>JADLZN010008828.1:0-153566 GCA_018155175.1 Sinocyclocheilus anophthalmus | reverse complement strand
GCGCCGGCCAACGTGTTGGTGTTTTTTCAATGTATGCTTCAGATACGGGTCACGACCAGGCGTTCCCCATAGCGACCCCTAGAGGACGCCGTTCGAATTTCCCATGAAAGGGAATTGTTTTTGATTTGCCACTCCTAATGTTCCTGCCTATCCTCTCTGAGGGATTTTTGAATTTGTTTTTGAATCCCAACAATTGCCTGTTTCACTTGCATGGAGAGCTCCTTTGACCGCATGATGTGGGTTTACAACAACAGATTCCAAATGCAAATGGCACACTTATAATCAACTCCAGAACTTTTAACTGCTTAATTGATGTAGAAATAACAAAGGAATAGCCCATGCCTGTCCATGAAACAGCTTTTGAGTCAATTGAAGATTAATTTAAGTTTAAATTAGGTTTCAAAAGGTTCTCCAGCAAAGCTGATAGCAATTGGACCACAAGCTAAAAGAGCACTATAAAGAAACAACTTTAAAAGCTTAAGGATGGAGTAGACAAAAACTAGTTGGAGAAGGAGTCTATTTAGTTTACACTGGAAGGAAAATGTCGCATTCGGGAAGATTGACAGAAGCTGAAAGTGTGCATGAAAGATAAATGATTTTGAAAATGGAGCTCAGCAAGGTTCTGTAGTGGGCATTTATGCGATGGGCTAGAAGAGCGAAAGAGAGAGTGGGGGAAAGAGAAGGGAATGAAATCTATCCAAAAAATAGCTTGGAATGCTCCTCTGAGTGAACCATACAATTGTGCAATTGTGCATTCAGATAATTGATCTTTTTCTATGTGCTGAGGAGTGGATACTGAATTGCCCTGCTAATGGAAATATTGCACTCTTTATGCAATACATGAAAGTGTGTATAATCGTTATATCATAACAATACATGACTCTTATATGTATATTTCCCATGATGTTTACGGTTTCAGGTGAGGGACAAGTACCTATAAAATATAGTTTAGGGGTTAAAAAAGCATAGCAAATGCTTAGCTCATCTGCAGCTTTTTGTCTTCTACAGCAGAAACGTACTACGTTTTCACTAGCTGCTCATTGTAAGCGGTCTGAGATTTGCTTGCACTTGTATTGCACATAGTATTTGGAGTCTTCATCGGTTTATCAACTCCATAATCTGTCAAAGGGGAGCCACAGCTAAACTGCTGTCTGCACCGCCTGACAGATCTGAGGGACAGAGGGAATTTTGTAGATAAGACTGGTTGGAGTGCGACGTGGTTTTCAAGGAAATATCAAATGTCACAGAAATGTTTCTTACCATAGCACAAAAATATCTCTAAGGTCACAGAATTTCACATTATTAAGTTACATGATAAATACTGCAAGAAACACTTTGTCCATGCAGCAAGGAATAAATCAATACAGAGTGTAAACAAGATGTATCTGACCATCCTGTGTGCACATTTCTAAAAAAGACACTCAGCCCATTCAGTTTTCTGATTAAAAATAAAATCTGTAATAAGTGTGTGTGAGAGAGCTAATTAATTGCAATGCTTCTGAACAATATATTATATAACTATATCATGCAATATTATATTATCAATACTTGTCACTCTGAATACATTATATCAAATTGAATTATTGTGTTATGACATCACTGTGCATCACTCTGATATGATAGCACTCTCCATCACTATAAAACTATAAAATCACTTTAAATAGTTCTCTCTGAATCTACAAACATCACAGTTTATTACCACCTCAAAGCACTATGAGTTATAAAAAAATCTCACTTGGAATTTAATTACCAATTATGCAAATGAATGTTTGTACATGGTGGAGCGCCTTTATAATACTGCATGCATTACTGAACGATTATTATGATATATATTTACACATTAAAAACATATATGATGGATTCTCTCTCTTCTACATGTAATACACAATTGAACTGACTGTACTGAATTGAACTGAATACAATATTAAAATAATTGTTAATTGTAATCATTGAGGGCTTTCTGGATCTTGTGCACGTCATAACAAGAAATGCTGTCACCTCAAATGATTTATTTTTGTGTAATGCATTATTTTGGATTTATTACATGCTATACTTTACACCAACCTACTTCCTTTAGGAAAGTGCCATTTTCCTGTACAAAAGTCTAGTCAAGTCGCATCAAGCTATTACCCTTAATCCCTTCAGAGCTTGTTCACTTAATTCAGCTACACAGATGAAGACTGTTAAGACGCAGACAAACAAACATACCTACTGAAGACCTCGGGAGTTTGACACAAGGTCTTCTCTTATTTTTGAATGAAAATAGTGGATTTTTGCACAGGACATTGAAGGTTTCTCGGGGGACATGGGGGAGCGTGTGACTATACTTTCTTTGTGTCCTTACAAGCTGAATTTTTTGCATTACTACTCTTCGCATTGACTAACTCAAGCACCAATGGGGTACAGAATGCAGATACAATCCTTTGGTTGACATGTTAATGTGATGGAAATAAAGCTTCTGGGATTTCCTTGATTAAAAGAGAAACGCACCAGGTGAGTTTTACCTACCATGATTTATCATCTCTGGCTGCAACCTTTTATGGCTTGGAGTTTTAAGGACACTGTTTTGCTGACATGATTTACACAGCCCTTCATATTATCATTCAATTAAAAAGAAATACATAGAAAGGCACCAAATACTAAAACTAAATTAATGGTGATATACTGGTGTGAAATCTTAAACCATTTTTTTTTAAATAGGATTTAGTATGGGTTAAATTATGTTATAAATATCATGTCTTATTATTTGTAGAATTCATAGAATATTTTTCATAGTAGCAGTCTTGCTTCATTTTACTGTGAACAAGATTCAAAGTGCACGTCGCATGAGCTTTTATCAACAGCTCTTTTAAGAGGTATAACCTCAGAACGAGCATGTCTGTTACACTACACTAAATTATTGTGATGTCTGGTGAGCTAATGAATAACCTTCCTTACAAATAAGTCTATAAATCCATAGTCCATAATCCCCAGTTATTCAGTATTTAATCAAAAAAATTAAAAAAATACCTTAAAATACTCTCCATTCATCTCTGACTCTTGATGTTTTTTTTTAAATTGTGAGATAGATACTCAAATGTTAACTATTTTAATGAATAACAGAAGCTGGTTTATAGTGAAGCAGGGCCATCACTGAGGGTTTGAAGCTTGTGGGCTTTCACAGAGGCACAGGTGCGTGTTGACGTCGTCTGCTCTATAAGTAGGATTGAGGCCAGCGCAAGAGAGCAATGAACCCAGATTAACTCGCTCTCTGGATCTCATTAACGTGCGCAACAACATGACATTTAGTGTAGCCTGTTGTCAAAAGCTTGAAAATATTGTACAGTACAGTAATATGATTTACTAGAGTACGTCTGTTGGTCTTAGTTTTTGTATTTAATGAATAATATAAATAATTTATTGTGTAAATTGTGTATTACTGAATTAAGTGTTTTTTGTGGTTGTTTTTTATTTATTTTTTTATAGTGGTACAATGGTTTCTTAACCATTTAACAAATCCAATCCACATTATTTTGTAATGTGATTTGTATCAAATAAACATATACAAATATAAATCATTGTTTCATACAAGTGCTTAATAAAAGTGCTTGTTATACTGACTTTCATATTTTCTACCTTCAGGAGCATGGGGTGTGGTGTCACAAAAACCAGCGAATTCAATAGAAAATTTGATAAAGGTAAAATCCTCAAAATGGTGTTTCCTTCATTTTGTAAGTCGCTTTGGATAAAAGCGTCGGCAAAATTGGACTAAATGTAACGTAAAATTTTTTCAATAACAAAAATGAATGGCTAGAGTCATTCAAAGAATGATATATACTGTACGAGTGAGTTCTGTTTATTCCAAGACTATTTAGCTTGTATAATTTGACCTAAATGAATTCTCTTCTTAAAACCGATGGAAATGTCAGCCCAGGTGAGTTTTTACCAGTCCAGCAAAGCTTGTGTAAAACCTCATCTCTCGCCGCTATTGAATTAGAACAGGGTTGTCTATTTCTGTGTAGTGTCAATATATAAGTACCTCATTTACATTCTCAACATGTCTTCTTTTTCATGCCTGTCTGCAGCAGCGAGAAGTAAGAAAAATTCATCTTTTATGACCATGATGTCTATTTGACTATTGTTGGGTATTACATAGGCTACTATACACAGAGTTATAAGACTTTCAATAGGCCTTCACTATAAAAAAAATTACTTGTCTAAGTTGTAGCGTATAAAAGAAACATTATTGGAGTATGTTTCACAAGAAAAAGTAAACCTACATTTAAGTCTTTTTAACTTAATTACTTAAAATTCCACGTTTCATGCAAGGATGTGTCACTTACAATGAAATAAAAAAAGCAAGCATGCTGTTTACACAAACTACATTATTAACATTATTATGATGTCACTGATACTAGTACTAATTTATCTAAAAAAAGAACAAAATTACCACATAACAAACATATTTTACCACAAAGTAACTAAATCAAATGAAAGTAACAACTGTAAAATAGTGAATGCACACTTACACTAAAATTCTGAATGGAGTTGAAAACCGAACGAGTGCCCCCTTCCTATGAGAGATGCAAGTGAATGCAAGAGTGGTGTATTCCCCACAGTAACTTAGTATAGTATGCATACTTCATGAAAAAACAATGCCAATTCTTACATTTTAACAATATCAACCACAAATAATATTACCACAAATTCTAGGAATAATAACATTACAATTACTATACTGTGCACTTCCTCAGTATGATTTTCCAGCGAACTCAAAACAGAACGACACTCGTGTGCCTTTCTTGTGCAAGATGCCAGTGATGCAGCCACAGTCCTAAACAAAAATTAAAACAGTTTCAAACATTTCAGCGTCATTACTCCATAAGACAAGGGTAAAAAACAATTCCAAAATATTAACAAGAAGCCAGATATCATGAAAAGAGCTTAGTTACAATTAATAAAAAACACAAGCATGGCAGTTGTATGTAGGGGCCATACAATCCAAAAACTATAGCAGAAAAATATAGCTATATTCTGTGAACAGGAGAATATTCCTATCACAGAAAGTTTGGAAAATCATTTCTAATGACATAGGCTATAAAAAAAAATTATAACGCATATTTTACTTTTATATCTATTTCTGTATGCTATAGAACATAAAAAAAAAAATCCTGGGCATGTGACATTAGATGCTGGTGAATGAAACTTCTAAGTTCACTTATTATACATTTAGTTCCGGAATTATAGTTTGGAGAAAAAGTATAACTAGGAAAAATGTGTACAGTTATGTGGGACCAACTAAGACAAGTAGGTTAAATAAAAAAGATACTCATGTTTGTCTGAGGTAATCCAACAAGCTTCTTGAGTGATTCTGTGTATTCTATCAGCGCGGACGCGAAAGTACAAACTGCTACTTTGTTTGCTGTGATGGGGTGTTTTACGCCCGGCGCGCTTCACGTGGATGATTATATATCAATTAGCGCTCAGCGCCGTGGGCGTGTCACATTAAAGATAATGCAAGGTAGATGTGAAAAAAAAATGGACATCGCGTTGTCAAAATTATTATTTCAATTAACAAGAAGGTTAAGTAACTAATAACTAATGAAAAACCTGTAATACATATTGTGTAAATTTTACTCACCTTGTTTTACTATTAAGGGTAAGGAGTGTTTTTTCTTGTTAACACATATAGTTTGTATGAAAGATTCTCGAAAGCATCAAAAAAATGGTAAACATATAGTGCCATATTTTTTAAAATAAGGTGGCCCCAACTCGGTGGTGTTTTTTCATGTAATGTTATTTTCATCACTATAATGAGTTGTGTAAGGTCGCAGTATGTGGTTGTTCAGTTTCCTCGCTTCATGCTTAAAATGTGATTAAAAGAAGACAATGTACACTTGACTACCGTAAAACACTTTGGGGTCACTATTTCAGTTTTTTATCATTTGTTTCCAATTATACGTTTATTTGACATAAGAATGCATTCAATTTGCCAAAAGTGGGGACCTCAAGATATTTTATAATGTTACAAAAAGATTGATTTATTTTATTTTCAAAATAAATGCTGTTGGTTCGAGGTTTCTATTCACAAGAGTATGAAGTGACCACTTGTTATAAGTACCAGAAACGCTGTGAATGTGGAGGGGCTCCATTGGCGTGTGTGTGTGGGGGGTGTGTGGTGTGTGTTATAGATATGTGTGTGGGGTGTATTAGGCTGTCCTATTTAACATATACTATATACTAGATATATCTATATTATATATATAGTGTGGTGGTGTAAACAGTAGAACAATTTTATAAAGGTATTGGGTTGATTTCTATCATTTAGGAATTCTTTTTTGTTTTGCTCAATACAGAAGCTAAAATGTGAGTGAATTATAAATTCAATTACATTGATGTAAGCTAAATGCGCATATGCCCCTTTAAGAGCGCGATCTTATGTCAGGTTTGATTGCTATACACATGTAAAAAAAAAAGTGGTATTAACGAGCAGTTAGGTTTCCTTTATTTTCATTGGTTGTATGTGTTAAGTCCCTCCCTCCCGGGAAAATAGAAAATGTGAGTGGTTAATACGAGAGGAGGGGGAGAGAGGAGGGACGTGCAGCAGCTGAGGAGAGGGCTGATCGGATTGATTGAGCTGACAGATTGCAGAAAGTACAGTAAACCAATCGATAGATCATCGTATTAATACGTTGAAGTGTATATAGTGCGTGTGTTTACACGAGTGGTTGAGTTAATTCTGTTGTTCATATTTGAATTCTGAGTACAGTTTTTTTTCGTTATTGCGGTTACGTCATTCGCTCGTAAATAGCACTGAAACAGACTGTGCTTCAAGTTATCGTCAAAAATAACTTTCAAGAATGGACAAAAGGACTGAAATCTTCGTGAATTCGTTGTGTAATTGATAGCGCCCCAGATCACTGTGAGGTCTGGGGTTCCTCTGGCTGCATTGGAGTGTGACCCACATCGGCCGCCAGTGACAGCGCAGGACGAGGATCTGCAAGAGGCCCTTCACGGTGTTTCGTGATCATTTCACAGTTCATAAAGGAGTTCAGGTACACTTGTTTGCTTTTGTTTTACACTCAGGAGAGTGAAGAGGCCAGTTTTCGGTTTCCCAGCCACTACGTTCTCAAGCCACGATTCAGGCCTGCTCCGGGGTGGGTTGTGAGAGTGTGCGTGTTTTAACTGTGTGTGGGCCCACAGTGTTACCTATTAGTTCATATAGTGTGGTTCAGCGCGCTTAGGAACTGTGAGCATTCAGAGTGATATTTTGACACCCAAAGTGAATTATTTTGTAAATTTATTGTCAAGTGTGTTAGTTTGCTCAATTTTACTAATTCAAAGTGTACTTGACGGAGAGCTCAATTCAGTAATTCTGTAATACGGTAGTTCTCATATGTGATATTTCCCTTTTGGGGTTAAATTGTACCAAACTTAATCAACTTTATTGTGTAATACTTTGCAACTTGAAATTTCAACTTTCTACTCTTTTGTTTTACTTTAATTAAATTCTTAATATTTATTTTATTTATTCAAAATAGTTTATTTTTGAGTGTGTATATATATGTGTGTGTGTGTGTATTAGGGCTGTCAATATATTAACATTTTTAATCTTAATTAATCACACTTTTTCTGTGATTAATCGCGATTAATCGCACACTTCATGGAATTAAGCATAGACCATTTATTTTGTTTCAAATGTTTATTTTGTCATAATTTGCAATATTCAGCAAAGTAAACCAAAAGGGATAAACATTGGGGCGCATGCACAAGTGCTGACCCAGGTGCTGGCGTGTTCGAGTTTGTTTGTTTTGTCTTATAGTTGTCTTATTTTATTTCTGATGCTATTTTACTCTTAGATTTTTAGAGATATGATTTTTACATTTATTTTGGTTTGGATTTGGAGTCTAAAATGCGTCGTCGATCGAGTTATTGCACTGGAGGCCGAAGTGGAGTTGGGAAGTTTGAGAAACAATGGACTAATGAGTAAAATGACTTGCATCCGCAAGGATTTACTAAGTCTTCGGTATAACATGAAAGTTCCGCCGAGTCCTCCTTGTGATGTTCCTCTTGAAATGATTTACTCTCCACAAACAAAGTACAGGAAGAGGAAAAGGAGAAAGAGAGGTACTAGAGGGGGAATTCGGAATCGACTTAAACGACAAGGCAGCCGTTTTCCTTTGCCCACAATAACTCTAACTAATGCCCGCTCACTTAAAAACAAGATGTCTGAACTTGCAGCACTAATGAGATATAATCTAGACTTCAAGAGAACAAACTTGCTTTGCATTACTGAAACATGGCTAACGGAGGAGATTGATGACATAAACCTCGAGGGATATTCATTAATTCGACTGGACCGTGACAGCCAGATATCATTTAAAAGCTTTGGAGGAGGACTGTGTATGTTTGTCAACGACAGCTGGGCAACCAATACCACGGTACGTGGAACCTATTGTTCAGCCGACTACGAATTATTATCGGTTTCATTCAGACCACACTATTTGCCTCGAGAGTTTGGACAAATCACTGTTATTCTGGTCTATGTGCCTGGGCCAAATTTTTTACTTGCAGCCGAGGGCATTGTTGCCAGCTACAAAATGGCGTTGCGCAATTCAGCGGACGATCCAGTGTTTCTCATTTGAGATTTTAATAACTGTGAAATATCAGAGGTTTTGCCGAACTTGGAACAGTATATAACTAGACTGAACAAAACCTTAGATAAATGCTTTAGTAATATGGACAATGCTTATGTATCACGGTTACATCCACCACTAGGACGTTCAGACCATAACGTCATCCATCTCCTTCCAAAATACAGGCAGATGTTAAAAAGGACTAAACCTGTCATCCAGCAGGTGCAGTCATGGACTAAAGATTCAGTGGCAAACCTTAGAGACTGCTTTGAGAGCACCGATTGGGACTTGCTTTTTAATGATTTTAATTGTTGCAATGATCATGAGTTGTTGAATGACATGATTACTGGTTATATTAACTTTTGTGCAGAAACTGTGGTCCAAACTAAAAACGTTAAGAGTATTTCCAAACAACAAACCCTGGATTAACAAAGATCTTAAACAATCTTTAAATGAGAAGAGAAATGCTTTTTTTAAGTAATGAGACACAAAGTAAAAGAGCTAAATAAAGAGGTCAAACGTAAGATAAATGAGGCGCAAATACATTATAAAGGGAAAGTTGAGAAATTTACAAGTGATAATGTCAGAGATGCATGGAGGGGACTAAACATAATGATGGGTAGACAACAGAAACAAAAACAACTGGCTGATGATGACCCCCATACATTTGTAAATAACTTAAATGTTTTTTATTCACGAATTGACAATAATATAGGTGTTAATAATGTGAATAATGATACTCTCATTGAATCTAAACCTATGAGAATAGAGGTAAGGGAGGTTACCAAAGTGCTCCGTAGAATTAAAACACACAAAGCCACTGGTCCAGATGGCCTTAAGGGCATTGTATTAAAAGAGTGTGCAGAACAACTTGGGCATGTTTGTACTAGGTTGTTTCAGGTCTTTTTAGATGATGGTGTTGTACCAGCAGCATGGAAAAACACCACTGTTATTCCAGTACCTAAAACTTCTCAAGCCAGAGCTCTTAAAGACTTTCGCCCAATTGCACTAACATCTATTCTGTGCAAGAGCATGGAGCGTATATTATGTAAAGAATTGATGTCACAAATTAAAGGCTTTGTAGATCCATTACAATTTGCTTACATGCTTACAATTTGTCAATGGAATCTCATCTGATTATATAGTCCTGAATTCAGGGTTACCACAAGGATGTGTGTTATCACCTCTGCTTTTTTCTGTCTATATTATTGAATTTCAATGTAAATTTCAATTCTCACCCTGATCAAATATGCTGATGATTTGGTTTTAATTTCTTGCCAATTGGACATGAATAGTTTAACTTATTTTGAGTATATTGAAAGTCTTGCTCAGTGGTTTGATGATAGTCACTTACAAATTGAATATTGAGAAGACAAAGGAACTATGCTGTGGGAACAAAAATAGGATCGGTACGGCTGGTGTCTCATATGAACAAATTACTATAAAAGGTGTAAAGGTAGAGCAAGTTTCAAATTTTAAATATTTAGGTACAATCATTGATGACAAACTCTCATTCCAGGAAAATGTGGACCATATACACAAGAAAGCAAGACAGCGTTTAGGTCTACTTAGGAAACTAAGAAATTTTAGCATTGATAGGAGGGTCTTAACCATTGTTTATAGATCGATGATTGAAAGTATTTTAACACATAATATTGTATCATGGTATGGCAATTTAACAATGAAACAGAAAAATAAATTAACACGAGTAATTAATGAAGCAAATAGGATAATCGGCCAGAAACGGAGTACAATGCAAGAGCTGTTTTTACACTTTATACACTTTAAGGCGATCGCAGTCTATTCAGACCAAACTCATCCCCTTCATTCCTGGTTTGAGGCCCTTCCTTCAGGGCGCAGGCTGCGTATACCGCTGGCTAAAAAGAACCTATATAAAAGATCATTTGTACCATTGGCGGTGACTGTTTTAAACCAAATTCTTAATTGAGGTATTATCATGAGGTATCTTTCTGGTAGTGTGTGTATCATATGTGGGGCAACTATATATATATATATATATAATATTTTTTTTTTTTTTTTTTGTGATATGTGAATGTGTAGTATTATTTGTTAGGATGTATTTTCTATGCCAGTGTCAAAGATGAATTTCTGTTCAGGAAATCTGTACAGACAATAAAGTTAAACTAAGCTAAACTAAACCAAAAGATTGAAGGGTGATTCTAAAAAAATCTATATTTTCTGCAAGCTTTCTTCAAGATAAATTTAGATGTCTTTCCAAAAAAAAGGACACTTAGAAACTCCAAAAGGACACCAAAGGACCAAATGATATAACCCATATAAGCACATAAGAAAAAAAAACAAAATCAGAATTTTATAGTACGTGTACAGTGCAACAGCAAATAGCTTTTTTACATTTTAGAGAAGTCAAGTTGTGATACCGAACAAGACCACATGGAGATGCCAAAAAAAACAACCAAAACCCAACCGCTGATGACTGAATATAATCTTCTACAAGTACAAGGATCCCATTCAGTATTACTTAACAACAGGCAAACATACCACATGGGCCAAAATCTAAACATTAATCGTGAAATGTTTGTGGAAAAGAAAACAACATGGAATGTAGGAAATAATCTGTGCTTGTGCATAAATTCCAATGTGCAACGTGCATCGAGCCTCTAATGCATATTATAAACGGACTAATAAGCGTGCTTATGTACCACTCCTGTACCACCAACGCAGATTGTCTTTTACTTTATTGCAGTCTTAACCATCAAAAACATTTACTAGCGGAGGACGGTTATCCAGTCGAGGAAAAGTAGTTTGCGTATCATCTGGCCATGTACAGCAGTGGGAGTGTTGACAAACCGTTCAGCTGACTTCACAACCACGCGGTGTGGACGTGTGAGGGCTCGCGCTCTTCCCGCGACAATCACTGAATATGACAGAGCTCGTGTTTTAAAAAAACACACTGGAATGAATAATTCACTGAGAAAAACGGACAACGCGAGCTCTGATCTCTCTGCAGGTCTATGGGTGGAATCAGCCCTGGTTCCGTTATATGTTTTGGATGGATTGTTTTGAAGCATTTGCTTACTGATCATTGGGACTGAAAAAATTTTCCGGAGGTTAGCAGCACAATGATTATGCTTGCAAGCAGTGAAGGCTAATTTAGAAATTGTGCTTCAGTAATTTTTTGCGTTATTTGCTTTAAATTATTTTAACGCGTTAAGGATTTTTAAATTAATTGCATTCGTTAATGTGTTAACGTTGACAGCCGAATGCATCGTGATTCTTTCTTGAATCGATTCTGAGCTTAGTTTTTGACAGTAGATGGCACTGTGTGCTTTAGAAATAGCCTTATTCTGCTAGCTTACAGTTCCTTACACGTGCACCATTTGAACCTAAAATAATCATTAATAAAGTTTGAAAAGGTTGAAGCGAATTACAAAGGTTTTCACAGTGGGCTGTGTTTACATTAATCACGCGCATGTGAAAAGAATTTGAGTGAGGTGAAATTAAAGTTGATGGCTCAGCGAATGCACAGAGTCTTTTAGCGCTCTTCGTAGGTATGGGGGTAGGTAGGGATGTATGGGGTGGGTCTCTGGAAAAACAGAGGCCCACTCCAAAAAATTATCAGTTTATCGGTTTTTCTATTATAGTTATGTTTTTGAGTAAAAATGAACCTTTTTTATTTCGATAAAATATGACAAAACCATTTTTCTCCCAACTTCCCAAATAAAAACATTGTCATTTAAAAGCATTATTTGCAGAAAATTGGAAAAAAAAAAGACAGCTGGTCAAAATAACAAAAAAGATGCAGTGTTTTCAGTCCTCAGGTAATGCAGAGAAAACAAGTTAATATTCATTTTTAAACAACACAATACAAATTGTTTTTTTCTTAGGAAAAGTTCAGAAATCAATATTTGGTGGAATAACGTCTCGGGTTACGTACGTAACCCTCGTTCCCTAATGGAGGGAATGGAGACGTTATGTTGAACGACATATGGGGTCTCACTTGGGAGCCCAAACATCTCTGAGTTTAAGAGATTTTGCATGCTGAGCCACTCCCCGTGCACACAGGTATATAAGGCGACAGCGTTCATCCAATGCATAGGGTTTTACGTGAGGAGACGGGAACGGTCCCGGGCAAACAGCGGAATGGTTCAAAGGTTGTGGCATGGGGACCATAAGTCTCAGTTCCCCCATCGGGGAATGAGGGTTACTACGTACATAACCAAGATGTTCCCTATCTGTCGGTCACTACGAGTTATGTCGTGATGACATATGGGGTCTATGGAAAGTGCCTTAACCTGAACCCAGTCACAACCCTGTGGTGCTGCAAATGTTGACAAGCCATAGCGTGTCAAGACAAAAGCTACATTAAGGTCGTAACCTTGCCAAAGCCCCAGCGCAAATTCACTGACCCTGGTACTGAAGGGGACCAACGGTGAGCACATCGCTGCTGGAGAAGGCCATGCTACTGTTCTGTCCACAAAACAAGTTTTTTGGAAGGGATTTCAACCTTCAATCAAAGATTGCTTAAAATCTTTCCTATTTGTTATTTCAGCCTGGCAGAAAGAAGGGGAAGCGAGCATAAAGGAAAAAAAAGGGTCGCTTACGGGACCAAACATCCTAACCCGTAGGGAGGTGGGACATGTGGAGATAATGAATATGGGACTGGAAACTGTGACGCACAACTCCTCCTCCTCTCAAACGGGCCATGGATGAGGCAGTGGTCCAGATAGTTGGAGGATCCTGATGTCCCACTTCCCCAAATGGGCAAGGGAGCCCTCTGTGACTTCGTGAAGACACGGGGGGACAGGGGAGCCCGAAGGGGAGGACCATGTAACTGGCACTGCCAGACCCCTCGACACGAAAAAACCCTAGGAACGGTTCAGTGACGAGGAAGGATCGAGGCAGGAAACAGTAGATCTTCAAGACGATCGCTGGCAAAAACCAATCCTGGGCTTGAACGCTTTGAGAATATGTTTCGCATAAACATCTTGAAAACGGAGGTTGTGAAGGGGCCCTATTCAAGCGAAAGATCTGAAGTAAACCACCGTCCTCATCTCGGTGGAGGGGGACCAAGCGCGGATGCCATCCCTCGCAAACAGGACAGCAATATACTGCACAGACAGGGGCGTCTTGGACTGCCACCCAAAGTCTCGAGAATGCATTGAACTTGGGAGGGCGCCTGGCGAATTGAATCGCGTAGCCGAGTCAAACTGTCTGAATGAGCCAGCAGGACGGGTTGGGCAACACATGCCACGCTCCCAAACTCCGTACGAGTGGCATCAATGGGACAGTCGACATACCCACAGTGGTGCAGCGATGGATAGTTGTGCTGGGTGGCCCAGAAGGCACCTCGTTCTGAGTCATCACAGCAAAACTCCTGGCTGGCCAGAGAAGAGCAGTCTCCCACATCTCCGGGTTGCCCATGTCAGGGCAGCTTCGTTTTCGGGGGGGGGTTATTCTTTGAGGCCTTAGGGCGGGTGTGGGGGGAAAACGGGGGGGCGCCGCTCTCCTGCGTGGGGCTCGATGCACTGGCCTCGACGGTGTCTCAGCGCGGGGTAGAGCCAGAGTGGAGGACGCACACGGCGACGAGCAGGCTGAAACACGGCCCGCGACGGAATGGTGGCAGCTGGAGGATCACGTCGGGGCAATATGTGTTGAATTGCCTCAGTCTGCTTTTGTAATGCCGAGAACTGCTGTGCAAAGTCCTCGACAGTGTCGCCGAACAGGCCAGCCTGGGAGATGGGAGCATCAAGAAAACGTACTTTGTCAATGTCTCTCATCTCGGCCAGGTTAAGCTCTCAGAGTACTTAAAACGGCGGTCCTCTGCTTGTGGCAGAGAAACCGGGACGGGTAGTGACAGAGTGGTCTGCTCCACTCCCCTTGAGGAGAGAGAGACGCGATCACAGCGATGCCATGGTCATACATCCACAATAGACACATAACTCATCCACGAGCGCCGCTTCAGCGTGCTGAAGGCCCAGACACTGAAGACAGCGATCGTGGCCATCGACAGAGGACAGGAAACGACCGCATCCAGAAGGACACGGACAAAATGGCATCTTGAAAAAGATGCGAATCGTCCGTGATTTGCTCTTTTAGAGGAAAAACTGCTCTTTCAGCTGAAGCGCCCGGGGAATCACTGCTGCAGGGACATCACTCTAAACACACACAGTAAAACCGACCAGGAGGAAGCCCCCGCCACACACCAAAAGGGGAATGGCTTTTAGTTGACGTATAAACAATCAATGCACGCTTGTCAACATTAATAAACATGTGCACGAGGAGTGGGCTCAGGCTACAAAATCCACTACGCCCAATTCTTCATGCGTTTTTCCTAATTAACCCTTTCGCATGTGAGTTTAAAATACTCTAGCTGAGCCCCCAGCGTGAGTTTCTTTTAGGCGACCGTTATTTTAAAATGTAACGCCTTATTGTTTCCATGGTGACGCGTCATGCTTGTCACATGACACACCGCAGCCACAATAACACTGTATGACAGATGTATCGCTTTTATTTCATTTTTCCTTTTTTATTCAAAATATTCACAAAAATGCTCACTATATTATGAAATATCTGATATTACGATTCTGAAATATGTGCAATTAAATCTATTTGGTAGTTTAAACACTTTTATATCAACCGTGTTAGTTGACCTATACCGGGTGATGGGCGCCGCCATATTAGTTCGCGCTGCATCCGAGCTGTGGGATTTAAAACAAGCAAAATCTTCTTTTCCCCTCCCGAAACACGTTAAAGTAGGTCTCCGGTAAACTGTGAGAAGAGCAGAGTAAACTTTATAGTTACCTACACAGTGTGTATATGATATCAATAAAACATGTTGTCAGATTATATTTGTAAGGATCATTGTTGCCGTTTCCATAGACATCAGCGTGTATTTTACAAACTGTAAATGTATGGTTTATGTGTATTTAAATGTCTGAAACCAAAAATAAGCATTATATGGTTGAAAACACTGAATATTTTTGATAATATGACAAGCGCTCAGCGCGTCCAATCTGGCTCTGCGCCAGCCAAAGCGCGAAAGCGGATTTAAATTCAGCGGTTGATGACGTGACGCACTGAAAGTTCTAATCACTCCGGTGTGATCATACGCTTCAGGGACAAGCCTAGAGTGATCACACCAGTGTGATCGTACGCGGTAAAGGGTTAATTCAGTAATGGATTGGGCTCTCAAGGTGAGATACCCCATAGTAGGCACGACCTAACTCGTAAGTGGAACGCGGACTAGGCAAACCCTGACTTTTCAATCAACCCGCTTTCTTGTGTTTCTGGAATCGCTCTCCACAGCCTTTCAACATGCTGTTGGGGTGACTTATGCCAACTTCTGGCAAATTCCAGCATGTACTGAAGCACCCAGATTCAATGTTCCAGATATTTTGTTTTTTTAGTGCTGCACAAAATGTTTTTGGGTGGACATTTCAGGCCTCCTAAGCAAAAAACATTCTTGGTTCCGCGCATGTACTGCCCACACACACAAGTAAGTGGTAAATTTAACTTAATGGTGCTATTATATTTGATTGGACCATTTTTGTAACCTAAATCTGCACATTTTAGGTTATGAGAAGTTAATTTTTTTTTACAGTGGCTGTTATTACCAAGGAAATTATATTAAAAAAATTATTTTAAACAGTCTAACGCGAACAATTCAATCTTTATAATAAATACATAAAATTAAACAATAAACTCTTAATAAAAAAATGAGCAGTATTTGCTAATAAATTTCGTAAATTTTTAGGCTTGTATATATACAGTGGGAAAATATTTATTTGATCCTCTGCTTATTTTGTAAGTTTGCCCACTTAAAAATAAATGAAGGGTCTGTAATTTTTATGGTAAGTTTATTTTAATGGATAGAGACAGAAAACCAACCAAAAAATCCAGAAAAAAAAAAACACATAATTTATACAGATTTCACAGTGGGGGTGAGAATTTTTTAGTTCAATCGGACTGAATTCATAAATTTTTTTTAACATGCGCACACTGCACAAATATAGAGTTTCTCACTGTTTGCATATAATAACCACTCTCCTACGTGGTTTCTTTTTTGATTTTTAACAGCAGAATTAATATTTATCCATTTATGGATAAATATACATATAAACCACAGTGCCGTGCTGCTCATATTTATCAAGCAGTAAAAATGCCCCTCATGCCAAAAACAAGTTGCCTGTGGATGAGAATCCAAAACAAGGACCGGTGGGAGGTTGTCCTGCTCCACTTCACAGTTGTATACTGACAGGACATGCATTTATACAACATTTTATTCAAAAGGAAGAGCCGTTCGTTCTGCGCGTCATACGTCATTACTCTATTTCTGTGTCATTGCACATGCGCAGTCCTTTCAATTTCGGGGTTCAGTCCGATCGAGTGTTTACATGCACTCTCAATCCAATCGTATTAGAAAAGGAATAAACCACCCCCTTCAATCCAATTGAAATTTCATTCCGATCGAGCTCAATCGGATCGATTAAGGTGAAGCTTTGAAGGTTTTTCAGTCCGGTTGAGCCGTCAATCCGATTAAAAATGTATTATTTGGTTGCATGTAAACGTAGCCACTGGCATGCAGGGCTCTCACAGGTTTCCGTCTACCCATCAGAAAACCAGATGTTGGGCAAAGCTGAAAATTGGACTCATCAGGGAAGATGACATTTCTCCAGTCCTCTACGGTCAAATCCTTATGGGTTTTCTTCTTTTCCTCACTCAAAACTTTTCTTTTCATCTCTTTTGGCATGGTCAATAGTTATTATTTGATTACAATTACTTTTGAGGTACTACTAGCACTGCTTTTGCCATCCAGCTGGTCCAATTGTAAGAGGATAGTGATGAGCACAGCAGTGATTTTTATACTTTGAGGTGATCACCTAATCATTACTTAATTAAGCAGAATGAGGTGTGCCTGTGCTGGAATTCAACAGACACTGGAATTGAATGGTTTTGCCCATCCTGTAGGGAAAAAATCTGACTTTTTTAATTTTTCCAAAAGTTTGACTTCAGAAGAGTTAACACAATTTGTTTTTGACCATGTGTTTGATAATCCTGCTGCACATGCAAACAATGTGATATAAAAGTAGTGCTTTTGCATTGCATTTAAACTTGACATGAAGGCTTCACTGTTCTCTCTTTTTTTCAGTTCCTAATTTAGCTGTATGTAAAGTTTGTTTCCTTGAAAATAGATAGCTGTTTCCATAACGGATGGACTTCCCACTCTAGCAATGATCCAGCCCTGACTCTGCTTTATAAACCAGACAGTAACAAGAGGTGTTCATATTAGTAGTAGTTTTATATTTGTTGTATCCTATATGTGTATAATGGAGTACTTTCTGCTCTTAACAATTTCCTCAGGTAAGGTTCACCTTAGTTACCACGTTACAATTATTATATTAGTTAATTACAGGTACAGTTAATGCTTAAATATATAATATATATTGAAAAACATAGTTTTTGTAGTTGTTGTCATTAATTATATCAATATTAAAAAAGTGTTATAATTAATTAATAATGAGAATATTTTAAACAATAATGCTGTGTTATTATTTAAAAATGGTTAAATTATTGTTTCTTTTTAATAGTGTATATTTTTGGTGCTTTATCTGAGTTTGTACAGGACAGCAAGACAACATTTTGTTTCTCTATTTACTCTGTTGGAACAACACGCATCTATGATTGTTTGTTTGCTTGTTTTCTGGGTTCATTTCCATATGTTTGCATATTCTGTGTAACCACTGCATGTCACATCTTAATTTTCCAAAGGTCTTGTTAAGTAGATACATTATACATGCTAAAACATTTCCCATGCACAGTCACCTTCATTTTGCGTCTCTTCCATTTGTTTAAGTAAAAACAGTATAACGTTCAAAAGTAGCAAAAATTGACAGTATGTGAGTCATTCACAATATTAAAGGGAAAACATGATAAAGTCAGGGATGGCCGAAGTACACACATCCTTCACTCTAGTAGAAGTACAGATAGTCATATTTCAAAAGACTGGTAAAAGTTGAAGTACTGACTACACTTTTTCATGTATGGGCTCTGACATGTACTTAAGTAAAAACTAGCTATTGTTACTACCCGTTTTAATGTCACGCTGGGACCACACATCATATTAAGACATTAAACAGAAGAAAATTCAATTCACTTTTACATTACATTTACATTTAGTCATTTTGCAGACGCTTTTATCCAAAGCGACTTACAATTGGGGAATACATAAAGTGATTCATCATAAAGAAATAAACACAGGAAGTGCTTGTAATACCAAGTTTTAGGCATTGATCAAATAAGTACAAGCTAGAAAAGGAAGGAATAAATAAAGAGAAAGACAATGTATTTAAAAAAAAATTTTTTTAAAATTCAAGTTAAAATTCAAGTAGCGTTTAAAGTGATGAGTTTTCAGCTGTCGCTTGAAAATTGTCAGGGATTCAGCATTTCGGATAGGGGTGGGAAGATCATTCCACCAGCCAGGAATGATGAACGAGAATGTTCTGGAAAGTGATTTTGAGCCTCTCTGTGATGGTACCACGAGGCATCACTCACTAGCGGATCTCAGACTTCTGGAGGGGATGTAGATTTGTAGTAGTGAGTGGAAGTAGGCAGGTGCTGAGCCTGTGACTGTTCTATATGCAAGCATCAATATCTTGAACTTGATGCGAGCCGCAACCCCGGTAGCCAGTGCAATGAGATAAAGAGAGGTGTAACATGGGCTCTTTTGGGCTCGTTGCAGACCAGTCATACCGCTGCATTCTGAATCATTTGTAGAGGTTTGATTGTGCTTGATGGAAGTTCAGCCAGAAGAGCATCGCAGTAGTCCAGTCTAGAAATGACAAGGGCTTGGACAAGAAGTTGTGCAGCATGCTCCATTAGAAAAGGCCTGATCTTTCTGATGTTGTGCAATGCAAACCTGCCAGATCGAGCAGCCTTTGCAATATGGTCTTTGAAGGTCAGCTGGCCATCAAAGATTACAACAAGATTTCTGTCCGAAGTTGATGGGGTAATTGTAGAAGAACCTAGTTGGATGGTGAAATCATGCTGTAGAGTTGGAGTGGCAGGGAAGACAAAAAGCTCAGTCTTTGCCAGGTTGAGCTGTAGGTGATGTTCTTCAATCCATGCCGAGATGTCTGCCAGGCAGCTTGAGATCCGTGCAGCTACTGTTGGATCATCTTGTTGAAATGAAAGATAGAGCTGTGTGGCATCAGCATAGCAATGGTAGGAGAAGCCACGTGCCTGTATGATGGGACCCAGTGATGTAGTGTATATGGAGAAGAGGAGGGGTCCAAGAACTGATCCTTGAGGAACCCCAGTGACCAGCTGATATGCTTTGGATACCTTCCCACCCCGAAAGACCTACCAGTGAGATGGGATTCAAACCAGTGAAGTGGAATCCCTGTGATGCCCAGTAATGAGAGGGTGGACAGGAGGATCTGATGATTGACAGTGCCAAAAGCAGCAGATAGATCCAGCAGAATAAGAACTGAAGGTTTGGAATCAGCTTTTGCAATTCGCAAGGCTTCCGTGACTGACAGTAGAGCAGTCTCAGTTGAATGGCCACTCATGAAACCTGACTGGTTAGCATCCAGTTTGTTGTTCTGTGAAAGAAACAATGATACCTGGTTGAAAACAACTAGTTCGAGGGTTTTTGCTATGAATGGAAGGAGAGAGACAGGTCTGTAGCTGTCTGTAAGTGAAGTGTTTAATGTAGGTTTTTTGAGCAGTGGGGTTACCCGAGCCTGCTTGAATGCAGTGGGGAAGGTGCCTGTGAGGAGAGATGTGTTGATGTGTGTGAGTGCTGGTAAAAGTGAAGGAGAAATTGCTTGGAGGAGGTGTGAGGGGATAGGGTCTAGTGGGCATGTTGTAGGATGGCTGGAGAACAGAAGTTTTGATACTTCTGCCTCAGAGAGGGGACAGAAGGAGAAGATGGGAGTTTTAGCAATGGGTGTGGTTGGTTTGAAGTCCTGTGTGTGTGGGGGGGGGGGCTGAGAATTGATGACTGATTGTTCTAGTTTTGTCTGTGAAGAATGTGGCGAAATCATCAGCTGTTATAGAAGTGGTGGAGGGGGACAGAGGAGAGAATGGATTGTTTTGAAGAGATTACGTGTGTCTGGAGCAATGTTGATCTTATTGTGGAAGTAGGAAGATTTGGCAGTATGGTCTTCAGCAGAGAAAGATGAAAACTGATACATACTCTGGTCTGACGGATCTTTAGATTTTCACCTTTTTCTCTCTGCTGCCCTGAATTTGGTCCGATGCTCACGAAGAACATCAGATAACCAGAGGTTAGAAGGGGCAGCACGCGCTTGCCTGGAGGAGAGAGGACAAATATCATCTAGACAAGAGGTTAAAGTAGAGCATAAAGTGTCAGTTGCTGCATTCACATCCAGAGATGAGAAATGGGTAGGTGAGGGAAGAGAGGAGGATACAACAGAAGAAAGATGGGAGGGGTAAAGGGAGCGTAGGTTTTGTCTAAAAGTAACCAGTATAGGGGTTGGTGGCACACAGGTAGGAAGATGTAGTTTAAATGGTCAGAGATATGAAGGGGTTTTACCAAAATGCTGTCTGCAATACAATTGCGTGTGTAAAATAAGTCAAGTTGGTTGCCTGATTTGTACGTGCTTGTAGTAAGTCGTTTGAGATCAAATGAAACAAGGAGTGAATGGAAGTCTGCAGCACAAGGCTTATCCAGATGAATGTTGAAGTCACCAAAGACTAAAAGTGGACTGCCATCCTCTGGAAATGAGGAAAGCAGCCTATCCAGCTCCTCTAGGAAGGTGGCCAGAATTTGCCCAGGAGGGCGGTAAATTACCACAACCTGGAGTTTTAAAGGAGCTGTTATAGTGATAACATGAGATTCAAATGAGTTATAATTGCAAAGGGGAGAGTGGGTTGAGCATTTCCAATTGTTAGAAATGAGCAGACAAGTGCCCCCACCCCTCCCAACCTGACGAGGGGTGTGAGAGAAAGAAAAGTTGTTAGCTAGAGCAGCTGGGGTTGCCGAGTCTTCTGGATGAATCCAGGTCTCAGTCAAGCCCAAGATGCTGAGTGTGGATTGTAAAGAACAAAAATCAAATTTTGTTATCTAATTAATGTGTCCAGGCTGAACAACCACCATGGAGAGCACAAGCAGATAAAAAGGACTAAGCTGCGGAATTAATATATAATATATATATATATATATATTTCAGAAATGTGTATACCAGTGTTTGAAATTAACTTTTTCACTCACCAGCCAATTGGGCTACTACATTTCTAAGTTACCGGCCATTCATAACTTCTACAAGCCAAAAAAAAAAAAAAAGACAGAAATAAACCAACAGCTTGAGGCTGTCAACACTGGATGCGACAAAGTGACCATTCCAAATCATTTGTACTTTGTCAAACAGTAGGCCTACGTCATAAATAGAACGAGGCATCAGTTTACTGTTGGGGATTTGTCGTGTCGCGCCGTGCCGCATCCAGTGTACGCAGCGTCACTGATTATAATGGGTTCTATAGTGTTTTGTCGCATCTGGTGTAGACACGGTGCAAGTCTTCAGGCATTTTTTTTGACTTTTCGTTATTGCTTCAATTCAAAGGAAACCAGTGCGCCCGCCACGCCATTATTTGTTGCGTAGTGACAGGTACAGGGCTGGACTGGCGTTAAAATTAGGCCCTGGACAAACCCAGCCTATCCGGCCCTCAAGTTCCCCAGTGAATGTTTCGCTGTGTTATAGGGCCTTCAAATTGGAGTAAGTAAATAAATGAGGACAAAAACAAATAATTATATATTACTGAATTCACAGCAAATGCAACAAACTAATAGCCTACTGCATTTTTGTCACATAGAAATGCACTTGACAGTATAAGCATTGATTTTGTGCTAGAACATAGGAAATTTACTGCTAATAAATGCTGTCATCCTTTCCTCACCCTCATGTCTTTCCAAACCTGTATGACTTACTTTCTTCAGTGGAACACAAAAGAATATATTTTGTAGAATGTTACCAAACCATTTTGGTTCTTTGATTTTAATGTAGGACACACATCGTGACTTTCTCAAAAATTTTTATGCTCCACAGAAGAAAGAAATTCATACAGGTTTGGAATGACATGATGCTGAGTAGCCTACAGTGGACGTTTTTGGGTGAACTATCCCTTTAAGAACTTTATAATATTTGTAAATGGAAAACACCTCATTTATAAGTGTCTCTAAATTACAGAGACACTGATTTTTATCTTTAATCAGGCTCTTACTGAATTAACATTTTACCTAAATTAAAATTCATTAGAATGAAACATTTAAAGATAAATAAGCTATTAAAGTTTGTTTACATGCATTTTACCTTGTTGTAGCTGTTTTCAGGCAGAACCTTTAATGTTGTCTTATCACACAACTGTATAACACAATTCTGTGTCATTTCTGAATGAATCGAGCGATTTGTGCTGTTTATCTCTTATAAATCGTGGCGGAAGCGCAGCGCTGTGCGGGAGACTGATCCCGCTCTGCTTTAACGCGTGGCTGGCGGATGCACCGGGTAGCGCCGCTTCACACTTTTGGAGTACTTGCTTTTTGCAGTTTCGCGTGGGCTGTAATTTAAAAACAGCGCCTAATATGAGGTCTCCCTCGCTTCGGCGATCGACCCACCGGGAATGTCCTGGTGCTCCCGATGGCCAGTAGCTACATCACTGGGTATGTTCAAGTAAGCTAGATGCCCAGATGCTGCGCAATTAGGCTTATTTAATATCATGATGAGTCTCGAGTTCAGTATTTACACTAAATCTGCGCAGATTTGGCTTACATGAACTTCCTCAAGAAATTAATTAGTAAACATAATTTATGAAAAGTAACCCACCAAATTGGCTAGTGATTTTACAGCGTTACCCGCCTCAGCTGATTTTTACCCGCATTTGGCGGGTTGGTGGGTGTTAATTCAAAAACCTGTGTGTATATATAGTATATATATATATATATATATAATATAATATGTGTGATTTTCCATTTTACCCAAAGTAGGGGGTTGTGAGTTAGTGAGTACACAATAATTTAATGTTTTTTTTTTTTTGTTTCATTATAATGGTAGCCAGGAGGGCGCCCTCTCGCATAAACTCCACAAGTGACATCCCCAGAAGTAATGGAACTTATGACGTTCCAGGAAATCCCTTATATGGACAAAGGCATCCAGCTATCGCTGTAGTCGAATAAAATGCTGATAAAGACGTTTTACCTGATGAAACATCAATACAATAAACATGCGATTTCGACAATATAGGGTTTATCTGTGTTCTTCAATCTTGGGTATTTTATAAGGAAAGTATATTTATAATGCAATGTTAATTGACATTGCCGTCTATCACTCTAAATATGGTTGTGTTTTCTGTGTTACATTAGGTTGAAAAAGGTGCAAGAAATAATCACGCTAGAAATCTTACCTTCCCAGAACATTCTCAGAATGTCCCCACTAGAGTCAAGGATGTCGCCTGGTAATGTTCCCAGAATGTTCCATGAAGTTCCGAGGTGGCTCTTATGATTGCTCAGTGTAAAATAAAACATATCAAATAGCAGAAGATCTGATATTGCCTGCAGACATTGATATGTGCAAAACAATGTTTGGGAATGACAAGTGTGTAAATTAACTAAAAACCATTCCGTTGTCAGATACAACCATTGCTCGGCGGATTGAAGAAATGGCATCTGATGTGAGAGCGCAATTGGTAGAGAAACTGAAGCTGGCAGAGGCCTTTGCATTACAGCTGGATGAGACAGATGTCACAAAGGATGCGCAGCTGTTGGCGTATGTACGCTTTGCAAATGGAAACGAAATGCAGGAATAATTTTTGTTTGCAGCTGCCTAAATGCACAACAAGCTCTGAAATTTCAAAGCAATTGATGAGTTTTTCCAAAAGCATGACATGTATTGCGCTGTGTACTGATGGCGTGAGATCCATGGCCGGATTAAAAAGTGGACTAATTGCACTTGCCCATCAAGTAGACCCAAATGTGCTGTGGACTCACTGCATGTTGCATTGAGAGTCTCTGGCTGCGAAACAAATGAGTGGAGAATTTGCAGACATTATGGATTCTGTTGTAAAAGCTGTTAATTTTATCAAGAGGAGTGCTTTGCAAACGTGCCTTTTCACTTCTCTGTGTGCTGCAGCGGGAGAAGAACACACAACACTGCTATCATTCTAAGGTCCGTTGGCTTTCTCGTGGATCAGTATTGTCGCGTGCGTTTGAGTTACAAGCATTTATTCATGAGTTTCTACTTAAACATTGCGCAGAGCTGGCTGCAAAGTTCAATGACAATACATTGCTCACTAAATTGGCATATACAGTGGGGCAAAAAAGTATTTAGTCAGCCACCAATTGTGAAAGTTCTCACACTTAAAAAAGATGAGAGAGGGCTGTAATTTTCATAGGTATACCTCAACTATGAGAGCAAAATGAGAAAAAAAATCAGAAAATCCCATTGTAGGATTTTAAAAGAATTATGGTAAATTCCTCGGTAAATAAGTATTTGGTCACCTACAAACAAACAAACAAGATTTCTGGCTCTCACAGACCTGAAACAAATTCTTTAAGAGGCTCCTCTGTCCTCCAATCGTTACCTGTATTAATGGCATCTGTATGAACTCGTTATCAGTATAAAAGACAACTATCCACAACCTCAAACAGTCACACTCCAAACTCCACCATGGCCAAGACCAAAGAGCTGTTAAAGGACACCAGAAACAAAATTGAGACCTGCACCAGGCTGGGAAGACTGGATCTGCAATAGGTAAGCAGCTTGGTGTGAAGAAACAACTGTGGGAGCAATTATTAGAAAAATGGAAGACATACAAGACCACTGATAATATCCCTCGATCTGGGGCTCCACGCAAGATCCACCCGTGGGATCAAAATGATCACAAGAACTGTGAGCAAAAATCACAGAACCACACAGGGGGACCTAGTGAAAGACCTGCAGAGAGCTGGGACCAAAGTAAAAAAGGCTACCATCAGTAACACACTGCGCCGCCAGGGACTCAAATCCTGCAGTGCCAGAAGTGTCCCCCTGCTTAAGCCAGTTCATGTCCAGGCCCGTCTGAAGTTTGCCTAGAGAGCATTTGGATGATCCAGAAGAGATTGGGAGAATGTCATATGGTCAGAGGAAACCAAAATAGAACTTTTTGGTAAAAAACTCAACTTGTCGTGTTTGGAGGAGAAAGAATGCTGAGTTGCATCCAAAGAACACCATACCTACTGTGGAAACATGGGGTGGAAACCACATGCTTTGGGGCTGTTTTTCTGCAAAGGGACAGGACGACTGATCCGTGTAAACGAAAAAATGAATGAGGCCATGTATCGTGAGATTTTCAGTGAAAACCTCCTTCCATCAGCAAGAGCATTGAAGACGAAACGTGGCTGGGTCTTTCAGCATGACAATGATCCAAAACACGCCTGGGTAACGAAGGAGTGGCTTCGTAAGAAGCTTTTCAAGGTCCTGGAGTGGCCTAGCCATTCTCCAGATCTCAACCCCATAGAAAATCTTTGGAAGGAGTTGAAAATCCGTGTTGCCCAGCGACAGCCCCAAAACATTACTGCTCTAGAGGAGATCTGCATGGAGGAATGGGCCAAAATACCAGCAACAGTGTGTGAAAACCTGTGAAGACTTACAGAAAACGTGAAAAAAAAACCCTCTGTCATTGCAACAAAGGGTATATAACAAAGTATTGAGATGAAATTTTGTTATTGACCAAATTACTTATTTTCCACCATAATTTGCAAAAAAAAATTCTTTAAAAATTCTACAATGTGATTTTCTGGATTTTTTTTTTTCTCATTTTGTCTCTCATAGTTGAGGTATACCTATGATGAAAATTACAGGCCTCTCTCATCTTTTTAAGTGGGAGAACTTGCACAATTGGTGGCTGACTAAATACTTTTTTTCCCCACTGTATGTTTTCTCTGAGCTAAACAGACTAATCACTTCTATGCAGAGCTACAATGCACATGCCATTCAGTTGTATAACAAGATTTATGGTTTACTGAAGAAAGTAAAAAGATGGAGAAAGCGAGTCAAGGAGGGAATTTTTTCCATGTTTCGATTAGTGGATGACCTGGGTGATTCCGCAGTGCTCTCACCTCAAGTGACACATTTAATTGTTGCGCACTTAGAGGCACTTGAGGGGCAATTTGGAAATAACTTTTCTGAAGCTGAGTCCTGGCGAAAGGACAAGACATGGATACAGTTTCCATTTAAAGACAATGCATCGGATGGATCAAATCTGAAAGTGACAGAGCAGGATCAAATGATTGATTTAAGCACTGACGGTACAAACAGAAACATACGAGACAAGACCTCTCACCCAGTTCTGGATCTCTTGCCAGAAAGACTTTCCCCAACTGGCAACAAAGGCCATGTTGAGCCTTTTGCCTTTTGCCACAACACGCATTTGTAAAAAAGTACATTCTCCTCCCTCTCCTACTTGAAAACTGAAAACCATCCAAAACTGCAGCCTGAGTCTGACATGATGCTCTGCCTAACAACATCGATATCCCCCAGAATAGACGGCCTTTGTGTAATTCACTAGGGTCAGTCATCTCATTAAAGACGTCTTAAACTTAAACCTGAAGTTCAGGTAAATATATAATTGTCCACCTGACAGTAAAATTAACATGTAAAGTTCTATTCAAATTAAAGCTGAAGTTCAGGTAAATGTATAATTGTCCACATGTCAGTAAAATTAAAATGTATGAAACTGCAACTCTATTAAAATAAAATAGACAACCGTGAACAACTTAATACATTGTCATTTTAATTGCAACATATATCTCTATGATGCATAAAACGTTTTAACAATGAAAATATACAGCCAATGATGCATGTGCAACAACAACATAGTTTAAATTGTTTATAATATAACTAGCACAATATGATGGTTTATATTATTACCCCCCCCACCCCCAAATATTTTTAGAGAAACTCCAAGCACTCGCACTATTTCTGACATGAAGGACAAATGGATTTGCAACAGTTGCTTTGTGTCCAGTGTAGATATCGTCAAGCTTACAATGGTCATGTCCAGTGTAGACACGTGGTACTTCCGCAATCGCATACTATCTGAGTAGGTACTACCTTTGAATTCAAACTTGAAAAAAAATATGTACTATAGTCTGAATATGGGTAGTATGAATTAAATTTTAATGTACTACATTCCCCATGTTGTTATTATCATGTGACCTATCGTGTCAGTTGCATCACTTCACTGCCATTCATAAATCCTCTCCTGTGGCCTCATGGGATAGTAAAGTGTCCATCAAATGCACACTTCAGAATCCTGGTGGAAGAAGCAGGTCATATTTTTCACCTACTGTTTTTCGAATACTATGAATTCGGACAAACTACTCTTCTTTTCAAAGTTTCAAAGTATTGAAAGTGGATGCAGACTTGACCAACTTGACCTGCTGCTGCTTTAGGACACCAAAGGAAAAACAGATGTTTTTTGGTACATGAAAGAGAGGAGTTGAGATCCGTCACTCTACTTAGTGTTTCACTTTTGAAGACAGATATTATTTATACCCATGTATGAGTCAGTATCAGTTTCGGTCTTTGCTGTTTTGTTGTATTTAACACGGCTTGATGTCCTCTACATTTCAAGCACATTCAAATGGTGCATTTAGTCTAACTATCTCTCTAATCTAACAGTAAATTTAGATAACAATCAGTGTAGAGGAATAAAAACGTGTTTTTCACTGCAACTACAAAGGAGGCAAGATAAGGGTTGTCCATATGTGCGGAAACCTGAGTAATTTATGTTTATGTTACACTATTTGTAGTGTAGAACTTCACTGCAATTTCGTCCGTCAAGTCCTTTAAATTCTAATGAATTGTGATTAGCTGTCAGTGTTTTATCTTAATTATCGTTATCGTTCTTGGTGTGAATGTGCTTTAAAATAAGTTAAACATGCTAGTCTTTCTGTTAGGACGTCATGAAGTGTGCTATATGCTGTGTCGGTTGTTGCCCACTATGACACACAATAGATAAAACGATTGCTACTTATGTTCTAACGCCCATTGTTATTTACAAATCCCCATGACACCCTGCATCAAACGGATCATGCCAAAATTGGGCTTATTTTGTGCAGTCTGAATCCGGAATTAGTCAGACTTATTCTTCTTGTCTAAAGCCACCTTTCCACTATCTCCGACGATTGCATATGATTGTTGGATTTTCCCACCTAGTGGCAGTCACACAGAACTTTCAGATTGGTCGTGAAGCAGCCGTTACCTTCTGCTTATTCACCATGGCAAAAGGAATAATTTGAATGATGTGAATGAATATAATGAATGTATTAATATACAAATAAGTTGGCAAGCTGGACCAGATTTAGCAAGACTAAAGGCAAGTTGTCACAGTTTAATACTTTTGTCTGACGTTTTGTCTCTGTAAACAGCTGTTTTTGATCAGACCTGGTGTCAAAACTATTCCAGCACCACCCTTGGACCACACAACATCTCCAATCCAATTCTGGTGTGTGAAAACATGGGTACTTTACAAAACGGGATCTGCCTTTGCCACGACGATTGGACTGGAGCCTCCTGCAACATTTGTAAAACCCATTGAAACTATTGCATATGTAGACTGAATAATCTTGTAAAAGATTTTTAACAGTCTGGTATTTTTATTTTATTAAATTTTTTTTACAGCAAATTTCTGCCCTGAACAAAACCCCACAAAAAACAGCAAATTGACCTTTTTAAAAACTGTCTTAGGCCAGTTTGCTTCCTCCGTAGAGCGATGTCCACCAGAAACAACAAATGGTACTTAAGTCTATAACCTTTCTGTGTTTACAATACATACTCAGCATATGAATGTACTTTCAGTATCTCTTTATTTAACACGCGCACACTTTTTTTTTTAGCTGGCATCCCCCAGGCTTCTGCCCTCTGTAATAAAATTACTCACTCATTTGATTCTCCAAACACTGTAAATTGTAGTTTGACCCTGGACACCATTAATGCAGATGTAAGTAATCAATGTATAATGATTGTAATATATAGTCATATAAAACATACATGAATTTTGCTCAGATGAAAACAGAAAAGGTCTGATTCCAAAGTTGATTTATTTATTTTTTTTAAATGAAGGTTTCTGGAGCTACTCCTGAACAAAAACAGAACTTAGCCTCCAGCACCCAGATCCTCACATCCATACCAGAACGGCTAACACCCCACAACATCACAAATGCAGCTCAAATAACCAACATCCTGCTTCTACGTATATATTAAGAAGCCGTAACAACCAAATTTACAATAAACCGTCAGAGGGACCGGTCACCCTTTTCTCTATTCATACTGTGTATATAGCTATTGTGTTTAATGTATAACTGACAATATTAGGTAAGGTACTATATATTATCTGTATTAATGACAATTCATTTTATAATGCTGAATGTGTAATTATAGGTATTATGTAAGGTATTATATATTAATTGTATTCTTATTATTATTTGTAAATGTCAATTTAGGCTAACACTACAGCAAAACAAGTATTATTCTTTTTACAAGACAATCATTATATTATTAGCTAGACTGTTTGTGTCTTTTCTTCACTTTCTTTCTTGTCGAGATGAGATTACAGATATTTTTGTTCATACTTTGCATGTTTTTATTTCTACATGTAGTGTAAACATTGTGTTCCATGCCATCAAAATATGCCATGTGTAGAATGTAGACACCACACGCACAACCACAAACATAATATATACTCCTATTAATTGGACTACTCCAGGTACACTACAGAACATTATACGTAATCTACTGCATGGGTCTATTTTTAGATTCTGTGTAAGTAACCGCATAGACACTTTTATTTTCTGCACAGAACCCACAGTGAGATATCATGCTCATCTTCCTTACGAAACCAAGTATGTCTGTAACATTTTCATAATACTGTATCCATTCCAGAGTTGTCTTGAGAAACTTTTCTTCTTCATTGTGCAGGATATTGCCGTATCAGCAGTCGCCACAGTCAGTCAGCTCCTGAGCGCAAGTCATGAGATGTACTCTTCGGTCGACCATGCAGTAATTTCTGAGTAACAAAATATTTCACACTCGCTACACTGCCACTGACATATAGTACCATCTTAAATGCAAAATTCATAAGCATTCACATGTTGACTTGCTTTCTGACTTCAGATTGTGTTTGTTCAGACTAACACAGACACTACAGAAACTCTCTCTGCGTGAGTACTCAAATTCATTGTTGGTGCAACCGAAAATGGCAGTGCAGTCGCTGAAGGGACAAACGGCAATCAAAAAAGTTCAATTAACTTCCTTTAAAGGCAAGTGTGGTATGGTCAGTGTGAGGTGATGATGACACATAAAGTTTGGTGCCAAAGCTTTGCAGAGATACAGCCTCAGATGCAGTTTGGCATCATGCCATAAAATTTGTTGATGAGGTAAATTAAATTAAATATAGTTTCATCTATCAACTTGAATTCCATGTTTTTTTTTGCCAGCATGGTCTGAAGATGATCTAAGCCAAATCTGGTGAAAATAGGACCATTGGTCTAGGAGGAGTTAAAAAAGTAGGTTTTCAACATAAATCAAAATGGTGGACAGGAAGATTGGCCAATTATGGCATAATCGGTATCGATGTTCTCAGCATGATCCAAGAAATCTATCAAGACAAGACAAGGCGACAATAGGCAAATAAACCTAGTTAGTAGCATATTTTTAATTCATTAATTTTGACCACAAGGTGCGGCTGCCATGAAACCTTTTGAGTGCCTTCAGGTCATGGTGCCAAAGACACATACCAAGTTTTGTAACAATATGCTAATGCATTCATAAAATATAGCATTTTTTGTCAAAATTCTAAATGGCTGACGCCTAAAATGGCTGACATGGAAAAATATTGGTACCATTCGACTCTGCATGCTGCCAATTGTTGGTTGGCAAACATTTATTACGCTAGCAAAATGCATTTCATATATCCTGACCACATGGTGCAGGGGGGGCCGACGGCGGGGTGGGTTCCTTTTGGCTGGCACTCTGTAAAACTATGCAGGTAACCTCAGATCATGGTTGTCATAACACACACCAACGGTGCATTCCAAAAGGGATATATTGCCCTCCGAAGGGCACTTCGGAGTGAAAACAATCATGGCCGCCATATTGAAGGGTCGTTCCAAACCGAAGTATTCAAAACTAGCCACTTCAAATGGCTCTTCGGAATGAAGGATTTTGAAGGGTACAACTGATGGACACTTCGGGCTTCCATGAGCCTTTGCGCAGATTCTTTGCATGATGACGGCGCCTCCGTGTGGGCACGGGATGATGACGCAGAAGGGCACTTCAAGAAACGGTTGTTTGGTCTACACCCTTCAACACTTCGAAGCTCTCACTCCGGAGGTTAAACCCTTTGAAGGGATTAGGGCATAGGAATGAGCCCTTCCGAATGGAATGCAGGGCAAGTGTGGTCTAAAGTGGTGTGAAGATATAGCCTCACGTCCACTTTGGCGAGCTCTTCGACAATTTTTTTGCATGTTATTCAGAAACGGTTAATCTACTTGATTTCCCTGTTTTGTTTTGTTTTTAGTCAACCTGGTCTGAAGATGATATGGTTTGATTTTTGTGAAAATCAGACAAACGGTCTCGAAAAAGTTTTTTTTTTTATAACGGAAAATGACATCATAGGAACTCATTTGAATCCACTTGAGCCAAGGAATCAGAAGAAAAAAAAGAATTAGTTTCGCACTTTGGTTAAAACTTTCTAGCTCAAACATGAGTGCAACTTTGGACAAGTGTTGGCGGTAGAGTTAAAGCCTCCAAATTTGGTTAATGTTTTTACCATATGGTTTATGGCATGCCATAGACTTCCAGACGAAGAAGAAGAACGGATACAATAGGTGCCTACACACCTTCAGTGCTTGGCCCCTAATAATAATAATAATAATATTTACTTTTATAATGATGGTGTAATTAAGAATATTATGTATGGTATTAACTTAATTGAAAGAATAGTTATTATTATTATTATTATTATCGTCATCATCATCATCATTATGCTACTATACTATAAATATTGTTTTGGACAGTTAGCTTGCTTCTAACAGTCATATTTATCTTAATTTCTCATTTCTCCAGGGCAGAGTGATATCTTTTTGCCTGACAGAATAAAACTGAATACAACACATGGCGATACTTTCAAAGATAATGTTGACCTTCAAATGAATATCACATTCAGTGAAGGTAAAACTGGATTCAGACTCAACTCTCTACTTTTCCACTACTTGTATTTTGTGATTTTTCCACATGAAATGATTTGTTGAGAATTATATTTTAATAGTAACTATCTCACTCTTTCTGTAGATTCTAATAAAGTTGTTGGGTTTGTCCTTTATGATAATGACCAGTTCTTCCGGTCAAAAAGCTTTCAACCTTCTCTGGATACCAAGAGAAAAGTGATGTCTGCTAACATTCAAGAAAATAAATTTGAGATTATGTTTGCAGTCACACCATCATCGGTGAGCACATCTTTTTGAACATTCTTTTTACATCAGCAGCCAATGAGCTTGCTGCTCAACATTCAAATAATTGGCTAGTGCTTGCTGTAGCAGTTGCAGTGCGCTTCAGAAACCCTCCACCTTCCCCAGCTCCACCTGTATAGATCTGCTATGGAGGATTTCACATATGTTATATATGGGGTTATTTCATATATGTTATATGTGCATGTCTGTGAATGTATTGGCAGTAGCAAGTCTCGGTACTTGCTCTGCCAAAGCAGCAGCAGCATAGCAGATCTAGTCAGCCAAGACCAAACACATAAGCATTGCCATGTATATTCCTATTCTAAACTCTCAGAGAGTTGTCACGACAGAACTATGCTGTGACATTCCTCAAACACTTCAGCAGAAGTAGGCACAATTATGTGGTTATTAATTCATAAATTTTTGTACTTTCAGGCCGATTCCACAACATCCCTCAATGACTTTGCATGTGTGTTTTGGAGTTACACTAAAAATGACTGGAGCACAGAAGGCTGCACTAAAATTAAGAGCCCCTCGGGACATGCAGTTTGCAGATGTAACCCTGAAAAACTTGGAAATGTAAACTTTGCCATTCTAATGGTAAGGTATATTTGCAAAAGGACTTATATGGATCAGTAGTCTTAAAAATAAAGGTTCCAAAAGAAGGTTTTTTAAAGTGATGCTGTAGAAGATCTATTTTAAGTTTCCCAAAGAACCTTTCATAGCAAAGTTTTTTTTTTTTTTTTTTTTCATTAAATTTTGCCCACAAGGTGCTGTCACAAATTTTTTTTGAGTACCTTCAGGGCATGGTGCTGAAGACACATACCAAGTTTCGTAACAATATGCCAATGCATTCGTAAAATATAGCATTTTTTGTCAAAATTCTAAATAGGCGACGCCCAAAATGGTCAACATGGGAAAATTGGGTACCATTTGACTCTGCATGCTGTTCCAAATGTGAAGAGACCAGTGTTGGGATTTTTGGTCAAACTGTTTATAAGTCATAGGCAAAAATAGACATTGTTCATATCTCCTGACCGTTAGGTGGCACTGTGCTGAAACTGTGTCGGTAACCTCATAACACACCAAGTTTGGTCTGAATATGCTAAAGTGTTGTGAATATATAGCCTCACGTCTATGATGCAGTAATTTAAAGTCCATTGCCACTAGAATTTCATGGAGCTGCCATTTTTTTCTGCAGGCATTTGATATCAACTATCAATATTCTGAAGCCTTGCATTGGATCAGCATCACCGGCTGTGCTCTGTCTGTGGTGGGACTGTCTGTCACAGCATTGTACCAAATCATAACCAGGTAAAAGGTTATAGTTTACACTGTTAAGCATAGACAACTACTGACAGGAAGGGCTTTTTGCAGCGGTGAAGCAGTTTTTTTCATATTCATACACATGCCACAGGAAGTCAAGAGGAGGCAGCCCTACTCTGCTAGTAGTGAATGTCTGCATAAGCATGACGGTTTTCTACCTTCTCTTCATCTTCGGCATAAACAACCCCATCCAACATGTGAATGTAGCAAAGGTGTCTGGTGAGAATATAGTTCCTGAGTCTGATTACCACAAGTACTCAGATCAGGGACCCTGTACAGCGTTTACAGCTCTGCTTCAGTACTTCCTTTTGGCTGCGTTCACTTGGAACACTCTGTACGGCATTAATGTGTTCCTGCTCTTCAAAAACTCAGTGTCTGGAACACCTCCATGGTTTCCACAGGTCGGCATGGCTGTTGGATGGGGTAGGAGATATTAAACGTGCACAAAACACTGATGTATTGTTTAATTTATGACCAACTTATTAAAGTTGGGCAATATACAGTAATGGTTTAAACGATATATGGCTAAATGTATTGTCTTCTGTTTGTATTACAACATCGTGAAGCCATAAAACCATGAAATAATGTCTCCAATATGCAATGCCATCAGTGTCTATAAAGCGTTTCCTGTTTAGGTTTGCCTGCTCTTATTGTTGGTATCTCATTGGGTTCCACTTACCGTGTGGAGGAGCCTTTAGGTTATCGACAAGAAGAGTTGTAAGTAACAAATATTTTTAACTTTAAACTTCACTTAAACATTAACTTAACTACTTAATTTTTTTATTTATTTTATTTAATATTATTACATTGATTTGGGAAATGTTGGTTCAGTTGTCATTTTTCTTTTCTGCAGTTGCTGGCTGGCTTCACTGGACCACAAACAAAAGTTCAATATAAAGAAACCCATGTTTTGGGGATTCGTACTCCCTTTACTGATCATGCTGATCTCAAGCACAGCAGTACTGCTGCAGTTCTCTTACAACATCTGCAGGACCAACCCTAACTTAAACAGGTGTGTTTACTTTGGGACCAGATAATATCAGTTATCCACCAGATTTATGAGAATATATTTCACCAATAACACACTGTTGCTGTTTAGATCACGTAAAACTTCTCTGAAGAAGAAGATGTTGAGTAGTTTTTCTCTGGCAGTGATGCTCGGCTTGTCTTGGGTCACAGGCTTCATTTTGCTGATCACCCAAGAAAAAAATCTCAAATTGATTCTCAGTGTGGTTTTCTGTCTCTTAAACACAACACAGGTGGGTTAATGCACATTGCACAAAAATGCACAAATTGTCAAAAAAAAAACAATTGTCAATGCTTCTGTATTCATTACAAGTTTTCCATTTCTAAAGGGTGTTCAGATATTCATTTTATTCGCTCTGAGGCCTTTTCTAAACTCAAATCCAGCTATTCTTAACTCTCTGCATGCACCAGAAATAGGCTTTCACAAGAAATCATTTTTTTTATGGAAAAATAAGATACCAGAAAGCAACGAAAGCTACAAATCCACAGATCTGGACTCTCCCTGACTGGCCATCAAAGGTAATAATACATATATCACAATATCTAAACCAATACAATATACAAACCAATTTTTCCTTGTCAAAACTCTTCTTTAGATCCGACGTAGATCGTTGGTGAGACTGTGGTCTTCACCTCAACAGTGATGTACATCATGCAGTGAAGGCTCATTAAATGAATGGAGACAAGGAGGAATAACAAATTTGGTTTGGTTTTAACATTCACTCTTTAGGACTGACTACCGACACATTTCTCAGGTTATGCAATCTGACCTGCTTATTCCAAAAGTATTAGCGCTATTTATTTCCTAATGAATGTCACATAATTCAAGGAATACTTAATCTAAAATGAAATTTTGCTGAAAATGTACTCACCCTCGGGTCATCCAACATATAGATGAGTTTTCTTCATGGAAACAGATTTAGAGAAATTTATCTTTACAGCACGTGATCACCAATGGATCCTCTGCAGGTGAATGGGTGCCGTCAGAATGAGAGTCCAAACAGCTGATAAAACATCACAATAATCCACAAGTAATCCACACCACTCCAGTCCGTCAATTAACATCTTGTAAAGTGAAAAGATGCATGTTTATAATAAACAAACCCATCATTAAGATGTTTTAACTTTACATGTGAGTTTGAACAAAATATGAGTACATAATCAATAATAATGCTTCCTCTGGTGAAAAAGTCCATCCCCTGTTGTCCTCTCACATCAAAATCGTAAACAGGGCTTAATCTGTGCATATTTCTCTCCTAATTCCATAAAGATACTTTGGCTAATAGCGACTGTATGTTAGTGGAAACAATGGTTTGACGTTAAAAACATCTTAATGATTGATTAGTTTTTTTTACAAACACAAAGCTTTTCACTCCACAAGATGTTAATTGATGTACTGGAGTCATGTGGATTACTTGTGGATTACTGTGATGTTTTTATCAGCTGTTTGAACTCTCATTCTGACGGCACCCATTCACTGCAGAGGAAACCAATTGGTGAAGCATGCGGGAATGCCAAAATTGTTTAAATCAGAGTTCAATGAATATGATTCCAAAAATAAACTCATCTACATCTTGGATGGCCTGAGTACATTTTTAAACAAATTTTCATTTTTTGGGTTAACTATTCCTTTCGAGGATATACAAAAATGTGAAGCTTCCCAAATGATGATAAAAACTGCTTGAAATCTGATCTGATGGTGACACATTCCAATAAACAACAACAAAACAATAGACATAGCTTTTTTAACACCTGATTTTATGTTCTTACTAATATGATATGTCAGTCCGATTTTTGCTGCCTGTCTAAACAAAGCATGACAACTAAAGTTTGGCACAGTAAGCACATTGTCAGCTGCCAGTTTTTGCCATGTCTGATTGATGTGCTCTATTGTAAAATAACATAAATCTACTGTAAACACACCAATCTTAAAAGTTTGGCTTATTCCTTTTTTACTAATTGACTGTTGACATATGTTAAACATTGATGAAATGACATGTGGACTGTTGGGTCTGAATTTATTTTTCAGATCTTCTATATGAGTTTATGCATTTCTTTACCAAATTAAAATTGATTAATTGAAATGACTCAGAAATCCAGAATCCTGTGTTATCTGTTTAGCAAAAATTGTGATTTTAAATTCATGGGGTCATGGTAGAGTTCCTGTAATACGGGCCCAGACTTCTAAAGCCAAGTCAGGAGAGCTTCTCCACCAGGGGGAACTATTTACAAAAAATACATTTGTGATACCTAGAAGATACATAAACTGTAATTCATTGTAATTTGCATTGAATACATATCTGTACATTGAATATTTATTTCCTCTTTTTGTTCTGCTTTGATTAAAATGAGGGTCTGACGCTGATCAGTTTTGCATTGAGGAAAGATAAGCTAAAACAAAGAAACCAATAAATAAAAAACAGTAGGTCCAGAGAAATCCAGAATCTGTCAAACATTTAACATTCATAGTTTAGCCCTGCAACATGTTTTTATTTACCCAAGTATAGCTGTCAAACCAGTTAGATTAGCTTGAAGGCATGAGACTAGATCAGAGCTCATATCTGACCACAGAAATTCAAAACAAGAGATGAGCTTATTATATCCCTGTCCTACAGAAATTCATAATTAAGTTACCAAATGCAAATCATCTATGCTAGCGAAAAACATGGTGAAGCTATTCCCAGTTCTTGTTATTAGCAAGTGGCGAGGTTTTGGAGCAGGTGCCAGACCACTCTGGTTATTATTTTCTGTCCTCACAGACACACAAGTCGGAATATTATTCGGTCCTACAGTTTAGCATTTAAATAAAACTGTTCTGTATAACTCATAATTCACTATTTATAGTTGGTAGTCCACACACTAAGGCGTTTTCTCTTCCTTTATAGACGACGACCTTTTCTGACCTGTTCAGTCATGTGCATGTGAATGCTAAAATGAAAATGGTTCATTGACCCTGGTCACAATGTCACTCTATGACACTCGTAATTCCCTCATCCGCCGCAAGAGGGCGCACACATTCTGTTCCAGTCAACATCTGAGGAGGAAATATTAATATCAATGATATTATGATACTTCTTAAACACATTCATCACAGATGTGATGCTGAACAAACAGGTAAACACAAAGGTATGCTGTTTAAATTGCATACACAAATAACAGACCTTTTCCCTTTTCTGCCACAAGATTTGTGGCCTGTAATTTTCAGGATTGTTTCTGAAGAGCCTGCCAACTGGCTAAGAACTGCAATTAATGTATGTGAACTAGTTGTTTAACATTAAATCCTGCTCAGGATGTCTGGAATTGAGTACAATGCGCTGGGTTCTCCTTTCTGGTCCGCTGGTTTTTACCACTTTTGGGGTACATATTGCCAAAAGGTTTCCAAAAAACAGCTGACAACACACTTTCGGCCTGTTTTGTTAACACTTCACGATTTCCTGCAAAGGTGATTAGGTTTCCGTGTCCTACGTCGTTCCTGAACTTACGTGTCTTTCAGATAGAGAGCAACGTGTTCTGGGAATTCCTGGCTATCGTGCGTCTCTGTGATCTCTATTGTTGCCGGTAAGTGACCCGTTAGCATCACACTCAACAGTCAAACGTGCGGCTCGTACAAAAAAATATTGGACTCTGTCAGTGTGAAGGATTTGTGTTGGCACACATTTTGACGGCTTATTAGCGGGCAGAGGATTTCCTGTCAGTATGGTGGTTCTTTCGGCGGTCTTTTTAATGATTCTGACTAGGATCAGGGTCACAAGACTGTTATTTTGACTGGTCATATGACTGTATTTTTTTGATATTAGTAATATCTGAGCAGATGTTTACAACTAATTATGGTTTTATCATTATAAAACTTTTTTAAAAGCTTATTTGAAACGTGATTTGAAAGGTCAGTGTGCAATTTGTACATTAAAGCCCAGTGTAATTTGAAAGACAAGGACTGTTTTCAAACATGTTTCCCCAAACACTCCCCTCATCTGCCATTGGTCAGTAAAACGAACGCCATTGGCTGAGCCCAGGGCCGTTTCTATGCATAGGCGAGCTAGGCGGTCACCTAGGGCGCCACCAGCTGAAGGGGCGTAATGAGCGCACGTACTGGCTTTTAGCAGGGTTGTGTTAAAGAGTGGCATGGTCACCCTGAAATATGACTGCCGCCCCCACTGGATCCCCCAACATTATTGGGCTAGAGTACTGTCAATCTGACGATGCCTGTATGCCACTAGATCAGAGTGCTGTCAATTGCTGCCTGATTGTTGCATGCAAAGTTTGCATTTGGAGCGCTCAACAACGCAGTTAGATCAGTGGGCTCTGTCAGTGCTTTGGTAAGGTAACACTTTTTTTTGCCATGCAATAGCAAGTTCAAAGGTCCAATTTAAATTATTGTACAGTAAACATCAATTGTGCCCAAATCATATTTTGTTTTAGGCATTATTTGCGCCACTGCATTGTTAAGGATCAGCGTGTCATGTAATATTCCCATATAAACTTTAACATCCAATTAAAAAATATTTGTATAGTAAAATTTGCTAATTCACGAGATCAATACATCCTTTATTAGACCGCTTTGTCGAGTTAAATGCATCCTTACTGAGGTGTCGAAATGTTGAATCAATTCATTCACTTCTAACAGCTCTTAATGGGAGCAGCGTCATAGAGGGCAGAGCGTCACGTTATTTAAAGGAGACGTTAACGCGTTAACGATTAGCAAATGATTAAGTAGCTGCATTGGTTACTTTTATGCCACTGATAAAGCTTTAATATGTAGTTTGGGGTAACAAAGGGTTTATATAGGTTTGACTGAAATAATAATGCAAAAACTGACACTTTAAACCAATGTTTCAAACAACATCAAAACAACTAATCAAAACAGATAAAGACAAAAAAGTAGCAATTGATAATATCTAAACAATATGTAGTAATATAGTATATAGTATCCAAATCAAAATGTAATAAAAATGTATTTATGTGTGATTTATGTGTAAATTATGTGCAATGTCTTAGCCACTAGGGATTGTTACATAGGGCTATACAGGCATCTAGTGGCAACACAATGATATTACAGATACTAAATCGTGCAAAATGTTTATCTTAACAGTCAATTTACAAATAATGCATTCAGATTTGTGGAACTCAATGCAATGCAATAGGGATTTCGCCTAGGGCGTCAAATTGGCTAGAAATGGCCCTGGGCTGAGCCAGTGTTGCTATGCTAGGCTGGTCGGATCAAACAAAACAGACCCCATTTGGAGGGGAAATCAGCCAACAGATGGTTTGCATGTAATTGTCTTTGCATATTAAACTGAGAAAATACTAAGAAAGCATTTTAACATTAAAACCAAATGAACTACAATACTAAAAATTAGCTTCATACTAAAAATGACTTAATTCATTGTTTTATGTATTGTATTGTTATTTTAAAATCTTCCCAGATGATCATAAGTTGCAGATGATTTTAGTTTGTCACTTCCAGTGCTGTTACATAATGATCTGCACGTTCCTTATTAAAGCCCTGATGGCCTCTGTATCTTCATCCGAACTCAATTAATATTGAATTATTGCTTCGACAGTCTTTAATCTTTAATCTTTCTGTCAATCCCTCCAAACAATGCGTTCACCGTCTCTCAACTTGACAAAATACTAGTTTGTTTCAGACCATCAATAGCAACAGTGAAATAACACTAGAGGGGAAGAAAGGTGAGTGAGGCTTGGTTTATTTTATGGCTGTCACTGTAAGTCATTATTCACTTTCAAATCAGCCCATTAATTTTTTTTAAAGAATCAATGGATTTAATCAAAGTGGAGATTCTTGTTTTGATTCTTGTGTGTTGTTTTGGCCACCTTATGCATATGAGCTACCTTTACCTGCAGATAATGTCAATTTTGTCTTCAGTAGTTCACGTGTCAAGGATAAACAAGTTTTGATAATACAAGACCTCTTCATAACTGAGTCATTCAGTCTTCTTGGCCAAACATGCGTTTGTTTTGGTTGCTCAGCAGAGGGCCCAATTCTGGGCTCAGAACCAGATTGTAAGATTTAGGGTTTACAGGAATAGGTCCGGATCTATATGTTTGTGTGCATGCATGCATTTGTGGTTTTGGCTGTAGTTCAGCATGTTGTTGAAATTTGTGGCCCACCGAGCTTGTGAATCAGTGGTGACAATCGTGGGAAGTGTATGGGAATGACACTCTCCGGTGGTTTGTCCATGTGGACTTTCATGAAAGTCAGGCGTTCTTCCCCCTTTGTTGCTCATTATCCTCTTCTAGCTGCTTCTTCCTTCTCTTTCCCATTCCCGATAAAGAGTTATCCAAGTAATGACAATGAGTACAGGTGGTAACGGCTTGCGCAACATGTTTGACAATCCTTGATTCAGTGCACTTTTTCCCATGCCGCAGTTCATGAGAGGCCAGGAACGGCCAAATGCTGTTTGACATCAGCCTGCATAGAGTTAGATGAAGCAAACCATATTTCCTCAATATTCCGTATCGTTTTAGAGACTATTGACACGTTCCTACCTACTTGACTGTAGTATCAGGACAAAATAAGACTGTTCAAGATTAAAACAAAATAAAGAATGACTCTTTTTTCATGTTGGTTTTCATACCATTTTCAACAATTGTTTAAATTTGATGACAATCTAACATGTCTAATGCCATGCGGCGTACCTAGCTAGTAATGTAAATATAAGAGACAATTTATATATTTTTTTCTTCTAGTATATATTATCTATCTATCGATATATAGAGATTAGCGCGTTAACGCATGTGATTAATTTTACAATGCTTAATGCGTTAAAATAATTTAATGCAAAATTACTGAAGCACATTTTCTATTCTAACCCTTTAACCCAATTGTGCTTCTCTGCTTGCAGTTAGATCATTTCAAGCCGCTAAACTCTGGGAAAGTTTTCAGTCCAATAATCCAGTAAGCGAATGCATTCAAACAATCCGTCCAAAACAGCGCTCAATCAGTGGGGGAAAAAAGTATTTAGTCACCCACCAATTGTGCAAGTTCTCCCACTTAAAAAGATGAGAGAGGCCTGTTATTTTCATCATAGGTATACCTCAACTTTGAGAGACAAAATGAAAAAAAAAAATCCAGAAAATCACATTGTAGGAATTTTTAAGAAGAATAATTGGTAAATTTCCTCTGTAAAAAATAGTTTTCTGTCACCCCTACAAACCAGCAAGACTTTTCTGGCTCTCACAGACCTGTTACTTCTTCTTTAAGAGGCTCCTCTGTCCTCTACTGGTTACCTGTATTAATGGCATCTTTTTGAACTCGTTATCAGTATAAAAGATATCTGTCCACAACCTCAAACAGTCACTCCAAACTCCACCATGGCCAAGATTAAATAGCTGTCAAAGGACACCAGAAACAAATTGTAGACCTGCACCAGGCTGGGAAGACTGTATCTGCAATAGGTAAGCAGCTTGGTGTGAAGAATTCAACTGTGGGAGCAATTATTAGAAATGGAAGACATACAAGACCACTGAAAATCTCCCTCGATCTGGGGCTCCACGCAAGAACTCACCCCGTGGGGTCAAAATGATCAAAAGAACTGTGAGCAAAAATCCCAGAACCACACGGGGGACCTAGTTAATGACCTGCAGAGAGCTGGGACCAAAGTAACAAAAGGCTACCATCAGTAACACACTGCGCCGCCAGGGACTCAAATCCTGCAGTGCCAGACGTGTCCCCCTGCTTAAGCCAGTACATGTCCAGGCCCGTCTGAAGTTTGCTAGAGAGCATTTGGATGATCCAGAAGAGGATTGGGAGAATGTCATATGGTCAGATGAAACCAAATAGAACTTTTTGGTAAAAAACTCAACTGGTTGGGGGGGGGGGGGGGGGGGGTTGTCGTGTTTGGAGAGAATATGCTGAGTTGCAATCCAAAGAACACCATACCTAACTGTGAAGCTGGGGTGGAAACATCATGCTTTGGGGCTTTTTTTCTGCAAAGGGACCAGGACGACCTATCCGTGTAAACGAAAGAATGAATGGGGCCATGTATCGTGAGATTTTGAGTGAAAACCTCCTTCCATCAGCAAGGGCATTGAAGATGAAACGTGGCTGGGTCTTTCAGCATGACAATGATCCCAAACACACCGCCCGGGCAATGAAGGCGTAGCCAGTCTCCAGATCTCAACCCCATACAAAATCTTTGGAGGGAGTTGAAAATCCGTGTTGTCTAGCGACAGCCCCAAAACATTACTGCTCTAGAGGAGATCTGCATGGAGGAATGGCCAAAATACCAGCAACAGTGTGTGTGAAAACCTTGTGAAGACTTACAGAAAACTTTTGACCTCTGTCATTGCCAACAAAGGGTATATAACAAAGTATTGAGATGAACTTTTGTTATTGACCAAATACTTATTTTCCCACCATAATTTGCAAATAAATTCTTAAAAAATCCTACAATGTGATTTTTCTGGATTTTTTTTCCTCATTTTGTCTCGCATAGTTGAGGTATACCTATGCTGAAAATTACAGGCCTCTCTCATCTTTTTTAAGTGGGAGAATTTGCACAAATGGTGGCTGACTAAATACTTTTTTTTTCCCCCACTGTACTCAAGGAAACCAGGCTGATTAATATCAGAGATTGCAGAAAGAACAGAGACTCGCGTTGCGTTTTAAGTAAATTATTAATTCCAGGGTGTTTCGCTTTAAAACACGAGCTCTGTCATATTCTGTGATTGTCTTTGAAGAGCGCGAGCCCTCACACGTCACACACGCTGTGTGAAGTACAGACTGAACGGATTGTCAACACATCTCACTGCTGTATGGCCAGATGAGACGCAAACTACGTTCTTTCGTGTCCTTGGAGTTTTTCTAAGTCGTTTTTTGGAAGGGAGACTCTAAATTTTATCTTGAAAAAAGCTTGCAGAAAATACAAAGAGTTTTGAGAATCACCCTTCAATCTTTTGGTTTACTTTGCTGTATATAGCAAATGATGACAAAATATACATTTGAAACAAGATAAATGGTCTATGCTTTCATGAAGTGTGCGATTAATCGCGATTAATCACAGAAAAAAGATGATTAATCTGATTAAAATTTAACCTAGGAACACCCCTAATATATATATATATATATATATATATATATATATATATATTATCCCATTTTATTATTTGGTGGAAGTTTTTCGAAATATTTTCTTTTAAAACAGTACTTCCTATCCTTATGAAACCAGGACAGCCATGTCAAATTTTAATAATGAAATTAAAAACATGTTCATCACAAAAGATATATTTTCAAGTCTGAATTACCTTTTTATGCACTTTTGCATAAATTAACATATCCAGACGAAAAAAACGAGTGGCATTGTGGTTGACCTGGGTTACTTTCTGCATCCTCTTTGGTTCTTACCTCAAAGTTATGGACCTAGATTGTAGTGTACCAGTGAAATCTAAGCGAAGGTCAGAACTGTGGCTAACAGTTGATATTAGAGTTATTTAGGCAGGCAAAGTGTATTTACCCACTGTAAAAGTGGCCTACCTCGGGCTGTCAGCCTAACTGCTTCCCACTTCCTGATCTGTCAGTACTTTTCTCTACTTTCAACCAACTTCTTCTAACCTCTTGCTAAAATTAGAATAAGAGTGGTAAAATAGCAAAGGATTTTTAGCGCTCTGTAGCACACGGCTTTGTTAAAGGTTGATGGCACATGGAGAGAAGATGTCCTCACGTGTGCCTATGGAGACGAAACGTGTGTGCCTGAGAGAGACCACCACACTTCTGTCAGGACATTGGGAGAGGGAAAGATCTGAACTGATAACATATTCATGAAAGTTTGATTTGGACTGCGTTGTCGGCCTGGAGCGAAACTTCAGCTGCCATTGAGATGAATGGCAATGCTAATGCTGTTTTATCCAGTTATTATGCACTCCTTTCTTAGACAAGTATGCATATTCAGACTTGTTTATACTGGATATTGCTGGTTTGGTTCTGGACTTTTTTGGGAAGGCTGATTGATTGGGATAGAACTTGCTAGTTATGCTAGACTTGGTGGAGATGGCAGAACATTTGCATCTTATGCAACAACAAAAAAACAACTTACTCATGGTTTTCAGCTCTCCTTTTTTGCACATGCTGAAATTAGACCACCCGGGCTTACTCCGGTTTACCCGCTGTTCTGCACATAAACATAAAATGTTAAAAATAATAGAGATGATGAAGTGTTGGATTTGTTATTATTGGATGCTGTTGCAAAGCACATGCTGATTCCCAATTGGCCACGGTCTGATTGACATGTCCTCCTGCTTCGTCCCAGATAGTGATACGTTTGGTCTGTTTGGAGCTTCCGTCCCAACGGACCTCCACTCGGAGCACAGGCTGATGAATGATATGTCACGGATAGACATTGGGGAATGGAGAAAGTGAAAGATAGAGACAGAAACTGCTCGGATCTCTCAGAGTATTCCTAGCCTAGTGAGGAGTGATATTAACCATATGACTCTGGAGTCTCGGAGTCTGAATACTGATAATAATTCCCCGAAAGCCCAGAAATGATAATTGGGTCTTCTTAGATGTTGAGTTCTACGAAACATGACAATGAGAGCTTACTCTGAAAGCTGGTGCTGAAAATTCACTGACCTCTAGGGCTGTGAATCTTTGGGTAGACAGCGAATCGATTCGATTCACGATTAATAGGTTTTCGATTCGATTCGAGATCGACTTTTGCAAATTCAGAACGATTAAATTCGATTCGATTCGATTCTGCATTCTTTAAGTGCATTCACAGGATTATTTAAATGCTTCCCCTAAATTCTTTAAATGCTTAGTCAGGGGGCAAATTACACAGCAGCCTTTATGGTTACAGAACCATAGGTTAGAAAAAAAAAACTTTTGTCCATTGTTAGATGCTATTTTAATAATGCTATGGCATGGCATATGTAGAAATTTATGTAAGCCGAGATTTTAAAAAAGAGCTTTAAAATTATTATGTATAGGGTAACATTTTGTCACATCAAGGGTGTAGCCATCATTTCAGAAGTGACAGAAATGTCAAATTCAATAATTATATGTATGCCTAGAATGTATTTAAATGATATAAGTAATATATAATTTTTTTTAATTTTTGTTACAATGAATTAATTTTCCTTATCTTACTTGAATTTTGCTATAAGAATAAAACACTGTGGAATCAATAATCAACCGAGTCATTTCTTATTACTCATCGCTATAATTTTCTGTTCCTGCTATTGCAAATTGTTTGACTCAATCATCGGTGCAGTTTGTTTTAATATACTACAAACAAGTTATTCCCTACCAGGTGTGATACTGCGCTGCACAGATTTAGTGCATGTTCAGACAATACTGATTACTCGATTTACAGTGTCTTGTACGTAATAAATTGTCAATTAGCACTACATCATTCATACATTTTATTTATTTACTGTGTTTATTGTCTTAACGTTTCATCGGTACGGCTCCATTCATATAATACTCGTTCTGTCCCCGATTTTTATTCAGCTTAGCTGCCGCGTAGATGGCTTTGTCGTTGTTCATCCATATTAGACATTTCCTGGCATGTCTTAAGTTCTTTGAGCGCGAGATCACTTCTCTTTCAGTGTGAAAACTTCTTTATCTCATTTTCATAATATAAAATGCTATAATATTTAACTTTTCCCTCTCCATCTGCGAATGATGATCCTGAAAGAAAACGCGGTGTCTGTTTGCTATAGCAACGAACGCTACTTTAATGCATCTGATTATCAGAAAAACCTCACGCTCTTATTTCAAGGTTGTTTTTAATGCTGTGGTTATTTAAACAGTTTCCTTCGTACATTCGGTTCAACAACATAGTTAAAACACATTTATCATTCAATGGAACTGGGGCCGTTGGTTTGAATGTGATTAACCCTGAAGACTAGACTTGCAGACTAGAGAATGCTTTAGAACCCTGACAACATTTTGCTCCGTCCATGCAATACATGTTACCAATCCGACCCTCCGTCAAGGGTAACTGATTCATCATGTTACTGTGTCCGCAGATCATTGAGAAACTACAGAAAAGTAAAACTACTTCATTTTAGCATTACTGGCCATGAGTACTAAAGAGAGCTCACACATCAGCTGCTCAAAAAATGTGTCAGTGAGACGAACTGAGCACGAGTGACACCCGTCAGTGGATCTTTTTGATACAGTATCCCTGCGTGTGCGACCGGTAAAATAGCTTGCCAGTCAGCTGTGAAAGAGAGAGGCGAGGGCCCGAAAACCCTGGTTCCAGTAGTCACATTATCGTGCTTTGTAGTACAATAATGTGTATATATTTTGAACAGTAATTGCATCCGCTAGAAATCGCTCCCGATGACTCGATCATCTTAGCATGTGTTACAACAAAATTCGATCTCTCCTTGGGTATCCAGAGCAGAAAGAACAGCGAATGAGTGAGTATCATGATTTAGAGCTCATTATCAAAGTCGATGCCGATGCTCGCTCGCCATAGCAGGGTTTCTTGGTAATATACGACTGCACCTCATCGATTAAACGTGAGTAAGTGACTGGATCGTTACTACTAGACCCTAAATCACAGCCCGCCTATTTTTGTCTGCCGCATAATCCAAGACTTGTGCGCCAGCATTCTGGTTTTGTTGAATGAAGGCCATTTCACTGACAGACACCAAAAAAACGATCTCTGTCAGCGTCTGCTGGCACTGGTCCGCGCTTGTTTTCACTGATTGAACATGTTGGATAGGCATCGGTCTTGAAAGGTCTGAAAAGTGATGTACTGTATTTGGGCGGCTGTCAGCATTGGTCTGCATCTGTCGTTGTGATGTGAATTCTGTGTTCAGTTTTAGGTGCCGTCCATTTTGGTGACAGTGAGTAGTTGGTATAAAGATCTGTTAACCGCTCGATCATAATTGGGGCATACCAGCTCAACCAGTGCTCGTGTGGACAATAATGTGGGACCTAAGGTTCTGAATACAAATCACACCTCGTGCATCTCGGATGTGACTATTGCGGTATACCAACTTTGTCCTCTCTGGTCTAGGGTAGCTAACAGTTTTTGTGAGTGTGTGAGGTTGGTCTTCTTCCTGTCGCACGGATTCCTTCAGTCCTACATAGTTGGTCTTCAAACCATGACTTGAGTACATACGTTCATTTATGTTATAGACTGCTGTGGATTATAAGATTGGAATGCGCCATATAGCACATTGTTGGCGTGACCTTCCTCAATGATGAGGATTAACAAATAGCCCATTCTTGATGCTGCTACATAACAGGATCTACCGGAAGTAGGCTTATGACATTTTCCAGCCCTACTCCATAGTCTCAATGGCTAGCTCATACACACTAAATCCAGGTTTCCCCCACCATTCCACAACTTGGTATTGTTAGCATTGCACGATATAATCTGTAGCTATTTTTGGTAGTGAAGCTTCTTACTGCCTCTACTCGGCCGTGGCCACTACTGGTAAAACATAGGTTTGTTAAATTTTCCCAAAAATGTTCTGTTGAATTTTTTCTTCGTTAAAATAATAGTTTCACCCAAATGAAAATCAGGTTTTCCTCTTCTCACCCCTCTACTTCCAGTACGATTTCGTCAACACACACTATTGGAGTTTGTATGACTCTTTTCTCCATTCAGATGGACACAGAAGAAGCATATTTAGTGACGACTAAGTCGGTTACCCAAATCTGACAGGTTACGGATGATGCGCGATTATGTGACGTCCATAGTATGGTGAAAAAAAATACCATATCGGAGTTCACTTAATGGCTACCGTCAACTGTTGTGCTCCAACAATCTTCCAAAATATCTCTCTTTTTTGGTTATTGAGGGGAGAACGGATTTGAAACGTCCTTCATTTTTTTGTGTGACTCTGCGGACCCCCTTTAACAACTAACTCAAAACTAACTTAAAATATATCTTGATATTCAGTTTAAATTTTAAATCCAGATTTAAAATATTTAAGGCACTCAATACGTTGATGGTACTGGGAATGAAAACCATGTCTTTGATTTTGCGAGAACAACAGAAATTCCACAACATAACGATTATTTAACATTCAGGGCGGAGACATGGTCTGTCCTAAAAGGGTGCACTTCGATAGTTTTCGCGACCCACATTTTAAGCACCACAACCTATATGAGTTGTATAGTCCGCGGTTATTTTGCGATTCAGGACCGTTAGTTAATATATTACACACAAAAATCGAAGCCCAATATGTGGGTGCCCATCCTAGATGGGGCATACGTAACAAGTGTGGGTTTTTGAGCTACAAAACAGGATGCAAATAATAAGCATTGTGAGAAAGTATTTCCGGACGAGTATTAACGAGGATCATTCTGGGCGACTACCGCTACACGGAGTGGTGTCTAAGCGGTGTTATGTCAATAGCGAACGAACACTAAAATAACGCGTACTGCATTTTTCTGCTGTTCTACCTTTGTGCGATCATCGGGGTTTCTGGCTGCGTGGGTGATCGTCTAGGTACATTATGAGATGTCGACTGCCACGTGATAGCTATTTTGATGGTGCAGAATAGTCGATAAACACAACAAACTTGATCGTCATTCTCATGGCTGTCGTGGATTGAGGCCTTAGACCTCTCAAGGTTATCTTCGGAGGTAGTCGATTCTAGGTTCCGGATTTTTTCCACTACCATCTTTGCATTTGGATCGAAAGGCCGCGCACGAGAGAATTCTTCCCTCCATCTCTGCAGAGAAGAGCGACTCCCACTCCAACCCTGCTTTGAGATCATGATCTTCAACAAGGTCGTTTTAAGAAAAGCCTAATCTCATGGTCTTAATAAGGTACCATCCAGGGTACTGATCCCTCCAACCAGTGTCTCGCTCAGAACGCCATCACACAAGTGGGAAAGTGTGACAGTTGTATTCGGTTCGGCTCCAGATTGGCACACATATGCCATTGGCCTAGGAACCTGCTGCCCCATTTTCATATCTTCCCGCCCTCTCTATGTGTTCCCCTGATTGGTGTCGTAAATCGTGCCTTTCCAAGCGCCGGGGACTCGATTCTTCTTGGAGAAGTATGCGCAATGGATTGGTCTACCTCGTCATTGTGGATGTATACTACCACTTCACCTAGCCACATCCCAATCCTCTGGGATCAGGTACCTTTTATTGTGTCATCCCCAACAGTCTGCTCTTGACAGGCTTTTAATGCGAGGGTGCCTTTTCGGCTCCTGCCAACCAGCTCACAGTAAACGGAGAGTGTCGGCCGTCAGGGTTGTTCATGCCGAGCACCGGTATGGGTGCAGACCGACTGCCAGAATGGGGCGTTCCACAATATCAAGAAACTTGGTGGGCTGCATGGCTCCCCCCATGTATGCACTCATATTGCCCCCATCTTAATGGGCTGTCCTGACGAGCAGTCGTTGTAGATCAGGCTTTTCGAGTCAGCCAAGTGCAACTGGTGGTGTAAGTTGGAGCTTGAAAGCGAACAACGCGCTGCTTATAGTTGGAAATTAATTGGGCGCCACACTAAACCAGGTGCTTACTGTCGGTGGATTGCCGTGTGAAATACCGGCTGTGAGTGCGGTCACTCCCTGAACTCTTCCTTGATATCCCTGTGGTAGGCGGCTTTATTAGAGGTCCTAAGTAAGGTCCTGCACTGTGCCTATTCTTTTATGTGTTTGGTTGTAAGCTATTTGCTCACATATCTCTCTGAATGCTGGTCACATTATATTTAGTGAGGTGAATTGTCGCGACTTCCCTTCTTTGGCTGGGGTTCTCTTGTGATTGATTATGGGTGCTTGACGCCCCAAGGTGTACCAAGCGGTCGATATGGGTACTGCTTGGCATGTACAGCTGTGATCACCATCACAATTCCCTCTCTCGTGTAATATTAGTGTCATTGGTCTGGATTAATGGGGCTAGCGGAGTACCTGGGTGAATCGTGCCGTTGTGTTCCTCGCTGTTCCCCGAGATTGGTGCTTATTAGGATTATTATGTCGCTGTGAATGTAGGATTAGAGCCGTGATAAAATGTGATCGATAGTTAGAGTGTGTATTTGTGGTTGCTGGTGAAATATAAAGTGTGTTTAATGAAGAGTAAGATGGAGTTGCAACAAGAGTTGCCCAGAGGAACATTTTACTGCTCAGAGGTGGCTTAATTTTAGATGTTTCTCCTTACATTTATAGGATATACAAAAATAGACGCACATGATGACTTACTGTACAGTAAAAGTATCAAGTGAATGTGGATAGCAGCTCAGACCTTTTGGTCTTGGAAGAGTTTGATGGGAAATGTTTGAGTTCATTTTGAGATCTCTGAATTGTTGCAATATTGAGATCCTCCATTAAACTGTTGAAGATTTTTTGTAAATTTTTTTTAATGGTAGAAAATTTAAATTTCTGCATTGATATTTCATGAGAGTTGAATGCATTATTGTTGTTATATATTGCTTTTCTCAATTTTACCGTATAATTTCATTGCCAAGAAACAATTGAGATGTTTTCTTTCCAGTGAGAGCTTAAAGAGAAATGTAAATTACCCAATGACTCAGCCTTCTTTCAGACGAATACAATCAGAGTTATATAAAAAAAATGCCCTGGCTCTTCACACGCTTTTAATGACAGTGGAATGGTTGTTGAGATTTTGAATTCCAATAGTGCACCTTCCATCATACAGCTTTATAATGGCAGTGAATGGGTGTTGAGATTTTGAAGTCCAATAAAGTGCATCCATCCATCATAAAGCTTTGTAATGGCAGTGGATGGGTGTTGAGATTTTGAAGTCCAATAAAGTGTATCCATCCATCATAAAAAATGCTCCACACAGATCCCGGGGATTAATAAAAGCCTTCTGAAGCAAAGCAATGCGTATGTGTAAGAAAAAAATATCTATTTAAAACTTTATAAACTGTAATCTCTGCTTCCAGATGACTGTTGTACATGTGTTCAAGAGAGAGTGGCATTCCAACGGATTGTAAGGATGTAGGCGGTTCACTGATTAGAAGTACAAACCATGATTTTGTTTTTAAGTTGAGGATCTTCCAATATAAGTGCCCAAGAGGAACTGGTCTTTACTCCCTTTTGAGACCCTACTTTTTCCCCATCGTACTTGTAAACAAAACTTGGTTCTTGCGAGACTAGCATATTCTCATTGGATCTTGCGCTACGTCCTACGCCATCCCCTGGAACGCCACTCTCTCACGAACACATGTACACCAGTTAGCAGAAACTAGAGATTACGTTTCAGAAGGCCTTTATTAACCCCCCGGAGCCATGTGGACCAGTTTTTATGATGGATGCACTTTGTTTTGCTTCAAAATCTCAACACCCATTCACTGTTATTATAAAGCTTGGAAGAGCCAGGACATTTTTTTAATGTAACTCTGATTGTATTTGAAGAAAGTCATATACACCTAGGACAGGGACGCGGGAAGTAGGAGTGCTGAGGGGGCTGCAGCACCCCCTGTTTTCACATGGTTGCAAATGCAATGCCAAGTTTGTTCATTTAAATGTATTCAGTTTTAGCATTTAATAATTTATTTGTAATGATCTCTGAAATGTAAATTGTAAGTGGGCAATAATAAACCCATGTTTATCTTTATAAACATGATTAATTTTACTTGTGATGCTTTACTAATATAGGATGATTAGCCTAAAAAAAAAAAAAAAAAAATCCTCATGAACACGTGACGCTCAAAGTCACTTTTCTTAGTATCTGTGACTCATACAGGATGTATGCGGGCTAAAATGTAACCTCCTTTTTATTACTTTGTCTTTTTTGTCTTACACTGCCTCTGTAGTAAGAGCTGAATGCAGTTCCACAGGAAATATAGATCGTTCCTGCTTTTGTAATCTCAAGACTACCATGGTGAGATGAATTGAAAGCTGAAGGGAAGCAGAACTGGTGAATCTGATGGAACAAAATTCTCCATAAACTTTGTCTTCCCCCTCACGGTGGTCTGCTCCTGAGGTTGGGGGTTTATATTCGAGGTCTGAGTTGTTTCAAAGTGGCAGAGCTGAAAGAACATATGTATCCGGCCAAATCATTGCAGACCCTGCATTCCCAAGATCTATATCCAAGACTGCGGTCCTGGTATAAATGAAAATGCTGTGCAGATGATAGATTTCTTAATAGAACACTCTGCGTTCAATACAGGTTAAAGCTCAGGTGTGCCACAATGTTGATTACCACAAAGATTTTTTGTGTTAATCAACATTATTTTTGTTTTGCAGTAATCAACAATTAACATTTTGACTCACCCCTCATTTTCTTTAAAGCAAACATGGAGGTTACAGTGAGGCATTTTCAGTGGAAGTGAATGGGGCCATTTGTTGAATGATTTAAAAACATACATGTGAAGCATATAATTTTATAAAAGCATAAAATAGCCCTTACCAAGACCTGAGATGACGCTAACCCTCAGACAACATACAAAACTACAAAATTTACTATAAGTTTGATCGCAACATATAATAATTGCTGTTAATAATGTTCACTGTCTGTTTGATTACATGTCATTAACTAACTGCATGATTTTTACCGTACATTTCTGCCATATTTACATCAACTTGACAGTCACCACTGATAAGCTACTAATAAATATTGTAGAAACTTAATTTGGTGTAAAGTTGCTTTGCAACGTTTTGTATCGTGAAAAGCACTATACAAAAAAAATAAATAAATAAAAGAATAATTATTTGTTGTTTTATGATGTTGGCAAAGATTAATCGCAAGTCATCGCATTCAAAATAAAAGTTTTTGTTTATATAATATATGTGTGTGTGCTGTTTATATTTATTATGTATATATAAAAACACACACATGTGTATAGATTAATATATATATATATATCATAATATATATATATTCCATTCTAATTTATTATAATATAACTATAAATATTTTAATATAAACAAACAGAAAAAATTCAAAATATAATAAACACTAGGAATATTTCAATGGTACTAAAATAACACTACCCAGAATATTCCTTCAAGAGATCCTGTCTCGAAAGCAAACCTTTGTACTTACACCCAGCTTGGCCTTTGGAAGCCTAAATCTTGATGCATCATGTGAGACGTCCAGCAGAAGTAGGTCACCATTCACAGATAATCCAGGTGTGTAGTGGAGGAAAATATATTCAGGTTCTGTATGACATCTACAGAGCAACAAGAGAGATGGGAGGGATAAATATTGATGTACTGTGCTCTTGGCAATGAGAAGAAAAATCATGCTTGTTAATTTTAGGTCATAAATACAGCCCGTTAATCTGTCCTCTTCGCTCTCTGTGGTTAAAGAAAAAGATTCCTAAGAGTTAACATATTCTTGGCAGGTATTGTTTATCTCTCCTCTCGGTTTTTCATACGTCTCTTCCTCTCATTCTCATTTTCTGTATGATACTGCTGAAAGCTTCAATGAATTGGCACAGAGTCTTATTGTATTTACTAAAATAGATGAGGTATCCAGAAACCTCATTCACTGGCTTATTTTGGATCTGTGGAGATCCGAGGCAGACAGTCTCACAGATGAAGGATGGCTGATGGTCTAATCCAAGATTTGCAGAACAGGTATACATCATCTACAGATAATAACCACCATCACATCACTATCTTTACCAGGAATCTTAATAATTATAATGACTGGAAAAATGTAGCAAATAAGCTTCAGCTGGTTTGATCAATTTGATAAATCAGTGGAAAAGAAATCTTAAAATCTCAGTTTTGCCGAATGTTAAAGCTTGTTTCAGCCATGGGTAATTGCAACGTTTTATCCCACAATTGAGACTTCTTTCACAATACTGAGTTTAGGTCTCGCAGTTAGTTCAGAATTACAAGATATAAACTCGAAATTAAACTTCGAAATTAAACACATTTTTGTGAAATTATTGTGAAATGAACTCAGAATTGTGAGAAAAATAATTGCAATTCTGAGGGAAAAAGTAAGAATTGGGAAATAAAATTTGATTACCCTCATTTTTATTTTGCGGTGTAAAAGAAATAGACTCAAATCTCAAAATTGTGAAAAAAGTCCGAATTCTGAGTTCATATCTCGCAATCCCAAATTTTTCCTCAGAATTTAGAGAAGATAAAAAGTCACAATTATCTTTTACATTTTTTTTTATATATTTTTTTAATTCTGTGCCAGAAATGGCCTTCTATAGACAGTGCTAGGTAGTAACTGATTACATGTATTCTGGATTATGTAATTAGATTTTAAAAAGTAAGTACTTGTTATTAGATTTTTTTTAAATTACATTTTGAAGTGCTCATAATCCGATTACATTTACTTTTTTATTTAATTTTTGGGTGAACATTTGGAAAGTCTTCCAGTTTTATGGAACTGCACACACCAGCCACTAGTCAGGTGACTATAATTACACAGAAAATTGAGAGGCCACACATTAGTTTACTTTGACATTTTTTATGATTTAAATAATTTATTAGTTTTCATCAACTCACAAACCCCCTGCAGTTCCTTCATGAACCCCAGTTTAGGAAACCTTGATGTAATGTTTAATGCACTTCATGATATTGATAACAAAGTTGAAAGAATGGAAAATATATATTTTTACGAGTTAGGTCAAATGTAATCTAAAAGTAAACAAAAAGTAGTCATGTGTAATTACATTACTAACTACTATTTTTTTGCCTTAAATTTTACTCAGTAATTTTGACTACAATTCGTAAACTACCCGCCCTGTGCAACTAAGGCACGCAAAGCGATTTATTTCTAAATCAAAATGAAAAACAACAGTAAGTTGACCAATGTGCTGTACAGATGCTAAAACATAAATAAACATACAGTACACTCACATCTGTTATACAGCATGGACGTCAAACCATTCAACATGAAAAACAATGAGATTCCAACAACAAATCACTGGGCAGCATTCTGCAGAAAAGCCTGGGAAAAGAGATGAGTCTTCAAAATAGTCTTAAATGACACATGGAGGCAGTTCTTATGTGCAAAGGCAAACTGTTCCAAAGCTTCGAGGCCGACACTGCAAAAGCACAGTGCTCCAACAGTTTACATCTCAACCTAGGAACAATCCTAGAAACCTAGGAACAGAGTTTCTGGTCAGAGGACCTGAGTGATCTTGATGGTGAGTAAGGTTGTAACAAATCAGAAATATAAGATGGTGCAAGTTCACTAAAAGTTTTAAAAACAAATTGCAAAATTTTAAAATCTGTCCTAAAATGGACTGTTAACCAATGCAAAGATGACAAAATGGGAGTAATATGGTCCTCTTTCTGAGAACCTGTCAACAATCTAGCAGTGGCATTCTGGACAATCTGTAATTGTGACAGTGTGGACTAACTAATTCGTACACACAGGGAATTACAGTAGTTCAGGCAAGAAGGCACAAAAGCATGCATCACCCTTTCAAAATCACAAAAGGATAAAAACAGCTTGACACTTGCCAATGTTCTTAATTGAAAAAAAAAAACTTGATCTGACTACACCATTAATCTTTTTGTTTCAAGGCGTCATCAAAAATGAAGAGGCCCTGGGGAGCTGCCTTCCTTCTTTACTGGTACATTTATTTGTTTATCATCGGCATAACAATGAAACGATATTCTCTGTTTACTAAAAATAGACCCAATTGGAAGCATGTACAATAAAAACAAAATAGGTCCCAAAATGGATCCCTGAGGGATCCCACATGTAAGAGAGGCAGACAATTATGTAGATTCACCCAGGGTAACTGAAAAGCTCCTATTGGTTATATAGGACTTTAAAAAAACAGTGCCACAAATCCCTATCAACCGTTCAGGTCATATATTAAGAATTGAATGGTCTATGGTGTCAAAGGCTGAACTAAGGTCTGTTAACACCAAAACTGCAGCATCACCAGAGTCTACTGTTAGCAAAACATAGTTGAGAACTTTCAAAAGTGCAGACTCTGTATGATGCTCCCTAAACCCAGACTGGAATACTTCAAATAAAGAATTCCTATTCAGAAAAGACTGCAGCTGAATAAAAACAGCTTTCTTCAGCACTTTCGAGAAATAGGCCTGCAATTAGAATAATCTGTTGGATCCAACTTGGTGTTTTTAATTAAAGGTTGTACTACAGCATGCTTAAAAAAGGCAGGAACAGTCCCCAATGCAAGGCAGCTATTCATTATTGATAAAATACTAGGCCCAACCACATCAACAGTTTGTTTGATCAGACTTGATGGGACACTGCCAAGAGAGGAATCTGATGGCCTCAAATGATCAGCTATTTTAGCCAAGGTAGAGAGTTGAAGAAGTTCGAACCAATCAGACATAACAGGGCAATAAGGAAGAGAAGGGGGATCAGCTACAGGAGGTATTTGAGATCTAATGTAAAAACTCTCGCAAGCTTCCATTGAAATCTCACCCCCAATGCTATTTGGTGAGTTAATAACATAATTTATAGTATTAAACAATACTAAACACTAACTAATAACTAAAAACTAACTTAACTGCATATTGATGATGGTTCATCTGTTTTCAAAATAGGGCTGCATTTTCAGACAGTTGGTGTTTTAGGTCTTCTGTTGAATAGCTGAATTAATATTTAGTTTAATGCTGCTGTTCATTGCTATTTTTTTCTGCTTAGTTGTATAAAAATCTGTGTAGTACATACATTGGCAAACCTCCCTAAGTCTACGAATGTTGTCCAACATGGACACATATAGGCCATAATATATCCATATGACTTCTAACTTTATCTTTAATAAACAGAACAGAATTTTTTTTTTTACATCAGTTGACCAGAAATAGGTTTTCCATTCAATTTTGCCCTAGTTAAATGATGTAGGGAAGGATTCAACTACTAACCTTGATATAATACAGATGTCTTTTCCTGTCAACCTAAAGACTACACAGACTTTCCGAGCTTTAGCTGGTTATATCGAAGTCAGACACAGAAAAGCAGATGTTTGTGTGATATTTATGTGTTCATATCATTCATCAGGGGAGAGCCGCAGATTACGCTGGAAATACAGATGGATAAGCACAAGGGACCGTCAGCATGTGCGTTGTATAGCTGCTTCCATCTGGATTTTGTCCTTGTCGCTCGCCAGTAATTTTGAGGTGAGCACAGTATCTCAGAGTTTTGTTTTATGTTTGAGCATCCATAAAGCAAGAGTATTCAATTAGAACCCCAAGACTTCAGTTTCTACATTTCCTTTCCAGACAATCATAATTTTTTTCAGTTAAATGAATGTGCATTTTGGGAATAATTATTGTGAATTTCTAAGTTGGCAGCAAAATTACTTTCTAAAAGTCATAATAATAAATCCTAAATAGTCTGGCATTAACATTTCCTTAGCATGGGCTGTTTTCGAGTAGCAAAATGAATATACGCATTGTAAGTATTGATACAACTGGATATAGGCCTAAATATCAGGCAAATTTGTATTAATTCACACGTATTTGTAAATAAAATAATGTATTTCAGTTGGACAGGGAAAAAAAGTGAAACTGAAAAGCTGTGTCAGAAAGAGAAAAAAAAGAAGTCATTTATTATCTAGTACTCATCAGCAAATCAATGTCATAAGGTAATTTTTCTTTGGTTTCAGAATGATGACATGAGATGTATGGCTCAGGTGATTGGCTCAAAGGTTTGTTGTCCTACAAGCAAAAATGTCTGATTAATAACCATGCAGCTGCTATAGAGATGAATGGGAATGCTAACGGATAGCTTTCTCCATGTTTTATAGACATTTTTTGGTAGAACAAATGCTCTTTTATTCATTTGAATTTCCTCATAGTTGCTGTTTTCACAGCTAATACTGCGGTTGTCCTCTCCATGTTCTGAATATTAATCCAGACATACTGCATATCATTTAACGCCTCACAAGACTCCAACTATTTGACTTTGAAATAAAGTTAGGGTGACCATACGTGCCATTTTCCCAGGATACGCGCGTCCTGACCAGGATTTCTATATTGCCTAAAATATCTAGGTTTTGGCTTTGTTTGCGTGTGCAGACCGATCGGTGTATGACATCAAAATACCATACAGACGGTTCCTTATGCTTTCAAAATGCTCCTCGTGGTACTTTGATGTCATACACCGATTGGTTTGCACATGCAAACAAAGCCAAAACCTCGATATTTTAGGCAATATAGAAATCCTAGCCAGGACGCGTCCTGGGAAAATGGCACGTATAGTCACCCTAAAGTAAACACTAGCATCAAGTTACCTGATTTCTCTTTCGTGTTTCTTTTTTCTTTTCTGTTTCTTGTTGTGTGTAAACTCATGGCAATGCGAGAGGAAAAACAAAAAATACGAAGCTCACGTTGTCACTGCAAGTGAGAGTGCACTTGATAAGACCTCTGGTTGTGTTTTCTGCTCTTCAGCTCAGAAAGCCTCTAAAGACTTGTTTGGCGGGCAGTAAGGATGAGTCAGATGAGTTTTTGAAGTGAAATTTGTGTGACACGTTAGCAGACACGCTGTGCAACCTGTTAAGTATTTGAAATCAGCATGGAAACGTTAGCATAGCATGCTAGCATATGTTGTTGTTGGATTGTTTTTCCACAGAAATTTGGCATCTCTCTTGGAGGTTCTCTGTGCGCAAAGACCCAACAGCAGATTACAAATGTCTATCCAACATCTTTTCATGAAAAACAACTCTAATAAACTATAATAACCCCCAAGCAATCATATTCTGGAAGCCATGCAGTTCTATATACAATTTAGACACCAAAATGGCCTTGTTTAATTTTTCAGCCATTGTCTAATAGATGGGCAACAGGTGGGATTGTTCTGTCCATTCCCTCACATTGTAAAATTAAATTAGCATGTTTTATTAGCCACCTGTTTGTGTTCACGTGATAAATGTAGCTTTGTTTGCAAGTTATCCCATTTATCTATTGGCAGGGCTACGTTTCGTCCACTCTTTCATCTGGTTTGTCTTGACAGGAACAGATGAGGTCTCTTGCGCCCTAAGCTAAATGCTGTGTTATACTTCGTCACGGGAAGACGTCAAATTTATTTGGAGGTAATTATTTCTTTGTCTGCATTCCACATGATGAAATGTGATTGCAAAACACATGTTCTCTCACAGCACATTTCTTTGAAATGATGTTGCACAAAAATCATTCTTTTCATTGTTTTTTTTCCTCAGTAAAATTATCCAAATATCCTTAAGGCAACACACCCCATGTGAATAGGGTAAAATTAAACGTTAAAATAACTAAATAAATATAAACTAAGTAAAATAAGTTCAGTTAAATAACTATTAAAAGGCTTAAAATTAATGACTAAAATAATTTAATTAGAAATTAACTAATAGATGTCACTATACTTATCCAGATGATTGATTATATTAAGAATAGCATTTGTTTTGTATTACAGGTTTCTGAAATGTTAGGTTTTAATTAGCAAATTAGTTGTTATCTAATTAAATATGCACTCTTTGCATAAATATACACAATTTGTATCCATTTTCAGAATGGAAACCTGAACATTCAAAATTCTTGTTTCATTTTGTTAACATATTAAAACGACAACGACAAAAACATTTTATAAAATGTTGTATAAAATCAGATAAATGATATATGAACAAACCCCTCAGTAAAAACCTTCAGAATATAGACAGGAAAATAATTAACAAATAATTCATATTGATATAAAAAATTATGTAATGTACTAAACTTGAGGGGAAAAAAAAAAACTTATTTGGTAAAATACATGGCATAAAATAAACATTATAAAAGTGCATTTTGCATGTTTTGATTTATCAAAAGCCAAATAACCCAAAATCTCAGAACTGATGAGTTCATGAAAAAGTTTTTTGCATGTAATGTCTTGCCTTAAACTATACATGTTTACAGTACTTGAGAAAATAATTGTGTATGCTACTTTACTCACCCTCATGTCATTCCAAACCTGACTTACTTTCTTCTGTGGAGGTTAAAAAGAAGATATTTTAAAAAATGTCTCTGTGCTTTTTTTCCCCCTCCACAAAATCGAGGTCAGTAGGGTTCAGTGTTGTTTTGGACCCTATTGACTTCAATTGTTTGGACAAGAACATGCAAGAACTATGGCGTCATATGGCTCATCTTCCTAATTTCAAAAGATAGCCAGCACTTCTGTTCATGATGTGATGTGAATAAAGTCCCTATGGATGTGATGTAATGCTACGCCACCCTTTGCTCCGAAGCCCTTCTCCGCAGTCGAGACCACACAACACTGTCCAGCCGCCAGCTTTTCTGCTTCCTCCATCAACCGAGTGCAGCAATACTTTTTCTCTCTGAAGGTTTCCTTAGCTCAGCTTAATGATAAACCTCCCTCTCAGTTTTTCCCTTTTGGAAACCAACACAATCTTTCTGTGTTTTCTTGGACTGGATGCAAGATTTCACTCTGATTTGTTTGTAAAATAATGGGATGGGAAAGTCAGAGATTAATCAACCAGGTAGCCGAAATTGTCCGCACACTGGAAAACGTGTCAGAGTCAAGTCAGAAATTAAAATCTAATATATATTGTTTGCTTGTAGTGCCTGCAAGATTGAAGGAAGTTTGAGGTGATTCTATCAGTCTGTAGATGCAGTGCAATTTGCTGTAATTGCGCACAGCTGTTCTCCAGGACTGTTGTTGTGGTGTTTAAAACGAAGAGAAACGCCTTCAATCATCACTGATCAGGCGTTCGTCTTGGTGGCAGTGAAAATTTGGCTATAACATCAAGTACTGCTCAGTGTCAGAGTGTCAGATTCTGCAGAAAATTTCTTTAGGCTGTTAATTAAGTCTTTCCTATAGCAGATTTTTGGCCTTCAGCATTTGCTTTGATTTATGCACAGTTGCTCATATTTCACAATGGCTGTTTTCATGGCAATGTCTCAATCAAATGTCTAACTAAATGTAGTTATGAATATTATGAAATTTTTAAAATAAAATTTTTACACTATATAATGTAATAATTTTACATATTTGTATAAATCATTTATTTTAAGTAATTTTTTAAAAAATTAAATAATATAATAATATCTAACACATAATTTTATAACACACACACCCAACCATCCAAAAAAAGTCATTTCATTTTAAAAAGGCTGCAAAAATTTTATAAAAAAGTGACCATACGTATATTTATAATGTTACAAAAGCTTTTTTTTTCAAATAAATTTGTTCTATAAAACTTTATTTTCCTCAAAAATTCTGTTATCCCAGCTTCTAAACAGGTTAAGCAGCATTAGCCACATTTCAACATTGATATAATCCTACATGTTTATGAGCATTAAAATCACATATTGAATAATTCTAAAGCTGGAGTGATGATGCTGAAAATTCTGCTTTGCATCGCATGAATAAATTACATTTTAATATACATTCAAATAGAAAACATTTTAAATTGCAAAAATATTTCACAAAATTTTCTTTTTTTTATTGTACTTTTGATTAAAATAAACACAGCCTGTGAGCCATAAAGACTTATATATAGATATAATATATACCGTATATATTAATATTATAAATATTTTCATAATATTTACTTAAGTTCCCCAAACATTACTGAAGGGGCTGTGAGGTCCATAAGGTGAAGAAAGGTTGGGAAACACTGGATTATATCACGTGTAGTGACATTTCCCGTCTGTAACAGATGGTGCAGGGTTTACCATGCCTTGGAAATTAATTTAATTTCCTGCTCCTGAAAAGTAATGGATCACAGTACTCTAACTTCATTTGCTATGTTTCCTTTTGGTTGGTGGAGCTGCTGAATTAGAGCTTTGTTTGTGTTCTGGTTTGGTTTAGCATATTGTCAGCCAGCGTTTCAGTTAGTATTAATCAACAGAAAAAGATGAGAAGGGCTCCAAAGCAGAGAGATTCCCTTGGCTAAAACCACCTAAAAAGTGATGGTGTATTGCAATCCTACCTCTGTCGAGCTCAGACCACAGGGGAAATAGGTCCTTTTTTATTTTTATTTTTTGTGTTTTTAAATTGATGTTTGTATATTTTGTAAATTGTTTTTTATTTGTTTTGTTTTTGGCTTTGGAGAGGTTTGCGTTCTTTACTTCAGTGGGCTCCTTCTTCTTTTATTGGCTCATGCTTGTTACCGCCACAAAAATGACAGACATTTGGACGCGTTTGCTTTGCTCTAATGAAGCTGAATCTGAGGGGACTGTAAAAAAATTTTCATGTAGAAACAATTTTCACTCAGAAACTGCCAGTAAACAATTACTAAGACACGTTGAATTAAATGTGAAGTTTTGAGGTAGAAAACCCTAAATAGTATTTTCTTTATATATATATTTTTACGGTGTATTTATGAGGGTTGAATAAGGACCATAAGAGGTTTGTTTTTGCCAGAGTGCCGTCTGTCGACAGCATATTTATCTCAGCAAACAGGAAAAGGTGTTTTTTCACTCCTCTCTTGCTCACATGATGTCCTCCTTCGCTTTTTTTATTCATCCCCCAGGGTGTGTTTATCATCTTTAAGGAGGTCAGAAAGCCCTGCTGAGACTTTCATTCAGTACGTCTGAAGGCTTTCTGAGGTAAACCGCGTACTTAAGAAGAAACCCCCATGCCAACCCGACCATTGTGACCCACCTTCAGCATAAACTTACCACTAAACCCCAACACAGCGGTGTATTTTGATATCGTATGTGCTTGTGAAGAGTAAAACTGGCCCACGAGCCAGCATGATAACATCGGTCTGTGCATTGAGGGGCTTTTTGGAGACACTTGTATGCTAAAATGCAAAGTTGGAGCCAAAACCGAAGCCTCCAAGACCCAGATCAATATTAGACCCCTCGAGGCCCAGATCCATATAAAAACTGAAACACTTAAGGACCAGATCCAAACCAAGACCTTTCAGTTTTATTGAATTGAAAAAAAAAAAAAATGCAGTTCATTTCATATAGCCAACAATCAAGTTTCGCCTTATTTCCAATGCTTCTTTTTCCATATATCAAAATCTACTGTACTGTAAAATCTAATTAGTTAAAGTGCCCCTATTATGCCATTTTGAATATTGCCTTTCATGCAGTGTACTGTATCCTTCTGTGAATTTAAATGCTCATCAAAGTTGTAAATCCGAAAATGCACAATAAATAAAGTTATTGTCTCCCAAAAGAAAGAATCGACACTGAACAGCCTAAATATGGAAGAAAAATAATGCCATGTCTTTGAAACAAACAAAAAAAAAAACGTTGAATAGCACTAACTGAAAAAATAATGCATTGCATTAACAGTGCTTGAATTTTTAATGCCTTGTATTTCCAAGGCTTGCATTTTTAGGTCCTGAAATTAAAACATAGTTGTTTATTTAAGCTGTGAATATATTAATTCAAAACATTTCACACACATTTGCATATTAACTTCAGTAATATCAGAGTCACCTTCCAAATTCCTTCCCCAAGATTTCAATCTGTTCTATATTCGATATTATACAACAATTTCCATAACTTTTTTATTTTAGGCATTAAATTGGTCAATTATAATAAAACATTTGACTAAATCTTATATAATAAAAATCTCATTCGTGCAAAAATTTGGGAGCCTAATACTGGGTCCACAAATTATGTGGGGTATACGGTGCAATCTCAAAAATTAGAAGTAGTGGAAAGATTCGTTTTTTTTCAGTCATTCAAGCTCCAATTGTGAAACTCGTGTACTTAAAATAAATTCATGCCACAGACGAAGTAGTTGTTAAGTCTTTGGTTCTTTTAATTGTGATGATTTTGGCTCACATTTAACAAACACCCACCAATTCACTATCTCAACAAATTAGAATATGGTGACATGCCAATCAGCTAATCAACTCAAAACACCTGCAAAGGTTTCCTGAGCCTTCAAATGGTCTCTCAGTTTGGTTCACTAGGCTACACAATCATGGGGAGACTGCTGATCTGACAGTTGTCCAGAAGACAGTCATTGACACCTTTCACAAGGAGGGTGAGCCACAAACATTAATTGCCAAAGAAACTGGCTGTTCACAGAGTTCTGTATCCAAGCATGTTAACAGAAAGAAGTTGAGTGGAAGGAAAAAGTGTGGAAGAAAAAGATGCACAACCAACCGAGAGAACCGCAGCCTTATGAGGATTGTCAAGCAAAATCGATTCAAGAATTTGAGTGAACTTCACAAGGAATGGACTGAGGCTGGGTTCAAGGCATCAAGAGCCACCACACACAGACGTGTGTAGGAATTTGGCTACAGTTGTCGTATTTTTCTTGTTAAGCCATTCCTGAACCACAGACAATGTCAGAGGTTACCTGGGCTAAGGAAAATAAGAACTGGACTGTTGCCCAGTGGTCAAAAATCCTCTTTTTCAGATGAGAGCAAGTTTTGTATTTCATTTTGAAACCAAGGTCCTAGAGCCTGGAGGAAGGGGGGATAGCATCTAGCCCAAGTTGCCGTGATTAGCTGATTGCATGTCACCATATTCTAATTTGTTGAGATAGTGATTGGTGGGTTTTTGTTAAATTTGAGCCAAAATCAATTAAACAATTAAAAGAACCAAAGACTTAAACTACTTCAATCTGTGAGCACTGCATTTATTTAATACACGAGTTTCATAGTTTGAGTTGAATTACTGAAATAAACGGACTTTCCACGACATTCTAATTTATTGAAATGCACCTGTATATACTTTTCACAGTCTGTGATGATTTGGGGTGCAATGTCATCTTCTGGTGTTGGTCCATTGTGTTTTTTGCAAACCAAAGTCACTGCACCCGTTTACCAAGAATTTTGGAGCACTTCATGCTTCCTTCTGCTGGCCAGCTTTTTGAAGATGCTGAGTTCATTTTCCAGCAGGATTTGGCACCTGCCCCACACTGCCAAAAGCACCAAAGTTGGTTAAATGACCATGGTGTTACTGTACTTGATTGGCCAGCAAACTCGCCTGACCTGAACCCCATAGAGGATCTATGGGGTTTTGTCAAGAGGAAAATGAGAAACAAGTGACCAAAAATTGCAGATTAGCTGAAGGCCATTGTCAAAGAAACCTGGGCTTCCATAACATCTCGGCAGTGTCACAAACTGATCACCTCCATGCCATGTTGAATTGAGGCAGTAATTAAAGCAAAGGAGCCCCTACCAAGTATTGAGCACACGTACAGTAAATGAACATGCTTTCCAGAAGGCCAACAATTCACTAAAAATATTTTTTTTATTGGTCTTATGATGTATTCTAATTTGTTGTTAAATGTGAGCCAAAATCATCACAATTAAAAGAACCAAAGACTTAAACTACTTCAGTCTGTGTGCATTGCATTTATTTAATACACGAGTTTCACAATTTGAGTTGAATTAATGAAATAAATGAACTTTTCCACGACATTCTAATTTATTGAGATGCACCTGTATATACAGTATATATGGAGAACCACTGATTTAAATCAGATTTAAACTGACTTAGACCGATTTGGAAGTGGATTTTAGGTTTCACAATGGACGGCCACATGCCAGACACCTTCAGTGACTCCTGCTGAATGATGAAGATACCCTGCTGACTTATGGTTGAGGTCATTTTCACCTTTAATATGCTGGAATTAGACTGCGGTCTTGTCCGAGACCATAAACCAAGACCCAGATCCAGACCAAGACACTGAGTAATGAGAGCCACACCACGGTCACATTAATGTGGTCTCGAGAGATCTCATGAACAAACCCACAACATCAAGACTCTGATTAAAAGCGTATTCATTTAAAACTATTAATTGCAAAGATGGGTACCTGACATGCAAATGGAAACCCTATTCGTCTTCAGAAAACTGTTTGGATGTTCTAGCAATGACACTGTGGTTCTTGTCTTACAGTTTTCTTGTCTGTTTCAATGCTGTCTAAGCGCTCTGATGAGCTGGAATCTCGATGTGGAGAGAGTCGGATGGCAGGACCGAAGCCAGTGTGGTTTCTGCGGCAGACCTACTCTGACAGGTATAAACATATGAAGCTGAAGCAGAAAAAAAGCAGGATAAAGCAAGTGTGCTAATGCTAAGGGGTCATTTATAGTATCAAAATGAACCCAGAAAGCTCTTTGGATGGAAATAACGTAATTCTTTCCTAAGCAACACACTTCTAATGTGTCTGATTTCTGGACAGGCTTGTCAAAGTTTTTAATAATTCGTGTGCCGTCCACGATGGTGAAATTGTGGCGGGGCTTTGGCCTTCTCTCCCCAACTGTTGCCTGCCATGACTGTGAGGTTCATTCCATCCTGATTATAATTGCTTTCATCTTGTATCGTGACTGTTTTCAATTCTTCACAGCCCTGTCAGCTCAGCGAGGGTCACAGAGGTTGCTGTGGTTTAGGTGAGTCTTTAATAAACACTTGTTTTGGGCTCCATTATCAGTGAATTTTGTTCAACTATTTATGTTCAGTATGGGGAAGGCTACTTGTATGTAGAAATGTAATAGGTTACAGATTACAAGTTACCCTATTTAAGTGTAATAAGTAGCGTAACTGGTTCAGTTACTTTATTAAAGTAATCTACCTGATTACATTTGATTACTTTTCTAAATTCCTAACAAATGTTTTCAACTGTTAATCATTTTCAAACATTTAAATCAGGCAGGGTTAACCTTACAGTAGTACTCAAAGTTGATTTGGCCAGGGGAGTCTGTTGGTGCCCTGGATTTCACTCAATGGTCCCGTGAGTCATTAATGTAGGTTACACTACAATGCTGAAATAACTGTAGTTTTGGATCTGTCATGGTTACCAACCTTATTCAAGGAGGAAAAACTTTAGGTATATATTTTCTGTCAAAGGGTTCATAAATAGAAGTGTGGCTGGTAAAGACTTCTTTAGCTAGCTAGCAGACTAGCTAATTTGTTATGAATGGAGATTAACATTGTTAAATAAACTACTGGATATGCACCAAGCAATACACAGACCTAAAATATGTCTTGAATACATATTAGGCGGCACTGGGCAATGTCTTTCCTACATTTTTTAATGGCTGCTCACAGTTAGCTGTAGGCTAAGTTATATGCTTGCAGATGCTTCCTCAGGTTCGACATTGAAACCTTTTATATCAAAGCACTTTAATAGCTGGAAAACATATTTTGCACTGAACTGTTATACTTGCGGCTTTTCTGGTTTCTGGATTAAATGATTTTTAAATTTACAGTACATGAAATTTTTTTTTTTATCACTCACCATTATTGAAGGATATTCCGGATTTTTTTCAAAAGGAATTGCAAATTGTATTTTCAAATGGTGTTTTCCATATGTGGATGCATAAATTGTGACACAATCCAAACGCAATTGCAAATCTTGCATTACCATTTGCATTTTCGCTTTTGCGAATGCACAGTGACTGCCGAATTCCAAATGGAAAAGTAAAGTCCATTTGTAACTGTTTAAATGGCAATATTAATTACCACGTCTGCTTTTTCACTCTCTCTGCATTGCACATGTAACCTTCTAAAACTCAAATGGGATCACAATTCCTTTAGTATTTGAATTTCTGAAGCATTACACAGAAAGCTGTCAATCAGTGTCAAAGTGTCAATCCCGACATCCACTGGACTTCCGGGGAGGTGCTCAGGTGGAGTGAATACTGCTTCCAGGGATGCTTAACAGATCTTCCTACACCCATTCAAACCAGTACCCTATGCTCAACCACCATTGAAAGTCCTGCCTTCCATAACACTGTACAAATTCCTACTGAATAAGGGGTGTGTTTGTATTGGGAAGTGACATCACTCACAGATGATTGTGCCGAATGCTTTGAACAATGGAAAGTAAAAGTAAAGGCACCGCTAAAGGCAGCAGCCAATCCGATAGATGCGTGTGAACGAACAAACAGTTGCAACTTTTTTTTTTTGGGGTCTCTATTTCTTGGGCACCGACACACCAAATAAAATTTCCATCGTTATTACCCACCCAAAGGCAATGTCGAAACACTGAGGGTAATGCACAATAGGTAAATGTTCACCATTAACCAAACACTTTTCACCAGTTTCAGGATCTCTCACTGTTTACACTCCGACTGATGCAAGATCATCAGAATAGCATTGCTTTAATTAACGGCCTTTAAATGGCAGGAGGCAATATGCACATCGAAAATTATTCAACATATCCTATCTTTTTGCAGAAAATATTCAGATGTAACCCCATTTGTAATCGTTAACATTTTTATAAGTAACTGTTTAATTACACATTTTTTCTGGATTACAGTTACATTTATTTTGTAATTAAATTACGTAATGCTGTTACATGTAACTAGTTACTCCCCAACACCGTATCTTTATTTGATTATGTGTATGTTATTAATGTTTAATATTAAGTTATTTTAAAGTTATTTACATTTAAAATTAATTTTTTATCTTTTTTGCAACAAGGGCTAATTTCATATTGCATTTTATTTATAACATTTTCATGCATTTTTAAAATAATATATGTTTAGACATTTTAAATAATTTTTGTTGAAATTTGGTTTTACAGTTGGGCCCAGTTTTGTAGTTTTGCACATTATTGTCAACTAAAAGTTACTTTTTTATTGTCCACAGTTTTCTTTTTAGTCAGAATTACAGTACCGTTTTGGGTCGGTTAGATTTTTTTAAATGTTTTTGAAAGAAAGTAGTCTCACCTAAGCTGCATTTATTTGAGCAAATACAGTAATATTAAATAGTTTATAAATATATTGAATACTTAAAAAAACTTTTCTTATCTTTCATATATTCATATAATTTCATATATGAATATATCATATATAATTCATATACTTTCTTTGATTAATAGAAAATTCACAAGAATAGCATTTATTTGCTAGAAATATTTTATAATATTATGAAATATCTTTACTGACACTTTTGATCAATTTAAATGTAGTCTTTGCTGAATAAAAGCATATTTTTTATTAAAAAAGTACTGACCCCAAACTTTTAATCAAGAGTGTAATCAATAAATGTTAAACATTTAATATACTTTTTTTATTTTATTTTTTTATCAAAGACAAAAACTATGAACTGAAAAAAAGTTAAACTTAACGCTCATCATTGGCCTACATCTCTAATCTATTAAATTAGCATCAAATGTGTTCTCTTTCACCAATTCTGTGCTCTTGTGTGACCGTATGACTTGAGTTTTGTAGTAGTTTGTACTGTTTTAAGTGTTTTATGGAATTGTAAATCAGTGGAACACAATAGCAGTTACTGGAAACCAGGCTAATATCAGATGCAGAACTGCAATATTACTGTAACAGAACTGGTGTTTTCAGTCTGGGACTGATATATTCTTATTCCAGTGTTTGGATAAGAAAGAGTCTGCTAACTGACTAAAATAGCTCATAATTAAGTACATTCTAGGTTTAAAAATGATGTTATCTTTGTCAGGCTTTAGTATTCTTGCCAATGGCAAGATGCCGTTTCCATGCAGTTTATTTTCCTTAAACAGTAGGTCCCAGTGACATGTTAAAATTAACGGGTGCCTTTTCCAATTTGAGAAGGTGATCTTTTAAAGTACATTTTGAATGATTTTAAACATTCTCTGAGATGTGCACTAAGAATGCGCTAATAAATTGCATTGTGCCATCTCAAGCCAAATAATATAAAGTATTTAATGCATTTTAAATATCCACCTTTCAAATATCAGTTGTTTAATTCATAATATGGTAACAGGGTTGACATTTTAATATTATCTTACTGACAAAAAATTTTTTTTTTTTAATTCTCGAAGAGTTGTTCTTTTGCAAGAATGATGGTGTCATTTTTTATTTATAAATTTTTCTTATTTACAAAATAATTTAATATAAAAATATGATGGCAACATGGCTGACGTTTTAGCATTGTCTTAAAATACCGCTATACTAAAAAATACAACGTCCAGTTTTTAAAGTATGATGGTGTCATCACTTTTTTTCAAATTGATAGATATTATATATATAATGAAATGCTCCGCATCGGAAGTTTGCACTGAGCGGATCTCGTTCCTGGTGCTGGAGGAGGCTACAGTGGATATAGTCCTGGGACGTCCCTGGCTTGCTCAGCATCATCCTGACATCCACTGGACTTCCGGGGAGGTGCTCAGGTGGAGTGAATACTGCTTCCAGGGATGCTTAACAGACACCCATCTTCCTACACCCATTCAAACCAGTGCCCTATGCTCAACCACCATTGAAAGTCCTGCATTCCATAACACTGTACAAATTCCTACTGAGTACCGGGCGTTCCAGGACGTATTCAGTAAGGTCGCGGCGACACATCTTCCTCCACATCGGCCATGGGACTGCGCCATCATGGGACTGCGCCATCGACCTGCTGCCTGGGGCCAAACTGCCTAAGGGACATGTCTACCCACTCTTGATCTCGGAGCGAGCTGCCATGGAGGAGTACATTAAGGAGGCCTTACCACAGGGGTTCATCCATCCTTTCACCTCTCCTGCAGCCTCCAGTTTCTTTTTTGTGGCGAAGAAGGACGGGGGCTTACGCCCCTGTATTGATTATCGAGCACTCAACGCCCAGACTGTCAAATTCACCTATCCTCTTCCTCTGGTACCAGCCGCCTTGGAGGAACTCCGTGGAGCTCATTTCTTCACCAAGTTAGATTTACGCAGTGCCTACAATCTAGTCTGTATCCGAAGAGGGGATGAGTGGAAGATGGCCTTTGTGACTCCCTCTTGGCACTACGAGTACCGGGTGATACTGTACGGCCTTTCAAACTCACCTTCAATATTCCAGAATTTTATGAATTAAATCTTCAGAGACATTCTCAACCGGTTTGTCATCATCTACATCGATGACATTCTAATCTACTCACCCAATCTCGAGGAACAACGGCACGTCACCCAGGTACTCCGTCTCCGCCAGCATCACTTATATCTTAAACTAGAGAATTGTGAGTTCCATCAAACCACCATTCAGTTCCTGGGCTATATCATAACCCCAGAAGGAGTACAAATGGACCAGAGGAAAGTGGAGGCAGTGCGGATCTGACCACAACCTACCACGGTCAAGGAGATTTCTGGGATTCACTAACTTTTATCACCAGTTTATAGCCCATTTCAGGCAGCTGTCAGCTCCACTTACACCTCCTCTGGCGAAAGCCTAAATCCCTCTCCTGGACACCTGAGGCCATGGAGGCTTTCCACCAGCTGAAATTGACCTTCTGCACCGCTCCTACCCTCATTCACCCAGACCCGAATCTCCGTTTCGTGGTGGAGGTGGACACCTCAAAGCTAGGAGTTGGTGCAGTACTGTCCCAATGGAAGGGTGAAACCCCAGTACTCCATCCATGCGCATACTTCTCCAAGAAGATGTCCCCGGCGGAGCAGAATTATGACATCGGGAACCGCGAGTTACTTGCCATCAAGCTCGCACTGGAGGAGTGGCGACACTGGTTGGAAGGAGCTCAGTACCCTGTGATAACTGACCATAAGAACCTCCAATACCTTTGAGAGGCTAAGCGCCTCAATCCACGACAAGCAAGATGGGCCTTGTTCTTCACTCACTTCAAATTCACCGTATCCTACAGTCCAGGTCATAAGAACCTCCAAGCAGATGCTCTTTCTCGCCTTCACCAACCTGATCCGTCTCCAGAAAGCCCGGAACCCATTCTTTTGCCCACCTTGTTCGTGTGCCCTATAGGATGGGCACTCGAAGATCAAATTCGTGCCACAACTCTGACGGAACCCGCTCCGCCGGGAGTTCCGGAAGGTAAGAGTTATGTACCTACCACTCTGCGCCTCGCCCTTATGGACTCCATCCACACATCTCTGGGACCGGGTCACCTAGGCAGCCAACAAACACTCTTGCTCCTCCGGAACTGTTACTGGTGGCCCAGCATGGCTTGGGATGTCGTCCACTACATCAAGAGTTTTTCGGTCTGTGCCATCACATCCACTCCACGCCGCCTACCAGAAGGCAAGTTGGTTCCACTATCCATCCCATGCCGACCCTGGTCCCATATCGGGGTGGATTTCGCTACAGATCTTCCACCTTCCAATGGATACACGACCATCTTCTTGGTTGTGGACAAATTCTCCAAAGCCTGCAAGCTAATCCCCTTACGAGGGTTACCTACTGCCTTAGGAGCAGCTGAAACTCTCTTCCATCACGTCTTTCTGTATCCCAGAGGATATTGTTTCCGATAGAGGGCCACAGTTTATATCCAGGGTCTGGCGTGGCTTCTTCCATCTGCTGGGTGTCTCTGTCAGTCTATCTTCAGGTTATCACCTTCAAACCAACGGCCAGACCGAACGCAAGATCCAGGAGATCGGACGATATCTCCGAGCCTACTGCAACGAACATCAGGACAATTGGAGCCAGTATCTCCCCTGGGCTGAGTATGTTCAAAATTCATTACGACAGGAGACGACTGGATTAACACCATTCCAATGTGTGCTCGGGTATCAACCGCCACTCTTCCCCTGGACTGGTGAGCCTTCAGAAGTCCCTGCGGTTGACTACTGGTTCCGTGAGAACGAGGGGGTATGGGACTCGGCATATGTCCATCTCCAGCGGTCAGTGCGGAGACATAAGCACTACGCCGATGCCCGTCACTCTCCTACACCTACCTATCAACCGGGCGACCGAGTCTGGCTCTCCACTCGGGATATTCGTCTCCGGCTGCCCTGCAGGAAGCTGAGTCACCGTTATGTCGGACCATTCCCTATCACAAGGCAAATCAATGATGTCACATATGAACTCCAACTCCCATCCACTTATCGCATTTCACTTCCATGTCTCCCGGTTAAAACCTTTTATTGATCCACTTCTCCCTTCATCCACAGAACCCGAGATACCTCCTCCTCCCGAGGTCGACTCCAACGAGACCATCTACCGAGTCAAAGAAATCCTAGACTCCCAATGATAGGGCGGCCAGCTCCAATACCTTGTGGATTGGGAGGGGTACGGTCCCGAGGAAAGATCTTGGGTGGACAGAGATGATGTTCTGGATCTATCACTCTATTTCCATCAATCTCACCCAGATCGTCCTGCTCCTAGGGGTTGCGGTCATCCTCCCCGTCAGTAACGGGTGCCAGGAGTCACCCGTGGGGAGGGGGTACTGTCACAGATTCACCAGCCACCTACACCAGATCACAATCACCAGATTACTGATTACAGACACCTGATTCCACTTACCATACCTATTATCAAGCTTCTCACCTCATTCCCTCGTCGACTGGTCTCAAGGTTGCACACCTTCTCCGATCTCTCCACTTACCTTCCTGGATCTCAGTGGCTCCGCGTCTCTCTCTCCTGTTGGCATTCCAAGAAGGATTTAAGATAAGAACAGTGATTTATTAGTTTATGAGACTTTTGCCTTTTTATGTTTGAACATTCGGTTGTGGAACCTACCTTCAGTTTATGGCAATAAAGAAGCTCAGAATCAATCTTCCATTGTGTGCCTCTCTGTCCAGTTGTGACAATGGCATCATTATGGTAATTTTTTTATTTTATTTTAGTTTTTTTAGTTTATAGAACATATAAAATTATGATGATAAAAGGGTTGATGTTTTCATTTTGTCTTAAAGACAAACCTAAAAAAAAAAGCAAGGTAAACATACCTAACTTTTTTTTTTAAAGAGTTCACTATTATTATTATTATTTTATATTTTTGAATATTTTGAGATAAAAAAATATGCTGGGACACAGGTTTATTTTATATATATATATATATATTGTCTTACCAACAAACTAAAAAAACAACAAAAAAAAACAAGATGCAGATATACAGATACTTTAGTAACACACAACTTCAAGTCTGTAAGTCTATTAACTTAAGCTCAGGGCGTTTTTTGGTATTTTCACCTAAATTTGACATACTCAAATTCAAATGTTTACCCTACATACATACAATGAAGGAAATGAAAACAAATGGTTTCATTGTAAAGAAAACCCTGTGAACTACAAAATATGAGTGTAATTCTTTATAAATAACATTATATATTTTTCAAATATTACAATAAACACTAAAAAAAACATAGGCGCTTTTGGAGTTTTAAAATAAATTATTTTTTTGAAATTCTGTAATTCAGGTTCTATTAAGCACAGCTCTCTGCAATTTACTTTGTTTGATGCCACTAGATGTCAAAAAGTACCAGAAAAAAGAATCTTTCAAATAACAGCTTCTAAACAGGAGTTAGAACATTACTTGTGAAGCGATTGAAAATGTCCAATTCTGCATCTAAATGTGTCATGGTGAGTTTCCTTTGCAAAAACAGGCTTTATAAAACACATTAACCCTACAATCCCGTAAAAATTATTTGCAATGGTTAGGCGGAAATTCGTGTGTGGGACGAATACATTTCTAAGCTTAATTTTACTGCTTTATGAATATAAAAACCAAAAGGAATGGTATTCTTTGTAAAGAAGACACTCCAAGCTTTCAAATGAACCCATATATGGGCTGATACCATATAAGGAAAGCTATGTAAATGAAGCATAAACATTTTAACGCGATTTTGGACCCGTATCCGGGGTTTAAAACCAAGTTTAACTGGTTTTAAGTGTCAAGTTTAATAATATATTGTCAAATATAGAGAGTGAATAAGGACAAAATGTATTTTGTTTTCATGAACAAAACATGTGAATATTAACTAAACACAGGAGTGAGAACAGGCCAAAAATATTTTAAAATATAAATAAGAGAAATCAACTAAAATTAACATTTTGCCTAAATCTATTTGAGGGACATAAATACTCTTGGTACCTAATCTGTAACTCAAGGCCCTGAACTAGATGGATGTTTATTTCTGGATAGATATGTCTGCAGTAGTAACATGAAGGCTAGTGTTGGAGAGATTTGCAGTCTTACAATATATTCTATGTTGTCCACAGATTTTCTCCATCTCCGTACATGCTGTTCCTGAGAGATGTGTCCTGTTGAAGGTTTGCTGACTGAGTTTGATGTCTTGTGATAGTATCTGGTCTGTTCATTACGACAGTCCCTCATGAGACGGACAGGATGAGTGAAAAACATTTCCCTTCACAAACGCAGGCGTAGTTATACACCAACTTTGGTGTGCTTCATGAAAACTGATAGATCACAAGATTTGGGCAGATAAAAGAATAAATATGGCTATTTTGAATGTCTTTCAATGGGAAAACATGCTTTTTGGGTTCCAAATGATGTGGTTAAAACCTTAACCTGTTGTCTGGAACTGCATCTAATATAGTGGTAAAGCGACATGGAGTCGATGATAATTTGTTCCATTGATTCATGCTTATGGTGGCATGAAGACAGTCGAGTTGGCCAAATGTGTCAGCTCTTCCTGAGAGAGTCGGCCATTAATCTGGTGCACAGACAGATGTCGGTGAAGCACCAGGATCATTTGAAATTAAAGATGACGTTCATAGCGAACACTGAAACAAAGGCACTTTAATTTTAAGGGACTTTACCCTTCACTTTCAATTGAGTAATTCTCTCGCTGTACGTTTGGATGAAGGGCTGATGGAGGGTTATATGAATCAGATTGGCCAGTATACATCAACAAACCATTTTCCCTTCACACCTCAGTGCTACTGGCCTCATAAATTGAGACTTTGAATTCTCGCGCACGTCTTTTTGCTTGCCAGTAGTCAATATGACTATGACATGTCTGAAAACAGTTTGAGAGTCCATGCGTCCTGCCAAACTGAATGCTTGATGGTCTGTTCCCCTCATGCTCTCACTTAGTTTCCTTTGTTGTTGTTGTTTTATTTTTTGGCTGGAGAGTGGTGACAAGGTTTGCATATGCTCTCCAATGGGATATGAACATCGCATTACTCTCCAGTGCAATACTTGCGTGTTGCATGTTGCAATATTATTATTATTGTTATTAGTAGTAGTATTTAATATTTGAATAATCATAAGAACTTTAATGTAAGAATAATAATCATAATTGTATTATTTTGTGGTTATTGATTACAACAATAACAAAAAGTGATATTTATTAAAAATGTATTATTATTATTATTAATAATAATACTTTTTTGTTTCAAAATGTTATTATTACTGAAAAGATATAATAGCTCCTAAAATATTTATAATGTAATCATTTTTATAATGTGTATTATCACATAATAACAAAATAATAATATGAAATGTGTAATAAATCTGTGTAAATATTTATTATTATTATTATTATAATAATAATAATAATAAATAAATGTAATACTATTTTTAAAATATAAGACGTTCATTTATATCATTATTATTCTTATTAATCCTAATAATAACAAGCATTTCAATGAATATTTTGACAAACTACATATTTTATCAGCATTATCACCTCCGCGTTTAAAATTTTTATGATTATTATGTGAATCCAATGTTTAAATATTCACTAAAGTAATTAATTAACAGTAAGTAAATAACATGTATTATATATATATATTCTTACTAGTATATTATATATATAGTATATATATATATATATATATATAATAGTATTATATATAATATATATATATATAACTATATATATATATATATATATATATATATATATATGAAATACCTTTAATTAATATTATTATGAATTGTTGCAGTGTTTGTATTTGTTGAATAATAGTTCCTTATTTGATGAGTTTATATGCTTATTATGATCCAAAGCACCATTTATCTTACAAAAGATTTAAGCTTAAATCCTAAGCCTAAGATTTCTTCAGAGTACGATAAAAAAGTAATTTCAACAAAAGTTTCATGACCGTTTGTTTGTTCCGCTAGTTTAGCCTTTTCGGTTTGTTTCGTAGTAATGACTGCCTGACTGTGCATTATGCCTAACATATAACCAAATGTTTCTGGCAAATTTTATGTACGCTACTTTAATCAACCACAGGGCTATCAAAACAGCCAACGAAACATTCAGATCACTTAAAAGATGACTGATCTATGGATGGCATGCAGGCCATTCACCAGCAGTAATTACATTACATCACAAGCACGCAAGCCGCGAGGCCCCTGTCGCTTCTGGTCTTTCCCTCTCTTTCTGTGGCCAAATGAGACCCACAAATGTATGTACGCAATCCCGCAGATGTTGTGGAATTATAAACATTGTCATTCAACATTACAAGGACGAGTTGCGAAAACAGGGCTATCAAGTGTGTTTTTGTTGGGGAGCGAATTCACACCCCCCTTGTTCCCGTGTCACGAACTCAACCACTTCAATTTCTTATACGATGGCAGAGAATCTGTGATTGCGGATCCTTTCTTTGTTCTTTCGTTTTATGATACCAGCATCCTGTTCTTTCCCAACTGACAAACCTCTAATTGGATGTGCAGACAGCCATCTTCAGTTTGGAACTAGACCTTAGCTTTTCTCGATTAATGCGCAATTGAACCGGATCAGAGTAGTGCAATTTAGCAAATCTGTTTTCTTTATTAGGGAACGATCAGAAACAAACAACCTGGTGAATTGCAAACATATGTGGAGAGACCCTCACCAGGCCCAAGGCCTTTCTGCACCTGTAGCGATGCCAAATTGGTTATTTCTACGCATAAATCCACGACTTGCGCCAAAAGTCGAGGTTACAATCGCTCGAAGGGCTCATTGCCTGATTGTATGACAGCCAGGTTGGCGGGCACAACGATGGCCTGCAACTGCGGAGCTCATCAGGTGGAGAGATATTCGGAGGATTAGTTTCCCTTTTTTTTGTCTGTTTAAACAATTAAGGCCTGGACATGACAGAGAATTGGACGGGCGTCCCCTTCGAGGTCCCTGGTGTAAGATCCTGCTCCTGCCGTGATTAAGTGATGTCTTTTGGAGCCCGTGCCGGTTTAGTTATTTCTTTTGTTTTGGGCTCCAAGGAAAATCTCCACCAGAGCAGATGGTGGGGTAGGCAGGAGTGAAAGGGAGATGAAGGAAAGCGAGAGAGAGGTGACACATTTTCTCCAGGAAACCTCAGAGGGCTCATCACGGACTGCTGATCTTCCAACTCCTTCAGAATATTTTAGTGTTTTTCCTTCTTATTGCAACCTAAGAAACTTGCAGCATTGCACTCCATTCTACCGCGAGTCCAATAATCATGTTCATATTATCTACGGCTTCTGCTTCCAGAGATGTTTTACTTTATAGATCAGGAAGAGTCGAGATGATTCAGTTGTAAAGAGCCAAATGATGCAAATTATTTTTTCGTCGGTCAATTTACGACTGGAAAATGGCTTATGTGAAGGTTTGCTTCACATTTTTCAAATGTACAGGTGCTGTAATAAAATGAGATTTCTCTTTAAAGGAGTAATTCAATCATTATGCTGTTTCAATCTTTTTTGTGTGCATTAACAATGGAGAACAGACCTTTCAAGCTTCTAAAAGGCACACAAGCACCATAAAACTATCAGGAGTACTTCATACTTTATATTCCCAATCTCCCCCCCCTTTTATGGGAAAAAAAAAAAAAAAAAAAAAAACCTTTGTTTTTTGTGAGGAAAAAAATGAAATTTAAAGTGATAGTTCACCCAAAAATGAAAAATTTCATCATCAAATTTTGTCATCATTAAACAGTTGACGGTAACCATCGACTTCCATAGTATGGAAAAAAAATAAAAATACCAACATTCTTCAAGATATCTTCTTTTGTGTTCAACAGAAGAAAGAGACTCATACAAGTTTGGAACAAATCGAGGGTGAGAAAATAATGACAGAATTTACATTTTTGGGTGAACTATCCCTTTAAGTTGTTATACAGAACATTGACAATCTTCCAATCTATTGAGATGTTTACAGTTGGCAGCTGGATTATTGGTTCATTGATCAAATCATGATTCTTCAATAACTTTTGTATTAAAATTTATTCAAAATGTAGGAAGAATTAAAACCACACGCATGCAAGAATCACATACTCTGAGTATCCTTAGAAACGCATTAAAACATGTAAATACCATTCATTCTATATTTTATCATACATTCTCAGAAGGGGGTTTCAAGTAATGCTGTAGATTAGAAGAACCATTTTTTGTTCCTCAAAAATCACCTTCTTTCAGTGATCAGTTCCTCAAGGAACCATTTTTTTTTCATGTGAAGAATATTTTAATAATCTGAAGAACATTTTTCCACTATAAAGAATCATTTGTGCAATGGAAAGTTTCCTAATGGAACCACCAATACCAGTGACAGTGACATGATGTGTGGCTAAGTATGGTGTACCATACTCTGAATTTGTGCTCTGCATTTAACCCTTCCAAGTGCACAAACACAGGAGTGAGTAGTGAACACACACCCGGAGCAGTGGGCAGACTATTTTTTGCTGATCACCCGTGAGCAGTGCCCTCATCCGATCCTGGTATTGAATGTGGAAGAGAGTGCTGGTCATTCACTTCCCCCCACCAAAAATCCCTGCCGATACCAAGACTCAAATCCATGACCTTTGGGTTAAGTCCGGCTTTCTAACCATTAGGCCACGACTGCCCCAGAAAGGCATTTTAAAGAGTAAGAAAAGGTATGTTATATAGCTGTGAGGTTCCTCTGCATAAAATGCAAATATGCTATGTAGCTACAGCTGGCTTATGAGATATCTATAAACTGGGTCTGTATGAAAGGTGTCTATTGTGTTTAAACTGTTTTTTTTTGTTTTTTTTTGCTGAAAAAAGACTGTAAAGGAAAGGATGCACAGAATTCCTTTATATGGAGATAATTTGGGCAAGTTTTATCCAAATGACCAATGATGTGAATTAGGCAGATATATTTTTCATGAGAAGTTCTCATTTGAGTATAAAAACAAATAACTGACACTATTATTAGTGAATAGACACCATGATAAGACTTCAAACAACAACGTATCATTCAAGTTGCATATTAACCACTTTTTTGATAATTTTATGATGCTTTTTGATAAATTTTAGAGCTCATTCAATTTTTTTATATTGAAAAGAGAAGACTGGATTGTCTTTAAAATTTCACCTTTTGTGTTCCAGGGAAGGTGGCAGGTCATACAGTTGTGATGACGAATTTGGCAGATTTTTCATTTACTCCCCTAAAGCACACCATAAAACATTTAGTTTTACATCCACTGGCATTTACCAGCAAATCTGTACTTGCATTTTGAATTTGGATGATATAACTCCAGCTTCCATGACTCTTTCGGAACCTACTCCCAGTGCTTTGTGTAATGTAACCCAGCGCTGTTCTCCATCATCCTCTCTGTATTTCTGGCTCCAGAGGTCCTGTGAAGAATTGCTGTCCACTTTTGGCCTTCAGACCAGGCCAGAGAACAGGTGTTGAAGCCATCTCCAGCAGCCTTTCTTTCGCTTTAGCTCTCTGCATACTTGAAAACGAGCCATGTGGCGTGCAGAGCGGCGCTGAAGGTGAAGGCAGGGCTGGGTCAACACGGGCACAGAATGGAGAAAGTCTTTCAGGAAATTCCTGTGCAGAACAAAACGTTTGACACAAAGCCTGGTCTTAAAACCGATTGTTACATTTCTCACTCCTTCTATCCAGCATTTTCCGTGCCATGTGTTTGATTTAAAAACATTTTATGTATGAAGAAACCCAATGCCCTTTTTTTTTAAATAATAACAAAAGCCGTGCAACGCAGTGTTGCTAACAACATTGACCTTTTTACAGGACAGAACTTTGCTGTTACTGGAGGCCTTCTTGCTAAACGATTTTGAACACACATGATGGTAATTGACAGCGTATGTTCTTGTTGAAATGCAATATGGAAACGTCTCAGGTTACTTATGTAACCATGGTTCCCTGAGTAGGGAACGAGACACTGCGTCCTCTAGGGGTCGCTAGGGGGAACGCTTCGTCGGGACCCTGTGTCTGAACCATACATTGAAAAAACACCAACTCGTTGGCCGGTGTCACAGCCATGACGTCACTACCGGTGCGACTATAAAATAGGCGCCGGGAGCACACATCATTCACTTCTTCGTCTGAAGCTTGCGTCCGCAGCATGGCAAGAAACCTAGATGTTCCCTTTCATGGGAACTTCAAACTGCATCCTCTAGGGGTCGCTATGGGGAACGGTATACCCACACCACCATGCTGAGGGGAGTGCATGCCAGAACCATGGCGAGCACTAAGTACCAACTCTACCATATTGCTATGGGAGTCGCCCCTGGGACGTTAGATGGCTGTCAGTGACATTATTCCCTATGGCCAAAGGCCTAGGCTACATACCCCAAAATACTTACCTGTTAGGGCCAGACCCCTGGGCCCGGGGTAGAGCTCAAGGCTTGGAATCAGGAATAGATTCCTTTTAAGGGAATACAGCTAAGAGCCTAGAATCATACTAGTCTTGTCACACAGGGGCTACCGCACGTTTCTTTTTGCATGTGCTGAAGGAACTGTCTCGACAGATCCTTAGTAGCAATACCCTGTTAATTAGGTATCCAGAGGATAGGAGGAGTGGTGCCCAAGGTGGAACCGGGGTTTTAAACCACTCAGAAAGAGCACGAAGATGTTGCGTGTAGCTCGTTACCATACCGGATTTTTAGAAAAGTGGGCAAAGCATAACGTGCCCACTTACCACTTATGTGGATTTTCAGCAAGGTTGGAATCGGGCACATACGTCTTTGTGAAGGGTGCATGAATCAAGCCACGTACAAGGTTGTTCCTGAAAAAACTTGCTTCCTTCTGCTCTGACAATGTTTTTTTTCAGAAGGACAATGCTCCATGCCACACAGCCAGGTCAATCAAGGTGTGAATGGAGGACCCAAGATCAAGACCCTTCATGGCCAGCCAATCTCCAGAACCGAACCCGACTGTCAACTCTGAATGTAATCAAGATGAAGATGGATGGTCACAAGCCATCAAACAAAGCTGAGCTGCTTGAATTTTTGTGCCAGGAGTGGCATAAAGTCACCCAACAGCAATGTGAAAGACTGATGGAGAGCATGAAATCTGTGATTGAAAATCAGGGTTATTTCACCAAATATTGATTTCTGAACTCTTCGTATAGTTAAAACATTAGTACTATGTTGTTTAAAAATGAATATGAACTTGTTTTCTATGCATTATTTTTAGCAGTTGTCATTTTCTGCAAATGATGCTTTAAATCAGTGGTTCCCAACCCTGGTCCTTGAGGCACCTCAACACTGCACATTTTGTCTCCTTTCTCTGACGCACCAATTTCAGGTCTAGAAGTCTCTAGATGATGCTGATGACCTGAATCAGGTGTGTTTGATTAAGGAGACATGCAAAACGTGCAGTGTTGGGGTGCCTCCAGGACCAGGGTTGGGAACCACTGCTCTAAATGACAATATGTTTATTTGGAATTTGGAAGAAATGTCAGAAGTTTATAGATGAAAACAAAAATGTTAATATTACTCAAACACATACCTATAAATAGTAAAACCAGAGAAACTGATCATTTTTAATAAAAGAGAAAAGAGACTCAGCATGAGAAAATGCTTGTTTTCTGTCTTTTATTTTAAAGCAGAACAGTTCACGGCATAGCGCCAATCTGCCTAATAAGAATAAAGTGTGTGATTTTACACATGCACACATCAACATATCTCATATGAGAAGACTTCTCTGATTTTCATATTGACCCATAATATGTTCGCAGGTCAATGCCAAGAAACCATTGATCATATTTCAGATCATAAAACAAAATGTCAGCACTTTACCACCTCTCTAGGTGAATGAGGTAAACATGAAACACGAAATTATAAATGAAGTATATCGGCTAGAAGATTTCTCTAGTGGGCATTACAGTCCTAAGCTCATCTGCACTGGGAGCTCAAGAGACCAAAGACAGCAGGAGCAGAATAATGCAGGGATGGAGTTATGTTCACAGTAGAATGTCTGGTATATGACTGCATTTATGTAACATTATGGTCCTTTCATAAGACTTGCATCAGGATTTCAATGCATGGCCCAACACAAGCCTTGCTTTGGCCGTCACATAAAAAAGCACTTGATAGGGTAAAATGAGATTGCTAGGAAGCAAGAAAGCAGGAAGTATACACAGTTAAACATGCATTTGAGCTTAGAAATGTCTTACTTTTGATTCTCAAAACCTTGATTTTGATGAATTTATATTAGTTCAGGCAACCATGACAACAGGTTCAAGACTCATTTCAGGTTGGTCAGCAGCAGGCAGTGTCAAAGTTTAGTTTATACTCTCAACTTCTTCACAGTGTGATTATTGTACACATAAATAAACAGCACTTGCAACAGCATTTACAGAAACACAAGCACTTAATTTAGATCTCTCAGCAACAAGGATGAAATGTGTATGAAGAGAAGGTCACTCCTACCCACACATCCAGCCGCACACAAGACACACACTCACAAATACACAGAGAAGCTTCTAGGAAGCTGATTCTAATAAACAGAAGTCCTGATTTGTTTCACTGAATATTTCATGAATTCCAAGAAGAGCACAAATAGTTCAATGAATCAAATGTGATGAATCTAATAATTTCCTGATGAGTCTCACAACCACAGCTCAATATTAGAGACAAAAAAGATATAGTACATACAGTGGGGTTCAAAAGTCGGATCTAGATTTTTTCCCATTTAAACCTGTAAATAAACAATGTTTTAGAATGATAAAATAAAGGAAATTGTAATGTAGAATTAATAAGAGATTCTGCAAATGGTTATCAATAGAGGTCGACCGATATATCGCCAAGGCCAATATAACGGCCGATATTTGGCATTTTTTAAATATCTGCATCGGCCGATACGTTTTTTTTCTGCTTGGCCGATGTGTTCGAGGTGGGACTTTTATTTTGACAGCGCTGAGAGCAGAAGCGCCTGAGCACACAGTGCTCACATTCTCCCTCTTGTTCGCCGTCGTCGTTAACAGTTTTGTCTCTACAGAGCTAAAGTATTTCAAATTATGCTGCGCTTTATGCAGTTGCCCACTCTCATATTCATGTCATTTTCTCTGTGTGCTGTATGTAAAATGAGTGTTACCCTGGCTTTATTTGAAAAATATGATTCCCAATGCACACAAACTTCCCAGAATACTGAGTGCCCTGTTGGTTACAGTGTTTACTTACTTTTCAATTTTATTTTTTTTTATATTTATTTATTTGTGAAAAATACTATGTCATCTAAAGTATAAGTATGTTTAACACATTTATTTTTTAATCCATTTTCAAATGATTCAATTTAAAATTTCTTAAATATCAATTAAAATAAATAAAATTATATCGGCTTTACATCGGCCACCCTGCTTTCCAAGATTCGGCATCGGCAGTCAAAAAAACCATATCGGCGGTCGACACTAGTTATCAAATCTGTGACACTGATCATGTGACTCTTTGTACAGATGGTCAGATGTTCTTGCTTCCATTAAAGCTCAAGGCACTCTTTGGATCATCTCAAATCAAGCTGAACATGATCATCAGGTTTTACACAAACTTCTGGAGTTCATGCGGCTTGAGTGCTGCTGTCATTAAATTAAAATGAAGACAAACCGAATACTAACACAACATGATTTTTTCTTTCATCTTGATTCATAATGTCGGTAATATAGTTTGTAATTAAAAATGTTGTATTAAGTTACATTTTCAGACTCTGTTCCACTGTTTGTACCACTAATGTAAATATTCTGTAATCTGTTACATACATACCTAAATAAAGCATTGTGTTATTGCTTAGATATACCTGAATTACATACACTTTCAGGAAGAATAACTAATACGGCTCACTACGTCACAGAGTTGAGTGCAAAACCAAGTTTAGAAGACACTGCAGTCCTGTATAATGCTACTGTTTTGAAGCAAGAACACAGGCAGCATGTAAAGCAGCAGAAACTGTCAGGATGTCTTGGTCAAAGCATCTGTAAATATCACTGTGATGATTTAGCCCTCTAAGAGTACATGTATCTGTCACAATACGGCTTGCTGGGTTGCCATTCCCTGCAATAATGTGAGGCGATAGGGATTTTAGAGACTAAAAATGACACAGAGACAGAAAAATGGGAAGTTAGCAAACTGAGGGAGAAATGTTGAATGGTGCACTATTAGTAAATACATTCATAATGTTATTTTGAACTTTCTATCCATCAAATAATCCTGAAAAAAAATGTATAATGGTTTCCAGTATATTATATATTACGCAGGCACACATTTACCTGGAGACTGCTGCAGAAATTCAGCTTTTGCCATCACAGATATATATATACTGACAAAATTATAAACGCAACACTTTTGTTTTTTGCCCCCATTTTTCATGAGCTGAACTCAAGATCTAAGACTTTTCTATGTACAAAAAAGGCCTGTTTCTCTCAAATATTGATCACAAATCTGACTAAATCTGTGTTAGTGAGCACTTCTACTTTGCCAAGATAATCCATCCACCTCACAAGTGTAGCATATCAAGATGCTGATTAGAAAGCATGACTATTGCACAGGTGTGCCTTAGGCTTGCCACAATAAAAGGCCACTCTAAAATGTTCAGTTTTACTGTATTGGGGGGTCCGGGGGGTCCGAAAACCAGTCATTATCTGGTGTGACCACCATTTGCCTCACGCAGTGCAACATCTCATTCGCATAGAGTTGATCTGGTTGTTGATTGTGGCTTGTGGAATGTTGGTCCATTCCTCTTCAATGGCTGTGTGAAGTTGTTGGATATTGGCAGGAACTGGAACATGTTGTCGTATATGCCGATCCAGAGCATCCAAACATGCTCAATGGGTGACATGTCTTGTGAGTTAGTCTGCACACGGAGGTGATGGTCGTGGATGAATGGCATAACAATGGGCCTCAGGATCTCATCACTGTATCTCTGTGCATTCAAAATGCTATCAATAAAATGCACCTGTTTTCGTTGTCCATAACATACGCCTGCCATACCATAACCCCACCGCCACCATGGGCCACTCGATCCACAACGTTGACATCAGCAAACTGCTCACCCACACGACGCCATACACGCTGTCTGCCATCTGCCCTGTACAGTGAAAACCGGGATTCATCCGTCACCTCTCTAAAGTGCCAGACGCCATCGAATGTGAGCATTTGCCCACTCAAGTCGGTTACGATGATGAACTGCAGTCAGGTCGAGACCCCTATGAGGACGACTAGCATGCAGATGAGTTTCCCTGAGACAGTTTCTGACAGTTTTTTGCAGAAATTCTTTGGTTATGCAAACTGTTTGTTGCAGCAGCTGTCCGGGTGGCTGTTCTCAGATGATCTTGGAGGTGAAGATGCTGGATGTGGAGGTCCTGGGCTGGTGTGGTTACACGTGGTCTGCGGTTGTGAGGCCGGTTGGATATACTGCCAAATTCTCTGAAACGCCTTTGGAGACGGTTTATGGTAGAGAAATTCATTTCATGGGCAACAGTTCTGGTGGACATTCCTGCAGTAAGCATGCCAATTGCACGCTCCCTCAAATACAATACTTGCATTGCCTTGACCTGGAACGAGCATACGGATGCAGTCTCTGATGAAAGTCTTGATGGTTTGGAGGTTCTGTGGTGTAGGAGTCGCGATCACCTTCTTTTTCCGGGTTTGAAGAGTGATGATCGCCATAGATGTTCTGACTCGATGGTGTTTGGGAGTTTCTTCCCAGTGGAAAGTGAAAAAGAGCTAAGAGAGACATCAGCTGAGATCCTAGGATCTTTGGTGAATGGAAAGTCAAGGCCCGAGGCCTGGCGCAGATTTAGGGTGTCCTTAGAGGGGTGCTAGCTCACATCCTCAACTTCTCAGAATCTAACAGAACCGCAGACTGACTGGTTATGTGTTGCAGCCCACCGGGCACGCCCGCACCGGCACAGGCTCTCCACACGGGCCGCAATCAGAAGATTTTAACAGAAGACTTAGCAGAAGAAAACAACAACAGCATGGGCGGAACTGTGCATGAGCCTTTTAAGGTCTGAGAAGATTCACACCTCTCAGGATGGGCTTGTCCAATGAGAAAGGCTGAAATTCCAAGTGGGAGGTAGAGCTGTAATCTGGCCTTAAAAGTTAGGCCTGACAGAATTCGGCCCGAGCCCGACAAGTACATTTTATAAATAGGCCAAAGCGCCAATAAAAATGAATCTTTCTTAACTAATTAAATTAAGATAAATTCTAAATTAAGATGGGTATTTGGCAATAACGAAATTAAGATAAAGGCTCCGTGGAATTTGCTTCGCCACTTCTCTCCACAATCCAGCCTCAACGAGATAAAAGAATAATGCCAACATTAGCCTATATACTCTGTTTACATTATGCATTTAAGACTCAATTAATATAGTTATAATTTTAAAAACCTTTACTCACCAAGATTAGGCTACATGTTTTTGTGGAGGAAAATTATTGAATCCACTGTAGATGGCTTCAGCACGGTCCTGCGCTCACTGATGGTGCGTCCAGCAGCACTGAACACCCTTTCATTGCTGCTGCTACTGGCCAGGATGCATAGTACTGATCTGGCTAATTTTGCAAGTTTTGGGTAGGATGGTTTGTTGATCTTCCACCAGCCAAGAACATCCATTTCATTTTCCATGACAGTCGTTTCAATGTAGCGAGTGACCTCGTCATCTTTCCAGTCAGCTTCCTGTACATTTTCCTCCTCAGCATCCATTTTCGCATCTTTCTCGCACTAATCGAAACGCATCACATGACCGCTCATTTACCGCACAAGCCGGAGCGCAAGCCCGTACCCGGCCTGAGCCCGTGTAAAATGATATAAATTAAACCCGAACGTTTAAGTAAAGATCTTCAGCTCTAGCGGGAGGTTGGAAATACTGGGATTTTTATGACCCTTTGTGTGAGAGCATGTTAATTTGCATATGGAACTCGAATCAAAATTACTAAAGATTCTTATAACACTAATATACTCCCTATGCACCCACATATAATATAAACACTCATTTAGATGATCAGAAGACAAATTCAAAGAGACCAAACATGGTATCGGTGGGGCTATATTAACTAGTGATCTATCATACACACACAAAACAGTATACAATTCAAAATACAATATACAAGAACAGTAATGGTATACACAATGACCTGAGGATATGCGTGTTCATTCATAGAAAGGTTTTCCTATGAATTAATTAGAGAAGAGTCCATTTTGCTGTGCATTATGTGTCTTTCCTATGGAAAATGTAGTGAGAGGGGTAATTCTCAACATGCCATTAGGTCGTAAAGTTTATCTGGTCTAGCAAGGGTGTCATGGTTGTCATGGTAACCAGGGGCCTGGGCCTCGTTCACAGACATCTTGGCACCCAGTATGTTTATTGGATGAGGGGTCTGTGAATGTTTGTTAATCTAATGAATCATTGATTTGTTAAATCAAATGAAACATGGTGTGTCTGATTGGTCCCCAGAACTACACCTATAACACATCCTAATGGTTAAAAAACTGAAGGCGTAATCCATAGGGCAGCAACACACCTGTGAAATGCCATGTATATAGGACAAGTACACTTGTAAATGTACTTCACACCTACAGGACAAACTTGCCTCATACAAGCTTCTCCTGAGCCTCATGAGAAATGCCATCTGTCAGAGTCGTTAAAAGTTGGCATAACCTTTTACTCATTTCCACTTCTGGGTCCTGGGAGATCTGGGAAGGGCGTGACCGATAGTGCAAGCTTTGGCACATCCCTCAATCTCTCCAGTTGACCCAGATAACACAGACCATGAGCTGCACTGATTGAAAAATCCTACAAGGCTCCTAAAACGATCAAGAAATGTGAAAAAAAACCTTACTAAATAATTATATCTCACTTTTGCACTCCAACCAATACTTTCAGCTAGCTTGGGTAGTAATACTATTTATTACCGTCACATTTGGCGGAAACATATATAAACTAGTATAGAATTAGTTTATAATTAGAATAATCGAGCTTTTAAGGAAAATAAATGGCAAGAGAAGAGTTTCATAATATGTCTTTCTAACATCACAGATCTTCTGTTTTCAAATCTGTGATGCACAGCAGGCAAAGGCTTGATAAGATAAGACACAGGAAAGAGCCCTTAGTGACAAGGTCACAGGACGGACAGATGTGATGTCAAGAGCACACAATCCATTCTCATAAAGCTGGAGAAGACTGCTCCAATGAACAGCTATTGATCCAGGCTTTTGGCTTTTGTTTCCTTTTAAATCAAGAGGACTTTCATGCTTTGAAGCCTCAGTGTTCTTTCTTCTTTCCAGCAACCCATTTAAAATGAGACAAGCACTTGCACTTAAATAATCAAGGATTAAAATAATAAAGATTATTTACTTTAACTGTGGATATTACTGGTGTAATTAATATTTGGAATGATGATTACCATTGTGCTTATAAAGTGCACTGAAATAACCAACAGAGAAAAGAACAACAAATCAACAGTAAAAAAAATAAAATAAATACAATAGCAAAAAGGCACCCAATTATGTCATAATGAAATAATGAAGCTAAAATGAGAAACAAATAAAGTGAGGCAAATTAATGCAACGGCTGAGTTGTTACTGCTATAGTCTCTTGTGCATATTAATGCATTTTTTCTTTCTATATATCTGAATAAATCTCACTAATAATAGTTTATTTCCTCAGAAGTCTAACCTCTAACCCCAACTCTTCAGAGGCCTTTGGGACGTCTGCAGAAGCAGCAGTGCTGAACTGTCACTCTGCTTAATTCAGGACGTCACAGTGTTGATTTAGCAGCGGCAGTGCAGCTTCTGAATATTGAGCAAACGTCAGCTCTGATCCAAGATCAGCACTGTGGAAAGCATTAAGCAGTCATGTCAAATGAGCCACTGAGCGAGGGGAAGCAAGGAAAGCCATCAACACACAAACCTCCTCTTCCCTCATGCCAAGGGCAAGTCTGGGCATAGCAGAGACTAGAGAGAAGTAAGGAACAGTTAACCGCAAAATGAAAATTTGGTTCATATTTTCACCATTCAAAATCTCTAATCATTTACAAAAACAACATTTACTACTATAAAACTATTATATATAGTCTTCTGGAGTCATATGATAATTTTGTGCAATGAATCAAAATTGTTTTGCTATTAACAGGAAAATTAATTCCCTCTCTTGGTGCTTTTGAATGCTATTCTCCTTCAAACTGGCACCATACACTTAGATATGACACACATAAAGCAGTGGGATTTAGACTTAACGATGGCAAACCTGGTGCCAAAAGTGGGGCTGATTTGTGAGATGCAGTTGAGGGAAAAATTCTCCCATCATAAAGCGATCATATGGTTTCAGACGACTTGTAATACAGTGCATGAGTCATATGGACCATGTATATTATGTTTTTTATGCTTATTAATGAGATATTTTAGCTAAAAAATTACATTCCGTCACCACTTACTGACCTAATCTTGTATACCTTTTGCATAACATTTTCTGACCCTATAGTAAAATTCAATGTTCTTCCCCATATCATCTTTTGTGATTCAGATGAAAAAGTCATACAGGTTTAGAATGAGGTTGAGTAAATTATGGCAGAATATTAATTTTGGGTAAACCATCCCTTTAAGCTCAACAGACATGATGTATAGAAAATACGTTGGAAAACAAATCTGCACAAAATTCTTTCCAAAGTTCTGTTGCATAAAAATAACAGCATACAGGTTTGAGAAAATGACAGTCCTTTTTTTCAGTGAATTATTCGGTCAATTATAATGAATTTGGTTACCAAAACTTAAACACAAATAAATCCAATGTACACTGTGATTTACAAACACATATTTTGTTATTCCAACACTGAAAAAACTGCAAACCTAAAATGATAACATCTAAACTGCTTTTATTCAAGTAAAAAAATATTACTTAATATCACTGAACCAACACAAATAAATAAACTTTAAGGTAACAATTGCAGGTTACCACATTTTACAATGGAGACTGTCCCCTAGGTTATATGTGCAAGCAGCTTATTTCAATTGTTATTACCATTGTGCTTATAAAGTGCACTGAAAAAAACAGAAAGAAAAGAACAACAAATCAAATTAAAAAAAAAACTAATACAATTGCAAAAATGCACCCAATTATGTCATAATGAAATAATGAAGCTAAAATTAGAAACAAATAAAGTGAGGCAAATTAATGCAACGACTGAGTTATTACTGCTATAGTCTCTTGTGCATATTAATGTCTTTTTGCTCTCTATATATCTGAATGAATCTCACTACTCATAGTTTGTTATTTCCCCAGAAGTAGTCTAACCTCTAACCCCAACTTTTCAGAGTCTGCAATGATATGATGTTGAGTAAATGATGGCAGAATATTAATTTTGGGTAAACTATCCCTTTAAGCTTAACGGACATGATGTGGATATGTTAGGTTATATGTGCAAGCAGCTTATTTCAACTTATAGTTACGTTTTAATTTAAGCACCCTCTAGCTAGAGTAAAAAGTAATGGCAGTGTCGTATTGCGTGTGCCATCATGAAATGATGTATTACTGTCGTTACCAATCAAAATGGGTCTTCCTTTAAATGCAGTGTGTGGACTATTTACACATCTATTTTTCCCATTTCATATTGGTAAAATTAACATTTATGCATTTGCCAGACACTTGAGAGCAATTTACAGTGCATTCAAGGTATATAGTTATCGGTATATGTGCTCATTTGGATCAAACCCATGATTGTTGCGTTACTACAGCACAATGCTCTACCACTCAAGTTACACGAACACTAAATAATATAAAATATGGCACACTATATTATTACGAACATTTCTGCGGCATGGCCTGTTTCCAGTAGGGGTACCTAATTTAGTATACGCTCCTATGGGTCATATTTCACAGAAGTGACAAACAATCATACGGTCGTATAAGTTGGAGGACATGTTGGAATCATATTATTTAAAATGCAATGTGATGTTGTCTTTATAGTATTTGTACATGGTATTTGCATCCTAACACGCATATAAATTAATATTCAACAACACCTGGCAAAACCTCATATAACCAACATTAATGTTTCATAATCTTTTGATCTATGTTCATAACACTGCTGTATTTCCTCTAAACTGTGTGCACACCCACACAAGGGTTTGGATGAGCTGTTCTAGCACAGCTGGCGTGATGCATTCATAATATTCCCCCTGCAGGGCCTTTAATGTGAGTGTGTGTGTGTGTGCGTGGCTAAGCAGAAGAGTCAGCGGTGATCCTGCGGGCCTGTAACGGATGCTGGCTGTTTGCTCTGTGAAGGATGGGGGATAATGGATCTGATTGTGGCAATGATGTTTGCTCCCGTCCGCAGCCTGTGCTGAAGGCGGTCTCTGGGAACACTGTGCCACTGTCGGGCCCTGTTTGATGAGGTTTGTTACTGGCCAGTCTGTCTGTCAGCACGCTGGGCTCACTCTAACCACCCCAAATCACCCGAACAGAAACGTGGGCTTCATCAGCTCAAGGTCAGTCTGTAGTGTACCCAGCACCATCTGACTCAGACTGGACAACAGCTGCTGACCGGAGAGCAAGAAGCAGAGGGGCAGCGAATACACACACATACAATACTGCAAAACATGAGTCACACTGACACAATGCATGAATGCATCAGGGTAAAAATAAGTAGGGGGCGATTGGGGAATAGCTGCAACACTTGTGTCTAACTGTTAACATCTCTAGGTGTTTTGGTCATAAATCTGTAAAACTTTAAAAGCAGACTTCAAGAAATGATGTTAAATACAAGGAGTTCCAATACCAGAGTTGAGTTAACATGTAACAATAGGTCTTTTCACACCGCACTTAACCCCAGGTTATCATCATTCTAAACCCCGCTTTTAACCCTAGGTATGTCATGGCAGGTCAAGCTCGAAGACAAGGAGAGGCGAAGTGGATCTAATTGTTAATCTAATAATTTCAACAAAATAAAAACAGACAATAAAACACAGGAGAAAAACAAACAACACCAGACAAAGGACTGAACAAACTTAGGACAACATACACACAGTGCAGTTAATAACACAATTAGAAACGTGTGTGCAACTATGATAATAAATGAGAAGCGGGAACAAAGGAAACGTGAACGAAATGCAGGAAAACTAAAAGTCCATGAAATAGAATGTAATCATGACAGGGTAAAGGTAATGTACATTTCACACTTGCAACTTAGAAGCGGGGTTAGCACTGCTTATCACCCGGTTTTGCAGAGTCAAACTTATAACAGTATGAAATGATGTGGTGTTAAAATGTTACATTGTCACGTAGCCCATATTCATGTGCTTTGGACAGTTCTGGAGAGAGCAAAAAGCCCATTCAGAAAACATTTGATAACACAGTCGCCAATATATAATACAAGGATGCGCAGTGCTAGAGCCTTCATGTAAACAAATCGAGTGCTGTGTTCATCGAATCAGTGACACTGACACTGCAAATACGCAAATAAAAATATTAACCCAGGTTTAGGAATGTACAGTTTGAAATGTGAGTTTATGAATACCCAGGATTAGTTGTAAACCCCATGTAAATTATGAGCAGTGTGAGGTGGGAAACAAAACAACCCAGGATTCCTGTTACCTGGGATGGAGAATGACCCAGTTTTAATGATTTAAAGTGTGAAAAGTCCTAAAATGAAAAACAAGTTCAATTACAAAAAATACAATTAATAATCCACATAATAGCTCTCAGTTTACTAAGGTCGAACAACAAGCATAAGAACAACATGCGTGTGTATGTTGATATTTGTATACATTCTACCGTCGTTAAAGGGATAGTTCACCCCAAAAATTAAACCCAAAATTAAAACTCGCCCTCATGTCGTTTCAAACCTTTAAGACCTTTGTTCATCTTCGGAACCCAAATGAAGATATTTTTGATGAAATGTGAGAGCTCTCAGACCCTGCTTGGACAGCAACGCAACTGTAATGTTCCCAAGTCCAGAAACATAGCAAAGACATCGTTAAAATAATCCATGTGACATCAGTGGCTCAACTTTAGTTTGCGAAGCTACGAGAATATTTTTTGTGCGCAAAGAAAACAAATATAACAATTTATTTAACAATTCTTCTCCACCGAGTTACGTCTTCCGCCATTTTAGAGTATCACAACACATACGCAAGCTTTCCCCTAAGCGTAAACAATGCTGATTACGCAGCTTACATTCATGCGTGCTTTCGCCCCCGAACGTAAACAACGCCGATTGCGTCGATTACGCTCTTGGGTACTATCCAAAATGGCGGAAGACGTAACTCGGGGGAGAAGAATTGTTAAATTATGTTATTTTTGTTTTCTTTGTGCTCAAAATGTATTCTCGTAGCTTCACAAAACTAAAGTTGAGCCACTGATGTCACATGGACGGTTTTACCGATGTCCTTACTACATTTCTGGACCTGGGAACATTAGTGTTGCGTTGCTGTCTATGCAGGGTCTGAGAGCTCTCACATTTCATCAAAAATATCTTCATTTGTGTTCCGAAGATGAACGAAGGTCTTACGGGTTTGGAACGACATGAGGGTGAGTAATTAATGACAGAATTTTCATTTTGGGGTGAACTAACCCTTTAATGTTGGGATCGGTAGGTTTTTTTAATCACTAATATTTTTTAAAGAAATCTCTTATGTTCACCAAGTCTGTATTTATTTGATCAAAAATACAGCAAAAGCAGTAATATTTTGAAATATTTTTTACAATTTAAAATAACTGTTTTATATTGTAATATATTTTATAAATGTATTCTATTTCTATTATTCTACTAAATAGGCAAAACTGAATTTTCAGCAGCAGTTACAGTCTTTTGTGTCTCATGATGATTTTGCTTAATATTTTTATGGAAATGGTGATTATTTCACATGAACAGAAAAAACGAAGATATAATATAATATATAATACAATTTTTTTTATTTTTTTTTAAACAAAACACATTTAATATATTTTGAATAATACATAATACATTTTGATTTAGCTTCTTAACTTTAGCTTTCGGGTTTTAACGTTTAGGTTGTATTTTTGTGAAAAATATTGTATTTTTTAACACATTTTTAAATAAAAAATAATACAATTTATTTCCACTAATGAAAAATGTAACTCTGTTGTTACATAAAATATACATGAAACTGCAAGTGACACCAGGAACAAGGTGGTTACAGTATGTACACTAATAACAACATGACTACCAATTATATCCCATTTTCTGTGTTCATAAGCATCATTACACCTAATATTACAGTCATCCCATCTATCCTATGCATGATATTGAATTCCTCCATACTATCAAAGACCAGTCTAAAGCATTGCTTTGGTTTGAACATCTAGTCCAAAGGGGGGAAAAGAATCCAACATGCTACAGTGAGTTTTTCTAATGGAGATTCAGAGCCATTTATTTCTGGTATAATGGAGGAGAAAGAGCCTGCTGTACAGTACACAGTAGAGCCTGTAGTGAATTGGATGTGGGTCAGAGAAATTCTGCATATCTAGGTCATACCGAATCGTACTGAGGCTAAAGCCTTCTCTCTCATTTTCCCCCCCCCCCTGGCTCACCTATTAATAAAGCCCATAGGGGAGACAAAGATTATAATTCTGCCTGTGATGCTCTATATTCTCAAATCACAATCTTATTATTTAGCCAGACAACAAAGCTCAACAGTGCAGTGAAGAGGTAAATCATAGGGAATAGCTATTATATACTGACTACTCTGAAAGAAAGAAAGAAAGAAAGAAAGCATGAGTTTGAAATAACTTGAGGGTGTGTAAATGATGACAGAATTTTTAATTTTTGGGTGATGGATCCCTTTGACATTAGTAAACATTTCAGCAGCCAGTTGGCACAATTGCACAAGATAATTTTAGGTAAATTTAAGCTTAATTTGCATCTAGTTGGGTTACCTTAATATCTGTGCCACAAGAGATATTCAACAGCAAAAAAAAAGAAAGAAAAGAAGAAAAAAAAAGAGAAAACTGTGCCAGCTAACCCCGGCCTCCCTTTCTGTGACAAAACATCTAATCATTGGGGGAAACGCTGCAGATTTTTACAATTGTTGGTATGAAAGTTCCCTTGGTTAACAGCAAACTCTGAAAAGCAGGACAGAATGAGGTTATAGTATATCCGCTGGAGAGATGCATTTTAAAATGTAGGTAAAATAAAGGGAGTGACAACAATGGCAAAAAATGAACCATGTCCTGCCATAAACAGTATCCCATATTTGCAGTCTTTAAGCAACACATTTGCTTGGTTTTAAGTGCCCCTATTATGCCATTTTTAAGGTTCCTAATATTGTTTTGGGAGTCTCCTACAAAAGGTTTACATGCATGCATGGTCAAAAAATGCTTTTGTTTTCTCAAAATATGCATTTAATACCTCATTTTCCAACGATTCGCAAATGATTAGTTCAAAGCAGTTCTAAGATTTAGTCTCTCTAAACCCCTCCTTTCGGTAAGAGCATCTTTAAGAGAGTCTTTAATAAAATTAAGGAAACACAAAAAAAGATTGGGGTTGTACTGCTGTGGTCCAGTGGAGAAAAAAAAAGAATTTTAACCACTGACTCTTTGCAGCTTCATCTTTCGGAAGTGAAAATAAAATGAGTTTACTTTCACAGCATCTTCTCGACACAAACAAGCTACAGTGTTTGAGGGTAAAGTTGTTTGCAGCCGGCCGACTTAGAACATAGGTGGGAATTATGCAGATGTATAACCCTGTGACGTGTAGCCATCACAGAAGTGGGATTCCAAAGATGCTCTTACCGAAAGGAGGGGTTTAGAGAGACTAAATCTTAGAACTGCTTTGAACTAATCATTTGTGAATCGTTGGAAAATGAGGTATTAAATGCATATTTTGAGAAAACAAAAGCAATACGTTTCTCGATAGAGGAGAAACTTATTACTTTATCTAAAATAGAGACTGCTGTAGTCTCCTCCAGCTATTGCACAGCAGTATGAATATAATTTAGTGTTTTAGCATAGCCAGTGTGTATGAGGCAAAGACGGCTTCCTCAGTCTGCTATATTGTCAAGGGAGCTGTCAGACGGATTTGGTAAATAGAGAGAGAGCACAGCTAGTCATTTTCAAAATCTTCCTGTTCGACTGTCTTTTCTAAGAAGGCTTTAAGTGAGAGTGCAACTATCTGCTTTCATGTTTACGGCTACTGAACCTTATAATGAATCTGCGAGATGTTTGTAAAACCACGACCTCTCAAAACATCAGAAGATGCAAAGAACAGTGCTGCACAACACCATAGGGCTCCTATTCTAAACATCCAACAAGACCCACTGCCCAACATAAATTTGGCAAACAGTAGTATAAAATCTCTTGTTTTTGCTATGTTTACAATAGCATACTTCCATATGACTCTGCTGTAAGCAGAATGTATACTGTATGAGGTATGTAAATATTCTGCATGAATGAAATACCTGGTTGTATGCCAAACTACAGAGTAAAATGTGTATTTCTTTCACAAGTGATGGTACAATATAATACAATAATAATATAATCATATTTTGTAATATGTTAATAGTTATGCTGCTTGCAAAATACATACCATATACTAATAATTTATATAATATAATAATTATTATTATTATATAATTTTATTTATTTTTTTTAATATTATCTGCCAAACACCAAACTCTAAAAATGACATTTTTTACACAAACACTTATTTTGTCATTACATATTAGAGGATCAGTCTGGTTTACTATCCTTCAATAGTTTTTTTATACTGTACAACCATAGATTCTTCGTCCGACACCATGCCGACAACCTAAACCTACCCCACACACCACTGTCTGTTCTTAGATTCTCAAAAAAAAAAAAATCATCTGTTATGATGTAATAAGCTGTTTCCCCATTGGGACCTAATTTAGTCATTCCCCCCGATCCCTTTGTATTCAGGGGACACCATGGCCATAATGGTTTTTTTTATAATGTACAAACTGTATTTTCTATCCCATTACCCTAACCCTACCCCTAAATCTACAAAAAAGGCTCTTCCAGTAAGACACAGAGAGCCTAAAAAAACAACTTAACTCAACTCAAGCTGAAAATTTGTGTTTCATATAGGGGTGAATGACTCACAGGGTTTGTCATTCAAAACAAAGAAAAAAGAAAAAAAAGTGGTTTCCTGGATTCTCATCTCTAAAACAGTTTTCTGTCATGGAAGGGCAACCATTCAAAGACATCATTCCCATGTCATTTAACCCAGATTAAAGGGCATAGTGGCGATAAACCTGGGTGCTTTGGATACCTTATATCCCAAGCAACTTAAGCTAAGGGGGGGATTAACGCCGGAGATCCGTATTATCTAGACCTCGAGGGTTTTAGTGGGTCAGGGGATGCAATAGCAGGACCCATTTCCACAGGATTTGGCAGCTTTGATCCCACTCTCGCTGTTATGGCTGGCAGGCTGAGCCCATGGGATGAGGCACTGGCCCCGTGGCTTAATCTGGTTTAAGTGGCACCCATGAACCACTTCTGCATGTCTCACTCAATCAACAAGAATCCACCCATCTTCCTGTTCAAACCCAAATAGAGATCACCTAGAAAACACGGACAAAGATTCTCACTTTAGGATAATAACACAGACTGCCTGCAGGATGGATTCATTGTGCTGCTCTTGAGTAATGCTGGAACTACAGCTGTTACTTAGATACTATTCAACTAAAAATGAGGCATCTTGCTTTATTTTTGCCCCTTTTTGTACAGTCCATTAAATGTATATGACAATCTCTGATATTTAAAATTACATGAACAATTATAAAAAGAACATTTAACTTAGGGATGTACAGTATATTATGACTACCAATATCAGACTAAAGCAGATTTTTACATCATCTCTATTTAGTCTGATTAGTCCAATATTGAAAACAGAATAATATAATATAATGGCTTTTTTCAAATATTTCTAGAGAGCCCAGCATATGACATTTAGGACTAGATACATACATTGTGGGCAGAAATTAAGAATTCAGTCTCTCATTTTAGTAAGTTGTGGCCACTACGTACTAATTGATTTTCTTTCACATTGTTTTAGATCTAGCAGCAATGGTAAAAAAAACTCATAAGCATTACCATCATACAAACTCCCACTTTTCCTCTCTCTCTCGTATAAAGCTCATATGCATATAGATTCAGAGCTCTTGCAAGGTTGCTTCTTTCCAAGAGAGAAATTATTAGTCATGCCTGCATAAGGATGCAATCTTGCATCAATTTTTAAAAATTCATGCAGAAAATGGCTCGATTTTGCCTGATGGCTGAAGCTGGAGGATATAGTTTGTTTGTAATAAAATTGATGTGCAATAAAATATGAGCATACCACATGAGTATTTAGAACAGTGCCAGTCTCATTTTCCATGCCAAGTGCTATTTGTCTAATGTTTCAAATTCTGTAGGAATAACAGTCGCCACAGAGAAAATATGATATTTCAGACAGAGCAAGATAACATTTTTAACAGGAATACAATTCATAGCGTATGCTATGAAAATATAGAGTTAAATGCACTTTGGCTATATCAGATGTCTCAAGGATCACAAGTGCGTTAACTTCGACTGGACATTATTATTATCAGTAGAGGGGAGAGCTGTGATAGACTAACACTGTTTTAATGTGGACCACTGGAATTGACAGCTGAGCAAAAGCACGGCCAACTCAAGGATGTATGTCAGCGTGGGTACTCTTCCTCAGGGAGGGTTGTAATGAAGCTCATCCTGATAACCCAAAACTCAGAGGGTTTCTCAGAGAAACGTTGCTCAACTAATTGGAAGCGTTTATGAGAGCAGCAGAAGGAGAGGCCTTCTTTCTCGCTCCGGAATTAAAACGCTAATGCACTTGAAACAAACAAAACAAAGCCTTTCTACATCTGGGATTTGCATGAACTTGAAAGTAGCCATGAACGTCAATACCAGAGGACACCAAGTTTGAAGACAGAGCATTTAGCCAGCGTGCGACATATGACTGGAACAGAAGCAACCACGCATGAATCTAATGGACTGACAACAACAAAGGCAACATTTTCCACTACTTTGAATTTTGCTTTCTCCTTGTCTTCTCTGCCGCTTCTTTTAGCCTCCCTCTGGGATGACTGTGGGAGGGCGGGTGTTTATGAGTGGGCTGTAGTAGCAATAATGGTGGATGTTGTCTGTGCCAATGATGCAGGGAGAGGTATGATGCGTGTGCTATTCCACACTCACAGCAGGGGCATCCCCAGTGGGCTAGAGCCAGCGTCACCAACCTGGCAACACAAAGATCTAACCAGCTGAGACATTGCCTGATGGAAGGTCACATCAGGAAGAGAGGAAATGGCAGTGCAGCAGGCAACCTACTGATCAATACTAACTCTATAATTGGTCAAAGTAATATGAAATATGAACCAGGTAATATACAGTATGTATAAAATATGGACCTGGAATACTTTCTGATTGAAATGCACAAAGTCAGCTTCTTCAAACACACAACACAATTTAAAAGGGATAGTGGGAAATTAAACTGTTATGCTCTTCCAACGCTCTCCAACCTAGAAAGTAGTGTGACCCTGGACCACAAAACCAGTCCAGTCTTAAGTGTCAATTTTTCGAATTGAGATTTATACATCATCCGATAGGAACAATATTTTGGCTGAGATACAACTATTTGAATATCTGGAATCTGAGGTTGCAAAAAAAAAAAAAATCAAAATTTTGAGAAAATCACCTTTAAAGTCGTCCAAATGAAGTTCTTAGCAATGCATATTACCTAATCAAATTACTGTAATCTATTTACAGTAGAAAATTGACAAAATATCTTCATGGAAAATTGATCTTTACTTAATATCCTAATGATTTTTGGCATAAAGAAAAATCAATAATTTTGACCCATAGAATGCATTTTTGGCTATTGCTCTACAATTATACCCCAGTGACTTAAGACTGGTTTTCTGGTCCAGGGCACACTAATATTACATTAAAATATAACATGAAAAAATATATATAAGTTAAATGTATAAATATATTAAAATATTACATTTGGTGTCAGCAGGACTTTTTCTTTTATGAAAAATTAATTAATACTTCTTTTTCAGCAAGTATGTATTCCATTCAGTGCTTGAAGTGGGCGGGTATTCACCGGTACGCAGTACCGGCACTTCTGTATTTTAGTCTTTAGTGTACTGGCACTTTTTCATATGTACCGGCACTTCTGACATGTTGCCAGTACTGAGTCAAAGCATTAGTGTCTGGGTGATTAGAAATGACACTATAAAGGACACTACCAAGGAGGTCATTTGAAACTGGTAAACTGGAAAGTTCAAGATTCCAGTAAGGGAATGCATTAGTAATAAGTAATAAGTAGTAATGCAGAGAAAACACGGATGATTTCATCAGAGATGGCGGAGAGAATAGTGACTCGCGTCTAGATGGCAGTAAATTATTATTTTCAGCGTGTATTTGGCTTAAAAGCATGAGTGTTTTATAATGAATGCTGGCTGAAAGGTGTTTTAGATTATGCGCTGGTCAGTGGTTTAGTGATTCTGAATGGATCCGTATAGTAGCATGTACAGTCAGGTTAAGGCAGCAGTAATTTGCTGCATATTTGCTCCGCCATAATTTCATTGCGCATCACCGCATAACTGACGCGCTGTGAGGATTAGCTTACTCCTCATTGGAAATGTTTTTAAAAAGTTCTTTTTAAACAGGTCTATTACATTCTACAATGAATTATAGGCCTATAATTAAAAGTATTAACATTGCAGTCATCAATGAAAATTAAGAGCAACTTTATTTCTAGCGCAGACTTTCAAAAACCTGTTTAACACTAAATATATTTCTCACTATGTTCGGGCCACAAAAGAAGCATTAAGGGAAAAAATGTAAACGGTTATACCGTTATCAGCATATGAAGCAGATTCGTCTCTCGTCGTCTCTGAGAGAATATGCGGAGTTAATGCAGCGCCAGATGCAGAAAGCGCTCTCAGTTTTTACTTTCACTTTCTGGTGAAAGACATTCACCGGCATAAGTCTTGTGCAAAGTTTGCACGTTGCTTGTATGATATCCATTTGCTCGCCTTCATGGTTTAAAACAGAAAATAATTCCAATATTGCAACGTAAACCCCAACCCCCGCCCCCTCGGATTTGCGCTACGCCACTGGTACCCCGGCACTTCTTTTTTTTTTCCACTTCAAGCACTGCATTACATTGAGTGACAGTAAGACTTTACGAATGCTATAAAATATTTAGATTTCAAATAATAAATTGATAATACTAGGCGCGTTTCCATTACCTTCAAATTGCGCAAATTGAAATTGTGAATTGAAAATACGCCTAATGGAAACGCGTCAATTTCGCAAATACGGCCATATATCGCAAAAAAGTTTACACGCTCACATGAGGTGGTTTTTCAGGCAATGCGAAAAAGGATTAATTCGCAAAACTGCAATGGAAACGGCTTTTTCGCATTTACAGGTCACATGGCGTATGTAAAATCATATGATCATTCTTCAACGTACTACCTCCAAGAAACACTTCATAAGTGGTTGCGCTCCAGTATAATGGGCTTTCCCTACTATTAATGCTTAGACATTTTACATTGCACACGTCTGCGGTGCAGTGTGGCACTGATACGGTCACTGAAGGTGATTACGGCCACTCAGTGCTTGTGTTTATGTTTTTATACAGTCGGTTTATTCCAGCCGCGCCACGCACTTTTCTGAAGCGGCTCTCTTTGCTGCTTCTGTAAAGATACACGCATAAGCCTCCTTTAAATAAATATAGCCAAAATCCGTCAAATCCCACCAAAATCCGTTGCCATGACTTATCACGAGAGGCAAAAGGTTACTTTTAGCCGCATAACATTGGTTAATGGAAACGCCGTCATTTCGCAATATTTTTTTATCGACATTCAGAAAATATCACCAAAGTTTTGCACAAATCTGTAATGGAAACACACCTACTGATAGCAAAACATTGATAAATAAATAACATTTCTTGAGCACCAAATCATCATATTAGAATGATTTATGAAGGATCCTGTGACACTGAAGACTTGAGTAATGATGTTGAAAATTCATCTTTGCCATCACAGGATTTTTTTTTTTTAAATATATTAAAATAGGAAACAGTTAATTTAAATTGTAATAACATTTCAAAATATTAATGTTTTTACTGTATTTTTGAAGTGTTGGTGAGCATCTGAGCCTTTTTTCAAAAACATAAAAAAATCTTACCAACCCCAAACTTTTAAACGAAAGAGTAGGTGAATGAGAACTGTGGTTGTCATGCTACAAAAAGAACAAGAAATAAATAAATACAAATACAAATACAAAATAAAAAAAAAAAGACACACTGTAAAAAAAAAGTGGTCCATAAGATTTGATGATTAATCTTTTTAATGAACACCACCCTGCATTTGATCTGTTCATACAAAGCTTTTGTTTGACTTCAGAAGACTTGGAATATAATGCACAATTTGTATGGGCCACTTTTATGATCTTTTATAGTGCTCCTTTGTCCTTTGGTCCTTGACAGCCAAAACGATATAGCCTTTTATCAGTATTTATTTCTTGTTATTTTCTTCCGCTGCGCAGGCTGGGAGTCTAAGGTAAAAGCTGGCTGCAGGGACCACAGGGCTACCGTTACATTTAATGTGTTGGATAGATTAGCAATGTATCATGTATCAGAGTGAATTGAGGGGAGTGACTAGAGAGCGCTACTCTATGTGAGGACATTTTCAAGGACACAGAGTCCTGCTACCTAATTGTACATGAGATTTTAATATTTGGGGAATACAGCAGGGCACATACCCTGCATAGTACATTTCAATATGGTACCACACACCACTACCTCATGATAATTCATTCTGAAAGAGTCTGACAATACTAATGATGAAAAATTTTCATGTTAATAAATTCACGCAGAACGTTCTATGTATTACAATAGAAATTGCTTATTTTTCAATATAATGTCTTATTCACAACAGTACATGCATTGTCACAGAGCATCATTCCCTACCTATTCCTGTTCATAATTCTTAACAAACACAACAAGATGCAACCATTTCCAAAGAAACACCATTTTCAAAGTCAACAGAGTGCATTAGTGTCTGCCCACTTTTTCCATAAGGCTTTAAAAATCTTTGTTAAAGCGTTAAGCCATGCACCTAGCCAACCAGCTATGAGATGAATCACATTACAAACTCTTATTTGATGCACAAAATGTATCTGAAAATCGAACAAAATGACAAAGGTACAAGACTATGTATTTAATGGCTTTAGTCAGGGAAAACTAGCATCCCAATCAATGTGAATGATAATCAAATTAAAAATGATGGATAAATAATATTCATTTAAATTAATCTTATTAATTTAAATGTGTTGATTATATCTATAGAAACAATATATACACACAATATGTAATTTTCGCTGCTAGAGGGCGCGCATTCAAAATAAACAAATAGACACAGGCGTAGTTTGATGACGCCATGACTGAGTGTGGAATCATGGGAGTTGTCGTCTTCATCCCCACAGCCGAAGCAATCCGACGGGGCTCTCTCCACCTTCAATACCATGACTGAGGTGCCCTTGAGCAAGGCACCGAACCCCCAACTGCTCCCCGGCTGCCCACTGTTCCGGGTGTGTGTTCACGGTGTGTGTGTTCACTGCTGTGTGTGTGCACTTTGGATGGGTTAAATGCAGAGCACTAATTCACTTGGCCACACGTCACGTCACACGTCACGTCACTATAGACACGCTCCGTGTCACTAGTTAAAATTGCTTATTTATCTGGATTTAAACATTCTTCGAAACATTTGGGATAGTGTAAGTACACAAGTCTGCAAAATATATAATGTGGTTCTAGTCTAATAATTTATCTAGTCTAAAATAAACTACTCCTTTTTTTTGTTTTTGGTTTAAGAGATGAAGTCGACGTAACTCGTCATCTCCACAGTAGTGATGCGCCTGTATGCATGTTTCATACGGATTACATAATCTAAGAATACTTGTTTTCCCATTTGATTTGGTTCATTTGAAAGTAGACATTTCACTCTCTTCAAGGCAAGCATACACGGAGTTTCGCGCTCAAGTTACTATAGCCAAAGGTCAGTCCTAAATGTGCTATGGCTGAGGGGGCTGCCTGTCCCTTACAAAGGTGTTTAAAAGAGGATGGTGGCCATTTAGCGAACACGATTATATGTCAGTGAAAGAACAGTAACATAATCACAAGCATTGCCTCAGGTTTCACAATACTGGTCTCGTATAATAATTACAGCAATAACAAAAGATGAGATTCTGATTAAAAATTTGCTAGGAAAAGAAGTAACTGCAGTCCCTTGGGCATGTATTAACATTCAGAAACCATTTTTCTCATACTGAATGGACTAGCAAAACTAATTTCTTATTGGATTTGTTTGCACAGGGTAGAGAATGAGCCCTGATGGCTGACAACCTGTGCTCGTGTACAGTGATTCAGCGAGGAGATGCATCACTCTCAGTCAAATATAAGTATGAAAACATTTAAATTCTCATCCTTAGATGACATTTCTGAGTGGTAGTTTACATGTTTTATAGTTTGTTGTGCTGTAACTCTGAGCTCATTTAAACTGCCAGGCAAAGTAAGAAGAAAAAGGGATCCCTTTAAAACAACACTGCTTAATCAACTCAGTGTCAAGATAGCCTAGTTAAATCACAACTTGGAGTCATGTTGCCATGGTTTCTATCTCGACCCCCAACTAGCTGCCTACAGTTTGGTTTGTTTGTTTATTCCTCAGGATAAAACTGGTATCAACATTACAAGAGTGTGAAACCTCTGTTCTACAATTTTGTGTAAAATTGTTCTCTATAACTCCAAGGTGTGCTTGAAATGCACAACCCACCAGCAATGGGTGAGATACAAATCATGGACTGGAAGAGACAGTAAAGGATGACAGAAAACATCTCCACTCTTTGAATACATTGTACATTTAGAGAATACAGGAAATTGGACATTTGGCTTACCTGAACAAATGAGTTTCATCAACATGTACTCCCTGCCACAGTCTTTCCTATAGTAACATCTTAAATGATTGACCAAGCAGGTTCCAATTCTGACCTTCTTCTTTGGGTAAAGAAGGATGATGTTTTCATCTGCAGGAATGAGAGAGAGATCAAAGAGAGAAAGAAAACGACAGCCATCCAGATGTTTAAAGGCCCTGGCTACATCTCACCCAGTGACCACCCACCCTATTTCATTCATATGACCAAGCCAAAACACATCAAGTCAGTTCATATTCCAAGCCAAAACACATAGTCAGTTTAGAGGACATTTATCCAGAGAGGTATACGCCAACTAACCACCTCTCTCACTTCAGCTGGTGTATTAAGCCCGACTTCAATACAAACGTATAATTTCAGATTTAAAATATTACAAGTCTTGTTTTTGTATTCTCTGCAAGTCCAGTTTCCACAAATATTGAGATAATTAGAAAATCCCAATTGAGTTGTAAAGAGTTTCTGCTTGATTTTGAAAAGGGCTATTTAACAAGTGCATCTTTATCATCAAACCTGATGACTTCAAATTCAGTACTCTGGGTTATTTAGTTCATGTACTGTAGCATAACTTACCAAGGCTCATTTCCCAGGCTACTAATGATTTATTTACTTTCTGCATTTGACCATATTAAATACTTTTCAAAAACAACACTGTTGTCACAACTATATGAAAATGGAATTTAAACTTTAAACGTGTTATCTTTTTCTGGCTGATTCTCTGGGCAATAACAAATAGTAAACCTCTTCAATCTACATTTTTTCCCTTGAACAGCAGCCAAGTTGAGTACATATCTTTAGCCCTTATGCTATGCAGAAAATCCTTTACCTAATTTGGTGTTCACAGTCAAAAAACAGCCTTTTTAAATTTTCTTATGTCTTATGCTATATATTTTTTTTTACCATATATTGGATTCAATCTTTTTATAATCTTGACTGAATCCAATATTTGGTAATAATATAGCATCAGAAGAAATTTATAAGCAATTTTTTGTAGGCTAGTCATTTTTGACCGAAAACGCCACAGATTGACAGACCACAAAAATGATCACTTTTTGGGGAAATTATAATTTTTTTATACCCTGCATGAGCAAAGTCAGTAAGTTTTAGTCCAATGCGAAAACATGAACTAGCATTTTCATTAAGAAGAAAATCCTCTCCGGGTCAAAATGACTGGAACACAACATGGGTTAAAACAGAACAACAGCTGATAATCAAATGGCATACATAAAGCGCATTAACCTCTACATAACCGAAAGCAACTATCTGTCTAATTATTCAGGACTCACAAGTGCATTTGAGAAAACATGCACAAAAGACTCAAACAAAAAGTACTCACATGCTTTGGTGTAATTCTTGCCAGCCTTGATTATATCTGAAGTAGTGAAAACAAGATGACAGAGCAGGAGGAGAACTAGAAATGAAAAAAGTGACAGAGAGACAAGAAAGAGTGAAAGCAAGAAGGGGAAAAAAAGAAGTTTCATTTCATTACCATAAGGTATTATTTTATTTTAATTCTACATCCCTGCTTGCAGGTTTGATGCTGACAGCGCTGCATCTCATGGGATCTTGATCTCAGGTGTGTGTGCAGGTGCAATTATTCAGAATCAAGGGAGACCAACTGTCTACAGCAACAAGCTACCATGCAGCCTGGCTAATAATTTAACAAATACACAGTGACCATTATTTTATTATGAAAAATACAAGATTCACACAGACAGACAGACAGACAGACAGACCCAAAAAAAACTACTCACAATAATATGAACTTTTTATTTGAACTATTATAAAAGTAGCTGTTGTCTAACATATATATATATATATGTATAGTTCGTGCATATTACCTCAAATACGATGATTTACTAAAACTAACTAAAAACATGCAGTTGTTAGCTACCGTTAACATACTTTGATTTGTGTAATCTAATATAGTCAGGACAGGTTACTGATTCAGTCTTTTAACTAATATGTTGACAAAGCAGTTAGCGTTTCCATATGAAGCACGTTTTAGTTTACCTGACAAAATATTTTACAGTGTATATTTCTGCGAAAAGAGACCAGAGCCTGTGAAACGAGATACTGTGGTGACTGTATGACTTTAAGGTAAGGAACAGGTGAAGTAACGTACTCACCCGCTCGCAGAGGAGAAAATAGCCCCATGCAACTTAAACGTCAGTGTTTCTCGGATTGCTCTAAAAAGCCCATATGGACTCAGAGCATCAGCTGAATTTTACTCTGCTAACCTCCTCAGACATGTTTTACCAGAATCCTTGCAAATCCGGCTCCTCTACACGCCTAAATATCTCGCTCGGTCGTCTTGCATGCATGTGCCACCGATCACAGACTGTTATATCAAATCATCTGACAGAGCTGCGCAAACGCCGCTTTTTACTCCGAATCCAAAACGATTTCTTTACTTCATCACGGCCCTTTCAATACAATGACTGTAAAAAAATCACGGTAAACAACTGGTGCATCTGTATGCTCTCCACCTCATGGCTGAGTCTCCCGGCCCTTCATAAGGCTTTCTGAATAAAGAAATGAGGACAGGTGATGCTGTTCCATTAAACAGAGAGAGAGAGAGAGAGAGAGAGAGAGAGAGAGACGACAGACGAATGCTGGGAGAGTAAATAATACATTTCAGGCTAAATAGATATTTAAAAAGAGAAAAACCATAACCTTTTAGGTGCCTTTCTCACCTCTGCTCACTTTTCTGTTTACTTTGAGTAAATGGCACATACAGTATATGACACACTTGTCATTATTATGAGTGAACGTAGATTTGTATACTATATTTACTTTACAAGGACATAACAGGAAGCACACATTACACTTCAAATAAATAATTATTTGGCTGAACTTAATTCAGTTGGCTCAATCAATTCAATAATTTGTTTTCACAATACTGCTGACAGAAAGCACAAGAAAAAAATACAACCAACTATAACAGCAGCACAATAATTTGTCCAATAAAATGGGTCCATTCTTCTCCCTAATGTAAACTCCCAAAACTTCACTGCAACATGAATCCTTCTGAATTCTAACATAACTCAGCCCTTCGAACACTTGGCAATTGAAACGCCATTGGTAGTAAATGTTTTGTTTACTCGCAGGACTGATATTATATATATATATCTATATAATAATATATATATATAGATATATATATATATATATATATATATATGTATGTTTGTTTGTAAAATGGCACAGTTTTATAAATTATCTGAAAGTACACTCTTAACATCAGTCAGTCAAGTATTATAATATGATAATCAATATTATTTAAGGATAGAACTTTAGTAATTAGAATTAAAACTTAACCATGTATGAATGCATATTAGTCATTTTAATTGAACTTCGGACTGGTGGTGGTGCTTTTTTTTTGGTCATTCAGTGTTCCTGTAAAAACAATTAAAAATTGGGGGAAAACTAACAAAAAATACTGATAAGCTAACAATGATACGAATGTAGGGATGATATTAGACTCAAAAGATTAATAGACGCACCACAATTATGCATGTACTGCATAACATTGTATACCATGTATCTTACTAACCACAACACAAATGCCTTTCGATTTGCGTCGGGTGGAATCAGGATTTAAATGATTGTGCAGGGTTTGTAACAATACAGACATGTTTTCGATAAAAATGTTCTGTTCGGCATAAGATATTCATAAATTGCTCATGCCCCCCCCCCCACACAAAAGGATTATGGGCTATGTGGATCAGGTGACACGCGTGCATTTATTGACGTCTAGTTCAAGTCAATCTTGTTTGGTTTATTTGGATTTTGAGACTTCATTTTCTCAGTTTACAGCATGTCACGTCCCCCACAAACACAACTACCAACGAAAAAGGCCCAGTGCAATTCATTAACGTGTACTCCATTTGAAAAATTTGCAAATGGGCGTCACTACACTGAAACAAATGCTTTTTAACCGCTGTCTGCAGAGTTAAGAATTACATTCATGTGCAGCATTTTGTTCAAATAGAGACACATTTGTGAATACAAATGGGTTTTTTTTAAAATTTTGTTTGTATGAACGTACATTCATTTGTGCATGTAGCGATTAAAATGTGTATTTGTGGATCAGGTGACGCGCGTGCATTAATTCGCGTCTCTTCTGAGTCGATTCTATTTGATTCATTAGAATTTTGAGACTTTCGTTCCGCCCTTTTAGCCTTGCCCAATCCACAAACACACACTCTAGCGTCCACGCGCAGTGAGCCACAGAAAATCAGCCACCACAGATGGCATAGCCCCAGTCACATGGTGCGATTCCACAGTACGGTTATGTGAATGTTACATTGTGTTTTTTGTTTCTTATTTGGTTTGAGTTTTTTGGTTGTTCTAATTTAACTTGTCTTAAGACACAGAATAGCTTATATAAATTTTTTCAAACAAGAACTTCGTGACGGTACCTTGGTTTTTGTCTTTTCTTTCTGTAATTCAACGGCACATTGTCAATTATTCCTTCCTTGTAGGCTATTATTATTAATATCATTATTATTATTATTATCAATGTTGAAGTGACGATGCTTATTAGCCAAATGCGTACGCGAGAAATGCGCTTTATATGTCCTACAGATTGCAACGCTGTCGCATCCCATTATCAGACTAAAATACAGTCAAACAAACATATACAGTAGCTACACATAGAACTAGATACACTGGTAATTAAAATCATCCGTACAATCCGTGTCGTTCAGCCTGAGCTTGGGCCAAGCACATATTTGTTCATGTGAAGAGGATGATTTTTCATGTGAAGAAGACCGTGATTTATTTTGACTTTTTTTTGGAAAGTGGGTTAAGTACAAACCCTGGTTTACATAGGCCTAATAAATAAATAATAGTCTGTAGCATTCAAATTCAAATAGCCAACATTGTGAATATGGAAACATTTGGATTCTGAGATTTGGAAATGAGATGCAGTGAAGAAAATAAAACATCTCCAGAATAAAGTCATTAGCCTATAATGCGAGATTGAACTCATTAAATATCCAGAAAAATGTAGGAATAAAATATTAAAGAATAAAAATAATTTAATTTGGAGAATAAAGTCGTTCATCAGCATCATCAACTTCATCTTTGCAGACACTGACTCAGAAAACAGTTTAGTAATAAGTAGCCTAAATAAAATATGTTCTATCTTATGCGATTTGCTTGAGCGCGGAATAGGCTATAGCGTATAAAACGCTCGTTTAGTATAGTTTAGTTTAAGTTAATTTAATAGTTTAATTAAATTTAAACGTGTGGTTACTAATGGCTTAAATGAGCGACTAATAGCCCTTTTAATAATAATAATAATAATAATACCAAGAAGAAATGGAATGACAACGTGCTGTGAATTAGGAGAAAGAAAGAAAAAACAAGTACCGTCATGAAGTTCTTGTTTGGCAAAATTAATATAAGCTATTCTGTGTCTCAAGACAAGCTCAATTAGAACAAGTTCAATAAAACATCTTTGTTATATTTCTACGGTAGAGGAGAATAGCTAAACCAAAAAGAAACAAAGAAAACACAAAGTAACACTTATAAAACTGTACTGCGCACATGTGACTGGGGCTAGTGCATCTAGTGGTCGCTGATTTTCTGTGTCTCAGCTGCTCGTGGATCGCCAGCTGTGTGTGTGTGGATTGCACAAGACTAAAAGGGCGGAACGAAAGTCTTAAAATTCAAATTAATCAAATAGAATCGACTCAGAAGAGAAGTGAATTAATGCACGCGCGTCGCCTGATCCACAAATGAACATTTTAATCGCTACATGCACAAATAATAATACTTTAATACAAACTATAACATTTCTATTCACAAATATGTCTCTATTTGAAGAAAATGCTGCACATGCAGGTACCTTCTGAACTCTGCAGACACCGGTTGAAAAGCATTTGTTTCAGAGTAGTGACGCACATTTGTAAATTATTTTAATCGTGTACACGTTAATGAATTGCACTGTGCCTTGTTCGTTGGTAGTTGTGTGTGAGCGTCGTGAAATGCTGTAAACTGCGAAAATGAAGTCTCAAAATACAAATGAACTGAACAAGATCGACTCGAACTATACGTCAATTAATGCACGTGTCACCTGATCCACATATGCACATAATCCTTTTTGCATGAGCAATTTATGACATATTAATGCAGAACAGAACATTTTTATACACAAACATGTCTGCATTTGTTCAAATCGCTGCACAATCATTCAATCCCGAATTCCACAGACACAAATCGAAAGGCATTTGTTTGTGGTTAGTAAAATACATGCATAAAATGTATGCAGTGCATGGATAATTGTGCGAGCATCTATTAATCATTTTGAGTGATATATCCAATTACGAATCTTATAATAAGATCAATATTAAAATGCACCTCAAGGATAATGAGCTAGAGATTCATGCATTAGTCATTCTTGAGACATGGGACAAAACAGGTCCTGCAAGTGTAACTTGCTATTAGGTTAAAAATAAAAATATTGTCAATTTCTAAATGTTATGTGGGAACGAATAGGAATGGATTAGAACGGATGCAAGTTACAATCTCAATTTAAGTGGTACAGGATATACCAAATTTATGACTCTTATTGTCCTCTCACTACGTCTAAAACAGTGTGTCCACAGAGAAGGGTTCAACCATTCATATGCAATAAAATGGATAAAAAAAAATGTTATGATGAAAAAGAGCTTGTTTTATCAAAAGCAATACTTAATAATATCTCCTATCAAAGCAAGGTTGTTTTTTAATGACACATGTGTGTTTCATAAGATTTTAAAGTTGCGTCCCCACTAAAGTTGCGACGGTGTCAACACCGTCAGACATTCATTAAAATGTAATAAAATCAGCGAATATCAGTGGCAGCTGTCACTCTAAATGACCCCCTCGTCACATTTCTCCTCTGCAGAGTACAGCAGTGTCAGACAGCCTCTGCTAAGTTTTATAGTTTTAGAATATTTAAAATCCTGATGTTAATATTTCCTTTGTCACAGCCATGATATGTCAACACCATCTTCCAATTTCTGAGGAAATTATTTGAAATTTTTAGATCATTTTATTCTCCTGAAGCAAGTTCTATTAGCATCTAACATTAGCCGAGAAAACAAAATGGCTACTACATGAACTCCATTTGTTTTGTGAAAGAAATGCCTAATGTGTCAACACCGTCAGATGTCACCACCGTAAGATTTTCTGTCTGACGGTGGTGACGGGCCAATGACGGAGTTGACATTCAACACAAAGTCATATTTTTGTGGTTTTCAGATCTACTTTATTAATATTATAAAATGGCATTACTTTTTCTAATAATGTATAAAAACTATATGGGTAACACTTTACAATAACATTTCATTTGTTCACATTAGTTAACTACATTAATTAACAAAGTATTTTAATAATGTATTAGTAAATATTATTTAAATAAGCAGAGCTAACATGAACTAACAATGAACAGTTAAATTTTTATTTTAACTAATGTTAACAAAGATTTGTAAATATTGTAACAAATGTATTTATATTGATAGTTAATGTTATTTAATACGTTAACTAATGTTAACCAATTAACAATATTGTAAAGTGTTACCACTATATGTGACCTGACAGCATATTGCTTTTGTGGATTGATAGTCATCACTTCTAGCAGAATTAGGGTTGAGGAAGGAAGATTCAGGGAAAACAGGGCTTAAGGAACATATTAAGGAACATTGCATGGTATAGGCAAATATGGTAAAGATTGTCTCATGCTCTTTTTGTGTTTTAGTCCAGCATGGCTAGACAAAATCTCTCATTGGAGGAGCGTAGAAGAAGGAACAGAGAGTGTCAGAAAAAGCGAAGAGAGAAAATCAGTACACAACCAGAATTAAAAGAGGAATTTCTAAGACAGGAGAGACAAAGGTGGAAACAGAGAGTTGAGGGAGGAAAAATAAGCCAAATCAAGGATTTGAGTAAAAGAGAACAGAGGAAAATGAGAAAGAAATGGAAGCATAGCCAGAGAGAATCAAGAAAGCAAAGAAAGAAAGACACTCAACCATTGGAAACATCTCCAGATAGTCCATCAATTGACTTCAATGAGACACCACAGACGACCAGGCAGGCTGCTGCAGGTAAAAGAGAGAGGGTCAAAACAAGGCAGAGACATTCTAGAAAAATGAAAACACTAAAGACCCAGCAAGGTCCAAAAAGAGAACAGTGACTTGAGAAAAAAAATATGGTGCATAAAACAGAAAACAACACATGAAAGCACACTATGTGAATCACCGAAAACCACCACAGAGGGAATGATGTGCGGTAGAAATACCAGCTCCCCTTCAGTAAAGAAGACTCTCCTGTTCCACAATGTTCTAATTAAAGAATTCAACACAGGAAAACAGAGTGCAGAGACACTTCAGAAATCTCTTGTAAAATCTAAGAACCTTCTCTTGTCAGGGACGATTCTTAAAAAACATTGGCTGCTATACAAAATTAGGCAATTTGGTCTGACATACAAAATGCTAAGGCAAAAGGAATCCAAAGTCAGAAGGCCCACTTACCTTAAAACAATCACACAAACAGTCCAAAACTTCTTTTGTAATTCTGCATGTATGACCACTGACAAAAAAGACACAATTACACGAAATAAGAAAAAGCATCAGAGAATGGTCCTCTCAGACACAATGATTTTCCTCCACAAAGAGCTCATCAAGCAACACCCAGACATTAGTCCAAGTTATTCATCTTTCTGCACTCTTCGCCCTTCCTATGTCACAGCCCCCAAGCCATCTGATCGAAAGACCTGTCAGTGCCAATACCATGAAAATGCAAAGATGACGCTTGAGGTCTTGAGAGAACATGGGGTTATTCAGAGTAGCAAGCTTGATGATAGTTTTGAGCTTGTTTGTTGCTCTCCTCCAAGTGAAGCATGCCTCCTGCACGTTTGTCCTCGCTGTCTTCACAAAAGCACACCGGTTCCAGCACAGCAAGAGCTGATCAATGTTGAGTGGCAGCAGTGGGAATGGGTAAAGGACCAAGAGGCAGGCGAACCTCACCACAACACTAAACTTGTGAAGCATACTGGCACCATAGCAGAACTCATACAGCCATATGAACACCTGTTGCGCAATGAGACAACAACAAATCAAAAATCAGTCCAGACAGTACAGGAAGATGATAGACAACTGTGATGAAAACAGTGTTATTGTGCATGTTGACTTCGCAGAAGCATGGAAATGCAAATATAGCTCTGAGGTACAGTCATGCCATTTTGGTCAGAACCTCCCCCAACTCAATCTGCATACTGGCATGTACTACACAAAAGATGAATAGACTGTCTGAATCCAAGCGTCAGGATGCTGCCTCCATTTGGGCATACATGGATCCTGTCCTCAAAACAATAAGAGACAAGTTTCCTGGTGCTCACACCATCCACTTTTGGTCTGATGGCCCTAGCAAACAATATAAAAACAAGATTAATTTCTCTCTTTTATGCGATGTCCCTTCAATATTTGGTTTCCAAAGAGCGACTTGGAACTTCTTTCCCATTTCACATGGCAAGGGAGCACCAGACGGCATCGGAGGGACGGTCAAAAGAACTGCAGATAGTCTCCTTCTGCAAGGGAATGATATTGAAAGTGGGAAAATATTCTATGACATGGTGGGGAAAAGTCTTACCAACATTCAACTCTTCTATGTCAAAGATGAAGAAATTATGAACTATGATGAACTCATTCAACTCATGAAACCTGTGCCCGGAACACGAAAAGTTCATCAGGTTATTCCTGAGGGGAAGAAGATCTTTTGCAGATCATTGTCCTGTTTTTGCTGTGAACCGAAAATTTGTCAGTGTTTTTCTCCAGCCATGTTTGATCTCAATGAGCGTGTAAAGGTGATGAGTTCGAAAAGGCATGCTGGTGGTAGCAATGCTTCTGCTCAACAGAAGGAAAAAGGACCCGTTGCCATGCTAATTGAGGAAATGGAGCGGGACAGCCATGAGGGAGTTCCCGAGGGAGCTCACACAATGTTAGTGGCAGATCACATTAACAGTGGAGACTGGCTTGCTGTGATATATGACAAGAACTGGTGGCTGGCAAAAGTCATCACTATGGATACACATCACCAAGATGTTGAGGTGGAATTCTTCCATCCTAATGGGCCAAGCACTCAGTTTCATCCAAAACGAGGAGCAAAGGATGTGTGCTTCATTCCAGTCCAAAATATCTTAGTGAAGCTGACTGAGCCATCGTCTCCGAGGCGTGTGAGCAGCACTAGAGATATTTTTCACCTCTCAGCCGAGGTGATGGACTATATAGAAAGGGAGCACGATCAGTTTCTGATGTTTCAGTAGTCATCAGATAGAGATAAAAGCAGCATGATATCAAAGTGTATGAGAACGTAAATTTCCACATCTAACAACATTTGTGTTGTTATGCACAATGTAGAATATACACTGCATTGTTTGAATTTGTTCCATCCAGTTGTTTAAAAAGTTTAAAATTAATTTGTTAGCATGGCAGACACACTGGATAAAACCTATACAGTTCGTTTGTATTATGATCATATGGGCTCTGATCATTTTTGGATAATTTGTTAAGATGTTTAAATGTTAATGTTAAGATCCTGGTGAAATTGAGATGAGATACAAATGTAAATGGATAGAGGTAACATCTAATTGTTTTATTTGTTCAAACAACTGTTTTTAAACTTTAACTTTAACCATAGCAGATACACAGCAGACATACTGTTCTGAGATGAGAGAAAAAAAGATAATTTGTGTTCCAATGATATAACATACTTAAATGTGATTCTTTAATAAAAGCTTTATAAACAATAACATATTCACTGTTTGTTTTAATACAGTAATTGATTAATTCAATGTATTTGATAGTTAAAATGACTACAAATTCAGGTTTTCGTCACCACCGTCAGATGTGTCAACTCCATCAGGTCTGTCACCTCCGTCAGATGAGCATTTTGATAATATTTCATTATGATAATTTATATTTGTTGAGGAATTTTTTGTGACATGTGAAAATGTAATCTGTCTGCTAACATGAGAATATGTTTTGAAATGTAAAAAACTTGATTCCTGTTAAAGATAGTTAAAATTATATTACACAGTCCAATTTAAGAAACAAGACAGAAATATTTATAATAAATATCTATATACATATTGAAAGTTTTTTTTTTTTGTGGCCACTGCCGGCATAGGTAAAAATGAATGTTTACTATACTTCTTATAGGTCTTGCATAATGTGAGTGAAAATTAATTTGTGTTTTTGCTGTCTTATGGTGTTGACACAGAATAAGTAATGGCAAGGTAAAAAGCACATTTTGATAAAAAAGAGAAAAGTTGGGAGGTTTAATCAAAGCAAAGCTCAGTAGCTTAGTACATATAAGATACATAAATGTAGTTTAATTTAAGTCTAATTTTTTTGTTTTTCGTTCTTTGGTGGAAAAATGAATAAACAGCTTGCATATTCGATTTCTACACGTGGGCGGGAATTAAACGTTCCTTTCTGCTGATTGGTCAGCCGAAGATCAAACAGTGCCATCATCAGTTCTTCCGCAGTATCACGCAGCAGAATAATAGTCCTCTGCTGCTGCAGTTGTATGGATTAATAACCCATTTTATTGCAACTACATTTCATATTTTTTTCATCAAACAGACTAATGAATAGCTCGACACAACTCGTACCGGGGCAGAGTCTAGACAGGTGTTTCTTCTGTGTAGACCAGCGGTTCTTAAAGTGATAGGGGGTCCAAGAAATAATTTGCTATAGCCTAAAGTATTTCCAGACTGTAAAGTCGCTTTTTTTATCATGATACATAGGCCTACTGTGATTTATTCCAAAGTGACTTATATGATGCATTTAACGTCAAATAATCTAAATTAAGCCTTTTAAAAGACAAGTATTCCCTGTGGTTGATGTTTGTGGCATGCGCCAGAAAAATGCTCAAGGAGACCGAGACGCGCTAAAGCAGCGCATTCTGTTGTTCTCTTTATTTTTCAAAGGCATGTCATTTTGTAGTTAACAATTAAAAATATAAATTTTACCATACGACTATAAATGACAGAGTATTAAGTTATTTCCCCTTGATGGGAAAAAAATCCAAGTGAACATCAATCAGTACTCAATATTAATTTAAACTGCTTTAAATATGACTGCTGCTTATTTGCTGTGCACTTCAATACCGGTCTACGCTTGACTGTAGTCGCGTCTGTCTGCTTATTGAGTTTATTTAACCCATCGCAATTTATTGGAACTGTGTGAACTAGAGTCACTACTCACCTTAATGTTGTTCTAAAGGCTTATTACTTAATAACACAAAAATGTCCTGCTGGCACTTGCCAATTTAATGGCAGAGAATGGTGAATTTTTTTTTTTTTTAAGCGGATGCATATCTGTTGTAAAATAATCCTATGCATCTCGTGGCATATATTCCAAGCATTCTGAAGGTAGGCCTATACTGAGGGTTTGGTGAGAAACAAACCGAAATGGCAAGTTATTATATTTTATGAAACTCTTGCATTGCAGTGCGAGTGCGCAGTAGCTCACGCTGTGCACAAGTGCATATCCTTTTGATATATCAATTATAATCAATTTTAATAAATCAAGACTACATTATATAACTCTAACAGAAGGCTATTTAATATCTGTTGTTCTCCAGTTGTCAGTCAGAATGACAGTTCTTGCGTGAACATAGGCCTATATATACCCAAGCCAATTTATTATTCCTTCCTTTTTGTCTTAGTGTTTAAAATATTTATTTTGAAACAAATTAATTAATTTCTTAATTAAACAAACATACTTACTGGGTGAGCAGGGTAGGCTAAGACAGCTGTCATATCATACCCTGCCATCCCCAGCTGATGCAAAGAATAGAATTTATATCTACACAGAAGAAAACCCTGTCTAGAAAATGCCCCGGTACGAGTTGTGTCGAGCTAATCATTAGCCTGTTTGTTTGATGAAAAATGATTAAATGTAGTTGCAATAAATGCGTTAAGAATCCATACAACTGCAGCAGTGGACTATTATTCTGCTGCGTGATACTTTGGAAGAACTGATGATGGCACGGTTTTGGCTGACCAATCAGCAGAAAGGGGCGTTTAATTCCCGCCCACGTGTAGAAATCGAATATTCAAGCTGTTTATTCATTTTTCCACCCATGAACGAAAAACGAAAATTTAAGCTGAATTCTTGTTTTCCGTTTTTGGATAAAAACGAAAAAAAAAAAAAAAGGAGCCGTTTTCCCTAAATTTTTCTACTTTCAAGATTAAATCAAAAATCGAAGTTATCGAATGATACAAATCACGGATTGGTGAGTCGCTCAGCCAATGAATTGCGCGTTTTGCCGCATAAGTTCGCCCCTACTCGGAGGAAAAGCGTAGTTTCTAAAAGCTGAAAGACTTCCAAATGAACTGCCGGTATTTTGACAGAAAATACACAAATAATACGTTTACCATGTAGCGCTCATAGTTAGCGCGTCATGTCTCTCATCATTCTCTCTCTCTCTGTGTGTGTGTGTGAAACAAAGCGACGGGGAGTCGTGCGCCTTCGCACTAGAGTTTACGTGATGTTAAATACAGGTGTGTTGCACATCCGTTCAGATGAACTGAAAAACAGCTCAGATCGCTTGAGTCAGAGTGTTCAGCGAGTGAAAATATATCTATGCTAAACTTATACACTGTGCATCTCATAAATTAGCATGTCGTGGAAAAGTTCATTTTATTTCAGTAATTCAACTCAAATTGTGAAACTTTTGTTTTAATAAATTCAATGCACACAGACTGAATTAGTTTTAAGTCTTTGGTTCTTTTAATTTGTGATGATTTTGGCTCACATTTAACAAAAACCCAACAATTCACCATCTCAACAAATTAGAATAATGGTGACATGCCATTCAGCTAATCAACTCAAAACACCTGCAAAGGTTTCCCTGAGCCTTCAAAATGGTCTCTCAGGTTGGTTCACTAGGCTACACAATCATGGGGAAGGCTGCTGATCTGACCGTTGTCCAGAAGACAATCATTGACACCCTTCACAAGGAGGGTAAGCCTCAAAAGTTCATTGCTAAAGAAGCTGGCTGTTCCCAGAGTGCTGTATCCAAGCATGTTAACAGAAAGTTTAGTTGAAGGAAAAAGTGGGAAGAAAACAGATGCACACCAACCGAGAGAACCGCAGCCTTATGATGATTGTCAAGCAAAATCGATTCAAGAATTTGAGTGAACGTCATAAGGAATGGACTGAGGCTGGTTTCAAGGCATCAAGAGCCACCACACATACAGATGTGTCAAGGAATTTGGCTACCGTTGTTGTATTCCTCTTGTTAAGCCACTCCTGAACCACAGATAATGTCAGAGGCGTCTTACCTGGGCTGAGGAGAAGTAGTACTGGACTGTTGCCCAGTGGTCCAAAGTCCTCTTTTCAGTAAGTAAATTTTGCATTTCATTTGAAAATCAAGATCCCAGAGTCTGGAGGAAGAGTGGAGAAGCTCATATCCCAAGTTGCTTGAAGTCCAGTGTTACGTTTTCACAGTCTGTGATGATCTGGGGTGCAATGTCATCTGCTGGAGTTGGTCCATTGTGTTTTTTGAAAACCAAATGTCACTGCACCCGTTTACCAAGAATTTTGGAGCACTTCATGCTTCCTTATGCTGACCAGCTTTTTGAAGATGCTGATTTTTCATGTTCCAGCAGGATTTGGCACCTGCCAGCACTGCCAAAAGCACCAAAAGTTGGTAAATGACCATGGTGTTGGTGTGCTTGACTGGCCAGCAAACTCGCCTGACCTGAACCCAATAGAGAATCTATGGGGTATTGTCAAGAGGAAAATGAGAAACAAGAGACCAAAAAATGCAGATGTGCTGAAGGCCACTTTCAAAGAAACCTGGGCTTCCATACCACCTCAGCAGTGCCACAAACTGATCACCTCCATACCACGCCGAATTGATGCAGTAATTAAAGCAAAAGGAGCCCTTACCAAGTATTGAGTACATGTACAGTAAATGAACATACTTTTCAGAAGGCCAACAATTCACTAAAAAATTTTTTTTTTATTGGTCTTATGAAGTATTCTAATTTGTTGAGATAGTGAATTGGTGGGTTTTTTTTTTTTAAATGTGACCCAAAATCATCACAATTAAAAGAACCAAAGACTTAAACTACTTCAGTCTGTGTGCATTGAATTTATTTAATACACAAGTTTCACAATTTGAGTTGAATTACTGAAATAAATGAAATTTTCCATGACATTCTAATTTATTGAGATGCACCTGTACTTAGCCTCCAGCTCACACTGGAGAGTAAAATCTCAGAATTTATTAGCAATTGGCCAATATTAGACATAATTTAGTCGCCCAGAGTGAAGATTTAGTCGCATATGCGACTGATTTACTCGCAATGTAGAGGGTTGAATAACAGAACCTAAACACCCTCCTCTTTCTCTTCCTCTGTCTTGCTCAAAAACACACACAATAATGACTAATTTCAACATGTACTTTTCCCACCCAGTCACATGCAAAACATGCTGGGAATTAAAAATGCCCTGCCCAGTTAATGTCAACACAAATTACGTATCAGAACCTCTGAACATAATCATGGTCCTTTCTGACATTTGTTGAGAGAAACAGAGGAGGATCCTTATGAAAGTGCCATGTATATTGGCATTTTATTTTAGAACCCAGAGAAAAAGACAACCTACTGTGGTCTGATGCAACAGTTGCTTTATAGCTGGCAATGTAACTTTACTATCGCTCACTACAACTCAGGAAAGCCCCTTCAATTTACTTGTCTTTTTGTAGATGTTAAATCTCAGAGGAGGTATAGTACCGCAGGTCAGCATTTTCTAAGTGCAAGTGTGAATCACTTTCTCACACTAGTACAAGATCACACCTTTGGGATTTGAGAATTCAACAGCTCAGCAGATATAAATGGGAACAGAACGTGCATAAGCCATTAGATGAATTGCCATTGCTTGTTTCAAATCTCAGCTCCTTGCTCTTGGCATGAGCTGTGCTGCACCATACATCACTCACTTTGCATAATTTACTGAAAAGGCTATTATTATTATCATAGGCCTACTTAAAATTTATAAGCCTTTCTTAAAGTCCTAAATCCTGTATATTTGTATTTCAGAGCTGTATGTGTTTGTGGTCACCTTGGCCACACACAGTCCAACTAAATTTGTGTGCTGTACAGATGAATTTTTACAAAAATAACCACAGCCTAAAACCCAGTTCACTCCTGAAAAAATCAACAGCAAAATATTATAAATAATCTTGTTATGGTTATCTCGATGTTACCAATAGAAATTTCCATGGCTCCTGTATTTTTTAGTACAGTGGCTTTCAGTCCTGGCTGTTGAACCCCATAGAACTGCACACTTCTCTCTTATCTGACACACTCAGTTCAGTTCATGGAGCTCCCTCCTACTGAGCTGATGATCTGAATCAGGTGTACAATGTACAGTTTCAGCATTCCAGCGGAACTAACACAGAATTTTGCAGCATTGCTCAGTCAGAACCAGTTAGATTCCAGTCTTTGATTCATTGTTGTTTGTGGACTCCTTCCGTTGAGCCAGAAATGGGTACATGCATTTATCAGCACCGATAAATCTGTACATGGAAACAATGGCATCAAATGGCAAAACAGTTTTCATGAAGGTGACCATGTACATGACTCGTGGCATGCAGATCATTGGTTGGTCTACATAAAATGTGCAGTGCTGTGGGACCCCAGAATCAGGTTTGAAAACCACTAGTGCATTGTGAATCACAGCCGTGTTTTCTTCTGTTTCCTCACGTGTTGTTGCACAGAAAACAAACAGAGCAAACTTATGGTCCTGTTCTTTAATGAATCATTTAGAAACTCAGAAGACACCGGTTTGAATTAGGCTGAAGAAGGCTAATTCACACTGACACTGGATTACAGTACATCACTTGTCAGACATTCCAAGACCTGACAAATGCCGATTCAACATGTTTAATTAACAAAAAACAAGTGCCGACCAGCAGCAACAGATGCCAACAACATGCACACTGATCCTACAAAACCCTAATAGTGTCTGTCGATGCAGTGTGAATCTTATTGGTTGAACAGTGTTTCAAGAGTTTTTACTGTTTGAATCACTCAGCTTGTCTGATACTAAACCATGAGCACTATGATTGGCTGCGGAACGAGTTTGCACTTGTTTGAATCACTTTCACAGACTTTTACCTTAACTGTTCCCTCCTGGTGGAATGACCTGCCCAACTCGATCTGAACAGTTGCGTCCTTAGCCATCTTCAAGAAACAGCTAAAGACACATCTCTTCCATGTACAATTGACCCTCGAACACTAGCACTCTCTATTCTATCTACTTGTTTTCCTTTTATTTATTAAAAAAGACCCTCTAACACTTGCATTCTATGTTCTGTTTCTATTCAGCTTGTTTTCTTATTATTTATTATAAAATACTTGACACTTTAAAGGGCACCTATTATACCCCTTTTTACAAGATGTAATATAAGTCTCAGGTGTCCCCAGAATGTGTCTGTGACGGTTTCAGCTCAAAATACACCACAGACAGTTATTCATCATTTGAAAATGCCTGGTTTGAGTGGGAGCAGAAAAGCATGTTTTGTGCATGTATTTTTAAATGCAAATGAGCTGCTGCTCTCCGCCCCCTTTTCTAGAATAGAGCTGTGCCTTTACAGCTCATATCTGCTAAAAACGTCTGTTTTGGTTCTGATTGTCATGTTTATTGTGCTGAAATCATGTGTTCTAAAGCCATATCAGTTTAAACTTCTGATATATTGTTTTCTGAGTACACACATCTGAGGCATGCGCACAGAAAGTGGCTGTCACATGGCATGTGAGTAGGCTACTAAACTAAGTTCTCTTTCATGTCTTAATGCACTTAAACTTTCAATACACACAAGGTTATGTTAAAAACACGCTACAAAAACAGTCAGTTATGTCTGTGAAGGTAAACGGCTGGGAAACAAATCGCATGTTTTTTTGTTGAAAAATTTGTTTATTGAGATGTAACAAATTATGCCAGTATATTACAACAATATTTTACAATAAAATAGTTAGATCTCTTTTACAGAATAACAATAAATTAAATGACAATAAAGGAAAAACAACTAACAAAAAAATTTAATAAATAAAATGATTTTTTTATATAAAAAAAGGGGCACAGGTCAGTTCAGATAGCTACAGACTAAGAATAATTGAAAATAGTCATACAAGAAGCAAATCATATACAAAGGGGTAATTTAGGAAAAACAGTAAATGGGCAAGTGACTAATGATTTGGTAGTAATAAAATGAGGGTGGAAATACATTGAGAATCAAGATATTTTATCTCTTTCAACCTCACTCATTATATTACTAAAATCTGAGTTTGAGATAAAGGATATAAAGGGTTTCCAAATATTCTCAAATAAGGACAATTTACCTTTTAAAATATATGTAATCTTTTCCATTGACAAACAAGAAGACATATTATTGATCCACTGTACAACATATGGCCTTTCCACTTTTTTCCAATACAAAGCTATTAGACGCTTTGCTTGAAGTATAAATATGTCAATACGTTTCTGAGTGCTGCTACTGTATACAATATTCTCAAGAAAAATTCCAAAAATGAAAATTTCTGCTTTCATTGGAAGATTTACAGATAACATATTAAAAATAAGTATAAACTTACTCCTTTCCAAAACTATCACCTTAGGACCCAAAAAACCAAATGACAGTGGAAGAGTGTGCCTTTATCAGATGTGAGTTAATGCAGTGTTGGAGTATTCTGACAAAAGTGGGTTTAACCGAACTGGAGTAAAATACGTTCTCATTATCCAGTTGTACTGTATTAATTTAAGATTACTGTTAATAGTTTGCACTTGAGCCTTTATACATATTTTTTCCCATATATCTAAGGAAATGTTCATTTTTAAATCTTCTCTCCAAGAGATCAGTTTGGATTCTGAAGACTCTTTAGAGTATGACTCAAATAATTTATAAAACATCGACATTAAGCCTTTAGATTGGGGTAACTTTGATAGTAAAATTTCAAGAGGAGTCTTAATGGGTTTTGTAAGCTTTGTACCTTGGTGAGAAGAAACATAGCTCCTAAATTGAAGAAATTTAAAGAAATGTTTTTTGGGAATATCAAACTGTGCCACAATATCTGCAAAGGACATTAAGTCATTTCCTATATAAAAGTCCTCAATTTTTTGCAGTCCTTTATCATACCATAGCTTAAATCCGGAGTCTGATGGTTTAAAGCTCTCATTTCCCCATATTGGGGTAAAACATGATTAAGTATTTGTCTGACCTAAATAATTATGCACATCACACCAGGCTTTAATTGTATTAATGAGAATAGGATTAAGAGATACAATATCTTTGCCTTTTCTGAGAATTTTGAAATTTGTCAAATAAAGATAAAGATTAAAGGGTAGTTTTGACTTTATAAAGAAAGATTCAATGTCGAACCAAGATGGGCGGGGTTCAGGAGAAAAATAGTATAAAGTAGATCTCAATTGCGCTGCCCAATAATACCACTGTAAATTAGGAAATTGGAGACCACCCCTATTGTATGGTAAGTATAATAGTGGCAGACAAACTCGAGCTTGTTTATTATTCCAGATAAAATCAGTGAATAGTTTCCGAAGTGACGTAAAAAAGGAGGGTGGAGGGCACAGAGGAATATTTTGAAAGAAGTATAGTATTTTAGCTAATATGATCATTTTTATTGCATTTATATGTCCAATTAGCGATATGGCCATCTATCAATGAATTTGGAGATATTGTTTAAAAGGGGCTGATAATTTTCTGAAGATATATAATCTACATTAGCTGTGATTTTAATTCCTAAATACATGAAGGAGTCTACTATATTAAATTGAGTAACAGTTGGTCGTTGACTATCATCCTTATTCAATAAAAGAATACATGATTTAGACTGATTAACTTTATAACCTGAGAAGTTACCAAATATTGAAAGAAGTTGTATAAGGGAAGGAATAGAGCGGGCCAAACTGGTTAGGTATAAAATAACATCATCTGCATACAAAGAAATACATATATCTGTGGTGTTTAATCTGATGCCTAGTATGTTACAGTGAGACCTTATTGCTATGGCAAGAGGTTTTTTGCTAAGACAAAAAGAAGAGGTGATAAGGGGCATCCTTGACGAGTGCCCCTTTGAATGTTAAAAGCCCTGGAGACAATATTATTAGTAAGTACTTCAGCCATAGGATGCGTAAAGTATCTTAATCCATTTACAAAAAATCCAAACCCAAATCTTTTCAGGACCTCAAATAGATAGGGCCATTCCACCCTGTCGAAGGCCTATTCAGCATCCAGGGATAGAATGGCCATATCAGAAGCTCCCATTTTAAGATATAAAATGTTAAGTAAAGTTCTAACATTATGGAGACCTTGCCTGCCTTTAATAAATCCATTTTGATCTCGATGTATTATATTGGGTAAAAGTGCCTCCAACCTCCTTGCCAGAATTTTACTCAATATCTTAACATCCGTGTTAAGTAATGAAATTGGCCGAAATAATTTGCATTTAGTATTTATTTTATTAGGCTTAGGAAGTAGCGTAATTAAAGCATTTCTTAAAGAGCCTGGGAGCACACCATTTCCAAAGGATTCTTTTAACATTTCTAAAATTGGTGGGACAAGATTTCTTTTAAATTTCTTGTAAAAGTCTACGTTAAGACCGTCTGGTCCCAGTGTTCGTCCCGCTGTTAAACTATTAATAGCCTCTATAATTTCTTCTTCTGTTATATCTATGTCCAGGGACAATTTTGCCTCTTCAGAAAGACTAGGTATGGATAGACTATCCAGAAAGGTTGTTTGTGCACCATTGTTTAAATATTCAGAGGTGTATAAAGTCTCGAAAAAGCATTTAAAAGTATTGTTTATTTTAGCTGGGTCACTTGTTATATTCCCCTTATTATCTTCAATAGAATGTATTGTTACCTTTCATGGGAACTTCAAACTGCGTCCTCTAGGGGTCGCTATGGGGAACGCCTCGCCGTGACCCGTGTCTGAAGCATACATTGAAAAAACACCCAACTCGTTGGCCAGCGACAGCCATGACGTCACTACCGGTGCGACTATAGTATAAATAGGCGCCGGGAGCACACATCATTCTCTTCTTCGTCTTCATTGACTGTTTTGTTTGAAGCGTGCATTTCCAAGGAAAAAGTAAGAGCTATCTCTATTTATTATGGCGAGCACTAGCAGAGCATTTAGAAGGTGTGTGTATCCGTGTCATCGCTATTTGACACCAGATGACACACACGATCTACAGTATGTGTTGTTTGTTTGGGCAAAGAGCACGCACACGATGTCCTCGAGGGGGCAATCTGCGTGCATTGCGAGTTTTTTTCCAATGAAAAAGCTCCATTCTCGTTTGTCTCTCTTTTCAAGTAAAGAGGAGCAGCCATCTGCTTCCCGCAATCCAGGACCCACAGCTGCTGAGGCACGAAAGGGAATGAGCTCGTGGGGATCACAGGTGGACCTAGCCGATGAGTTTAAAGAGGGGCTTTCCTTCTCGCGCTCATTGCCGGCGGGCGAGAGACAGCCAATGGAGGATGATTTTCTCTCTTTAACATCATCTGATCCAGGGGCCAGTGCTCTGCTGGGTCCAGCCCAGGAAGAGCAGGAAATAGATGAAGAGAGCGAAGAAGCTGAGGCTGAGCCTTCTCAATCCTCCTGCCCTGCATATGACAAGCTCTTAGAGGTTATGGATCGCGCCACAGCAAGACTTGACTTGCCATGGAAGCGCACTAAGGAAGTGGCGTCGCGAGGTCGTCACGACGAACGTTATCTTTCTGCCCATAACCCTCCAGCTCAGATGAGCCTTCCATTTCTTCCTGACTTGCATACTGAGATCGAGAAGGAATGGAAAAGGCCATTTTCCTCACGCATCCATCGATTCCAACATACAAGTTATGCCAACATCGAGGCGATGTGCGAAAACGGCTATGAGAGAATGCCCCCTGTAGAAGAGACGCTAGCTAGCTATCTCTCTATGGGTGAGACATCGTCTCTCAAAACTCCCTCCTTGCCATCCGTGCCCCTTCAAGCTACATCTAAATTGAATGGGAGGGCATACGCAGCAGCAGGTCAGGCAGTTGCTTCACTGCACACGATGGCGGTCCTCCAAGCATACCAGGCTGATCTGCTAAAAGACCTGGATAAAGGCGAGGGCCTTTCTCCTGATGAGATGGCTGAGTTGCGCCGCACCATGGATCTTGCTCTTCGTGCTACTAAGCAGGCTGCCTCTGCAATGGGCAGATCTATGGCGGCAATGGTAGTAACAGAGAGACAACTGTGGGTGAACCTGGCAGATATCGGGAAGAAAGAGAGGGGCTTTCTTCTCGATGCTCCGGTTTCGCCCTCTGAACTTTTTGGTACATCCGTTGAGACGGTCATCGAAAAGTTCAGGGAGGTGAAGGTACATCGCACTCAGTGGCCTTCAAAACCTTCATTCCACGAAATTTCCAGGTCTGAGCCCGAACAACCCAGGTGTCCTGGCCCGTTTCTCGATTTGAGGATCAGAGACGAGCCCAGAAGGCTAGTGTCGCGACTCGCGCACCTCCTCCGCCTGCGGGTAGGGGTAGAAAGTATCGTGGGTCAAAGGGAGGTAGTCAAGACCTGAGGGATGTGATCCAGACAAAGCGTCAGCGCTTTCGTCCGGATCAGAGTAATACTTAGGTATCCACTCGTTACGCTCAGGGGGTATCATCTACATTTTCTTCCCCTTCCTAATTCCCCTGGAACACATATCTCCACGACCGAGGTAGGATGGAAGCTTCCGGCATAACAGTCTCCTTCTGGACCATGATGTTTTTGGTGGTTCTATGGTAAATCATAGTAACCACCTTACTGATGGACCGGTCTAGAGGCTTCTCCGGACAGATCTCCAACGTGGGAGCCGTGGTGGGTGAGTACGATCCATGTCTAAATATATGTATATATAAATATATAAAAAGTATGTGCTATGAACTGGTGGTTGTTTGTATAACACTTCTGCTAGTTTCTTTGCAGTGTTTCCCGGGACCTGTGTGTTTCTGTCCCTTTCTAGGGTAGGTCCTCGGTGGGCACCCCTGCTGCTGAGTTCAGAAACCGGGTGCTCGACTTGCAGTGTTTATTTCACTCGTCGATATATGTCCAGAAGGTAAGTAAAGCCGGGTTTCGGCTTCATACTTCCTGGATCATGCGGCCATAACACAGGCTTCTGCGGGAGCCTTTGTGATTAACATCATAAGGCTGGCAGCTGCTTTTTTGGCAGATAATCCATTGTATTTAGTTCTAAGAGTTAACAATTCTTGGTGAATGGTTAACTCATCTTTATCTGATAAGTTTTTTCAAGAAGTTTAATTTTTGTGTTGAGTGCAGTCAATTCTTTTTTGTAGCCTTTTGATTTACTGCTTGTGACGCTTATAAGAACACCTCTGATGAAAACTTTAAAAATTTCCCATCTGATACAGGCTGAGGTTTGTGTTGTGTTAATATCAAAATACATTTCTATCTGTTGAGTAATATTTTCACCAAATTTTTCATCTAGGAGCCATTTAGGGTGAAATCTCCATACTGGAGGACCACCTGATAACCCAGGGTCATTATAAGTAAATAATATAGGGGCGTGATCTGAAATTACTATTGTATCATTAAGGCAATCAGTGATATATGACATAATTGTTGCTGAAATCAGAAAATAATCAATTCTGGAATTAGACTGGTTTGTTCTAGAAAAGCAAGAGTACTGAATATCCTTATGATGTAGCTGTCTCCATATTTCTAATAGGGTTAAGTCCTTTATAAAATAATGAAGGGTCTTTCTGGTCTGTCTATGTGACTGATCAATGCCAGAAGAAATCCCAGTGTACAATTGAAATCCCCACCAATTACATAAAACCCAGAAAGGCTGGATAAAGTCAGAAAGAGGTTATTATATAATTTGGGGATGTCCTCGTTGGGGCCATAAACATTGACAAGAATCAGTGATTTAGATAATAAAGTCCCTTGAACAATTAAATATCTACCTGATGGATCTTGTATTGTCTTAGCTGCTTGAAATGGAATTGATTTATGGATCATTGTAATAACCCCTCATGCTTGAGAACTAAATGAAGCTGAAAACACTTGACCAGGCCATCTATTACGTATTCTACATATGTCTTTAGACATTAAATGTGTTTCCTGGAGAAAAACAATTTTAGACTCTAGCTGCTTTATCCTAGTCATTACTTGTTTAATTTTAGTAAAAGTATGCAGCCCCCTACAGTTCCAAGAAATAAACTTAACCCCAATAATCCCTGCCATATCCTATAGTACTAGATAATACAATACTCTCCTTAGTTTTAAAACAGAAAATAACCTGTACCTTGTGACCATAAAAAGTAAAACTAGAAAACAACATAATTAGAAACACTAACCAATAGAAACATTTAAACACTACAACTGTGAATTGCCGAGAACCACCAGCAAATCTACACACTACTTTACTTCTAACTTCCCCCATCTAAATGATACAATGAATTGCATCCCACCTGTGCTCCGCTGAAATGACTTTGTCCCCTTATAAGGAGTATGTCCTATTAATAATCGTCCGTTATTCACATATTTCTGAGTGTAAACAAATCGTTAATATAATGTCTCAAAATTACATATTCGTTAGAAAGGCGTCAACTTCGGATGAAGTTTGAAAGACGCGAGATTGGCCATTGACCATCACCCGAAGGCGTGCTGGAAAGATGAATCCATACTGTAGGCCCTTAGCTCGCAGCTTCCTCTTGACTTCGTCGAATTGTCTCTGTTGCTTGTTTACTTCAGCAGAAAGGTCTGGGAAAAACATGACTCAGTGATTTTGGAACAGCACGTCCTTCTTCACTCTGGCCGCATTCATTATACGCTCTTTGTCTCTGTAATCCAGGAACTTCGCGATCATCACTCTCGGTGTTGAATTCCTGTCCGTATCAGATCTTCGCATACTTCCAATCCTGTGTGCCCTCTAGGCCAGGGGTTTTCGTAGTGGCTCCATGTCTAGCGCCTCAGGTAACCAGCTTTCTAAGAATGCACACTGCCCTCTGATTTTTCTGGTAAACCTACGAGTCTCAGGTTGGAGCGTCGACTGCGATTCTCAAGTTCATCTATTTTCCAGGTAAGTGCTGCAACTTTCTTCTCGAGAGCGTTGGTCGTCGATTGAAGTGTAGTAATCGAGTCTTCGGTCTGTGAAATGCGTTCCTCCGTCTGCGTCAATCTTCCGAAACACTCCGCAACTTGATTTTTAACATCTTGTACAGCTAAAAGGACGGTTTCAAATTGAGAAGTCATGTCAACTCTCACTGAATGTATTGCTTGGAGAATATCACTTGTGTCAGCGTGAAAGCCGCTAGCTTGATCTCCATAACTCGGTGACGAGTTTTCTTCGCCATGTGCAACAAGCGACCCTTCTTCCAGGCCCTCGGAATCCGACGCAATATCGGTTGCTTTCTTCGGCTTCTGCATTGTTGGTTTAGGCAACATCACAGACAACCTTTACTTTGAAAACAAATCGTGGACGAAATTTAAATGAAACGGGGGTAAAATTCAAGAAAACTTAATACAAATGACAGCGGACCAACTCGTGCGTCTCGTCAGCACGTCGCCATAACCGGAAGCCTCAAGAAATCGCATGTTTATATTAGATCTGTGTATGAAGTGACAGCAGCATAATATGCAGTACCTAAACTGCTGTCTAGGCTGTTATATGACCCAAACAATAAAGTATAGCTTTAAAGGGGTCATGTGATGCTGCTAAAAAGAACATTATTTTGTGTATTTGTTGTAATGATATGTGTTTATGTGGTTTAAGGTTAAAAAAACACATTATTTTCCACATACTGTAGTGGAATAATTATTGTTTCTCCTCTATGCCTCAGGAAGAACCCCTTGGTCTTGAGCCACCACTGTAGGGGTCTCATGTACGCAGGCCAAAAGGTAACTGAGAGAAGCGCTCGCCGGAGACCGCTGCGCCCTGAAGCACCGTAGGTGGCAGGGTTGGCAGATCAATCTCCTGAGGGGAGGTGGGCTCCGTATAATGAGGCGTACACCACTCTTCCCCAGAGGGGCCTGCCCTCTGAAGACCTGAGCCATGGCATCAGGACTCTCTAAGCTGAAGTCTCCTATTGAAAACGACAGACCTCAGACCTACGTCGTCTGCTAGGAAGACTAAACCAGAGCCTGCTCGGGGCAGGACCCAATGAAACACGCTTGGCAGGGGCTCCCACACCGCCAGGTGACCTACTAAGGGAACCAGTCTCTCGAGACTGGCCTCTGGTGCACTTAGAGCGGCTAGGTCAGTGCCCTGAAGCGGTGAACCGGCAGGGGACGGCCGAACTAGCTGCTCTAGAAACCTCCAAAGAGGTAGCGAGCCTCTTAGTACCGCTACGTTTTCCGGGCGGTGATCGGTGGTGTGAGAGAAGCGCTCGCCGGAGAAAGCTGCGCCCTGAAGCACCGTAGGTGGCAGATCAATCTCCTGAGGGCACTGAGGAGAGACAGACACCGTATAATGAGGTGTACACCACTCTTCCACAGAGGGGCCTGCCCTCAGAAGTCCTGGGCCCTAGGCGTCAGCACGTTTTAGCTGAAGAATATCCAGCGGGAATGACGGTCCGCAGATCCACCTTCTGCTAGAAACTTTCGGCCAAGGAGCGCTACTCTGACTCTAAATTCTGAGGAGTATGAGAAGTGACGCTCCCTACATGAGGAGCTGGAACACAATTGGTTGGGACTGCTCCTGCCCAGCAGCCCATTGACCACCTCAACCTCCTCGGAGGAAGAGAGGTAAACACGTGCTCTCACTCAAGAAATTTTTATCCCAAGAGCCCCTGTATATCTAACTTCTCATAGTCAGATAAATACTTCATTTTATTCCTCAGAATTAAATGCAATCAAACAACCAGACGAGTAAACACGATCTGTTGTGGTAAGATTCACATCAAAAACTGAAAATGATGTAATACACGCATTGCCTCGGCAGCACGTGAGCCACTTGGTCACACAAACAATATCAATCTCCACTGAGAAAAATAGCTGCAGCAGCAGAGCTCTCACTCAGAGGGGGAAGAAACCGCAGCACGGGCTTCCGAGCCTCAAGAGAGAGCGCTGGATCTAGGGAGTGCAGGCGGAGAAAGGGCAAGCCATCTCCAACCCATCCGCTAGATCCACGTGCGATCCCCGCGATCTGAATCGCCGCCGTGCCTCAGCAATAGCGGGACCGAACCACGAGCTTGCAAGCCCTGACACACTCCTCGGAGCGTGCCCGGCGGGAGCGGAGCGTTCAGCGGGGAGAAGCACAATCAGCCCCTTATTTCCGAGAGCTGATTGCGCGAGCTCCGCTCCCCAGACTAATGCTGTGGCGCGGGTAAAGCACAATCAGCCCCTCGTTTTCCAGAGAGCGACTGCGTGAGTCCGCTTCACAGTAAGCTGCTCATTATAAATTAACATAACAGACTATGATGGTGTAAACTGATGCTTGTGCAACTGGCAAGCTCGTCGACGCCCTCCATATCAACCTCCTCGGAGGAAGACAGGCGGAGCGTTGAGCCCTCTCACCGGGGGGAAAGAACCGCAGCGCGGGCTTCCGAACCCCGAGAGCGGGCGCTGGATCTGGTAGGTGAGGAAGAAGATAGGGACTCGCCCGTCTACATTCCCTCCACCGGATCCATATGCAAACCCCACGAGCACAGTCGCCGCTCCGCCTCGGCGAAAGCGGGCCGGCACCGCGAGAAACACTAGTGAAAGCCCTCTCCTCAAAGAGAGCCCTCTGAGAGCAAAGCAAGGCAGTAACAAAACGCTTGCAATGCGAGCTGACTCTGCGTGCTTCACTCCCAAGCAGACAACACACAAACTGTGTGTGTCCCCACCCGAAATATAGCGCGGGCAGGGAGGAACACACAGCCTGAATGCTGTCTGCTCTTGCCCAAATGCTTCTTTTTGCTGAAGCTTGGCATAATGGAGCTTATAAGTGGACAAACAACACTAAATAAGACTCACAAACAGATAGCGACTGACACACACACAGAGCGCTTGCTGAATGACAAAAAGCTGACGCCGGTTCCACCGCACGTGCTTTTATGCTTCCTGGTCGCTACATAACCCCTTCGATGATGTCTCGCCCATCCATTGGACTGATTACATATGTGATTCAGAGCATGGTCACGCTGGGGGCGTTCCCAAAGCGTTTTCCGACGCAGCTCGAGTTCCTGAAGGGGAACTCAGTCTTCATCCGATGAGACCGTTTTAAAACAACCCTTCTATTCTGTCTACTTGTTTTCTTTTATTTATTATATATAAAAAAATTGACCCTAACACTAGCACTCTGTTTTATTTATATTCTACCTACTTTTCTTTTTATTTATTAAAAAAAACAACTTGACTCTCTAACACTTGCACTCTCTATTTTAATTCTATTCTAACTACTTGTTTTATTTATTTTTATAAAAAACGTAACCCGCTACACTAGCGCTCGCGGACTTTGTCTGTTCTGATTGATTGTTTCTTTTTAATTATCAAAAACACAACAAACAATGCCCTCTAACCCTGCGTTCCTGTTATTCTTTTATCTATTACCTTGTTTTTTTTTATTCTTAAAAATTAAAAAAAAAAAAACATGTAGCTGCTTAGTCTAAACGGGACTTGTCACAGCACTTACATATTGTTGCTCCTTTGAGAAATCTAAAGTGTCCCACATCACCCTAATAGGCTACAGTGACAAGGACACCTTCTGTGTATGTACTCAGTTTTTTTTTTCTACATTTCAGACAGGTTGCTGTGGGTATTATATAATATATAAATATGACACCATATGGTACAAAGGGCTTGGAGAGGGTGATGAGATCTCAGTGAGTACACTTTTAAAAATAAATGTTCTTTGTCAGTCTTTCTGTGAATAAACCTTTAACATCCATGGAACGTTCCATTGCAACAATATTATTTTAGGAACTATTCACTGAAACATTTCTTTGGGGAAAAAACCCAAAATTCCGTTTGGAAACTGTATTTATGAGTGCACAGTGAAGTGTATTATTTCTGCTTCAAATCCCAGTGTTGCTGTTAGTGCTACTAAAAAGACCAAATATCGTGATCCACATGCACAAAAGAGACAGATATGCAGACACATATGCAGGTGTCCCCGGGGGGTTTGTGAGAAAGAGAGATTTAGAGTGTAACATACGCATGACATAAGCCAAGGAAGACATCGATTGAATCTCGTGAGGGCATCAGAGTGGAAGGTACAATCGTGGCTTGATGAGAGGGAGAGAAGGAGAGGAAGGGGAGAGAGGGAATGTGACAGGAACAAAGTGTTTCTGAATGAGGATATATAACATTCTGGTGCAGGACTCTTAGTGGGGCCAATCTACATTGTTTTAATTTGTAGAAGAGGGTCAATTAAATACACTCATCAGTCAAAGTGTGTGTGTGTGTGTGTGTGCATGTTTATGTGGTTATACAAATTTGTATAATAACATGGGTATAACATAGGTATTACAACAAGAAGGTGATTTATGAGGAAATTTTCAGTGTCCCTGTAATTCAAAAGGCTTATAAATAATTCAGAAAATGCAGAAAGTTTCCTGTGAGGGGTAGGTTTTAGGGGTAGAGTTGGTGTAGGGCAATAGCACATACAGTTGTACAGTATAAAAACCATTACGCCTATGGAGAGGCCCCAAAACATAAAAACAAACTGTGTGTGTGTGTGTGTGAGAGAGAGAGAGCAGGAAGTGAAAGAGAGATTTGAATTTTAACAAAACCTTATTACAAAAAAAAACCTATTCACAATCCAATCCTACAACACAGTAAAAAATGCACACACACACACACACACACACACACACACACACACACACACACACACACACATATATAAAATCACAATGTAAGATCAATTCACCCTCAAAAACAGAACACAGAGCCTCATTACAACACCAAATACATTCAAAAGTAACAAAATCATCATTAGACTTATAATAAAGAAAATCAACCATAACTCTTGATTTCACCAAGTTAGAAAACACAGCTACTATGTTCTGATTTACATTTTGTTCTATTTTCTTTTTCCTGCTTGTATAAATGGCCAGTTTTGCTTGGCCTAGAACAAAATTCAGAAGTTGACAAACAAGTATTTTTTTCCTCACATATTTGAACCCCAAAATAAACGTTTCCAGAGAAAAGGTTTCATTACAACTCCTAAAAACATTGCTTACAACTAGAAATAAAGGTTGCAATCTACAACAGTTCGTAAAAGCATTCTCTATTAGAGCAAAAAGGACAAATAGAAGCAACCTCAGGGTTTAAAACTGAAATAAAAGCATTAACCGCAACAGCACCATGAAGAATTCTCCATTGTAAATCACCTGTTCTCTTGGTCAACGGTGGTTTATATAAGGATCTCCACTCAGGTTTTATGCTTTCATCCAGTTTAAAAAAATCACGCCAGGGAGTATCAACTTTTGCATTTAAAACCGTTTTGCTAAAAATCAAAACACAAGACCTGTACAAAGATTTATCAGTACTTGAAAAAAAGTCTTTACACAGAGATTCAACACTCTCAGTGAAAGAGGAGGTAATTCCTTCAACATTTATAGACAAAAACAAACAAGGAAAAGGGTCTTTGGGATTAGGAACACGTGAACCTACACAGTACTCTGTTAAAAAGTCTATTTCAGTTGTTTTAAGGGCAGCTTACCATTATTACCACACGAATAGACCTGATTCCCAAGTGTTGAGCTAATGCTGTTTCATTCTTAAAATCCGGCCCTACAATATTCAGTAGCTGACTCAGAGTAATAATGTTGTGCTCAATCAGCAAACTACTAAGTCCAGGAAAAAAGGAGCTGTCTGTTAAATTCAACCGAGTGCCATAAATCAAAGGCTCCTCGAGTAACCAATGAAGAGAACGTGAGTTTTCCGGTCGTTGAACAACAAAGAGATGCCAAACCCTAAAAATGTTCTTATAAAAAATTTGCAACATGGAGGTGTCCAATTTTAGGGGATCCATCAAAAAGAGTGCTTTGTCCAGCCCCAACCCTGCAGAACTATGTAAAAGCAGGCATGAAACAGCACTCCCACTAAAAGTTGAAGGTCCATCCAACAGTCTTTGCACAAACTGCAGATGAAAGGTTGCAATCCTGCTTTGGAGATGTATGAGTCCTTGCCCACCTTCCTCCTTAGGCAAAAACAATATAGTTTGTGAAATCCAATGTAATCTACCCCCAAAAAAAGTCTACCAGGACAGCCTGAATTTTTTTAATCAACTGCAAAGGAGGATCCACACAAGCAAACTTATGCCATAAAGAAGATGCCACAAAATTGTTAACAATTAAAATGCGTCCTCTATGATAATTTTGAAGACAAAAACTTCAATTTTTCTAAGCGTCCTTTGACTTTTTCAATTAACCTTCCCAGTTTTTCTGTACTATTGTCTCATCACCTAAAAAGACTCCCAGATACTTAAAACCTTCTTTCCCCCAACATACACCAGCAGGAAGTCTTGGTTTTCAATGTTTCCAGCTTCCTATCAATAGTGCTTTGATTTTATTCCAATTTATATTAGCAGAAGATAAAACTTTAAATTTGCCAAGCAATCCAGATAAAACCTGTACATCACTTTGCCTACTGATTATAACTACTATATCATCAGCATACGCTGATAATAAAAAAATTGCCATTGCAATTTGGCAACGATATACCATGAAGTTTCATTCTTATTTGCTGTAATAAAGGCTCTATGGCCAAGGAGTAGAGCATGCCAGAAAGTGAACACCCCTGCCTCTACAAGCTCCAAAAGGAGCACATAAACCACCATTCACCCTGAGAATACTCTGAACGTCACTGTAGAGAACTTTCACGTGATCTATATATTTTTTACAAAACCCTAAAGCCTCCAAAACTCTCCATAAATAAACATGCTCAACACAATCAAAAGCTTTCTCTTGATCCAATTATATTAAACTACAATCTAAATTTAACATCTTAGAGACATCAAGAAGATCTCTAATCAGGGAAACATTATCAAAGATTGACCTACCAGGAACACAGTATGACTGGTCAGGATGTATCACTTGGTCCATGACCTCTGCCAATCGATTAGCCAAAACTTTAGAGAGCAGCTTGTAGTCACTACACAGGAGGGAGACTGGCCACCAGCATTTGATATCCATCAGATCACCCTTCTTGGGTAGGGGAGTCAAGACAACTCTGCGGCAACTCAATGGCAGCAGCCCTCCGGCTAAATTGTAATTCAGTACCTCCAGCAAGTCTTCTCCAAGCACTGACCAAAATTACTTATAAAAGTCAACTGGCAGACCATCGATCCCTGGTGCTTTTCCCAGCTCCATACCTTGGAGGGTTTTACACAGTTACCCCATAGTCAAGGCACCTGAAATCCTTGTGTTGACTTCCTCTGACACTTGAGGAAGATTATCAAAAAACTCACTGTCATCCCTGTAATCTGGACCCAATTCATTTTTATATAAAGACTCATAAAAAGTGACTGCTCTCTTACGAATGTCTTTAGGGTCAGTCAATAACGCTCCAGATTCAGAACATAAAGCATGAATGACTCTGTTCTGTCCATTTTTCCTTTCCAAACTGAAAAAGAACCTTGACGGTGCATCCATCTCATTTACACTTAGAAAACGTGACCTGACCAGAGCACCCTGTGCTTTAATCCCTAAAAGGTCAGATAACTGAATCTTTTTATTTTTTATAAGAGACTCCACATCACTTTGATTCCCAGGCAAGTGAGCCAATTCTTGCAATTTTAAAATTTCAGTCTCTAAGATGTTTAAAATCAGGGTTACCTCTACGTTCTGAGAGTATTGTTGACAAAATTGTTTTAATTGGACTTTCCCAAAATCCCACCATTGCTGCAGTGTTCCAAAATAATTATTTGTAGTTTTAAAAACATCCCAAAAAGTTTTAACGCCTTCTTTAAAACAATTATCATCCAATAACGCGGTATTTAAATGCCAATAAGCACTCTTGGGCTTAATAGAGTTTAAAAAGATACAGCACTGCACCATGCTATGATCTGAAAGACATGATGGGGTAATAAAACAACTCTTAACAATACTACCATGATATTTAAAACCATAAAACCTATCCAGTCTTGCCAATGAAATCATGTTATCACGAGCATGAGTCCAAGTGTATTGTTTTTGTTCTCCATTAAGCTGTCTCCAAATATCAATTAATTAATGTGTTTTTATTAACTGAACAAGACGTTGACGTGAAGGTAAATGGGGTTCAATATGATTTCTATCTAAGTTGGACTCTGTGCAATTAAAATCACCACCCAAGAATAAATATTCATCAACACCAACATTTTGTAAAACATAGCACAAAGTATTTAAAAATAACATTCTTTGAACAGCTGAAGTTGGTATATAAACACAAATAAAAACAAATACAACATTTTCAAAAGAAGCTCTTACTTTCAAAAGTTTACCTTTAATAACCTATTCAACCTGATAAGAGTGTGGGCTGAAATTCTTAGCAAAAAGAATAGCAACTCCACCACTAAGTGAAGTATTATGACTTAAGACAGCAATCCCATTCCATTCTACTGCCCAATCAGCAGCATTACTAAAATTAGTTTGTGTCTCTTGTAACAGAGTAACATCAATTTTTTTCTGATGAATTTCTAATTCAGCTCTTTTGTGCATATCTCTAGCACCATTCAAATTTAGAGTGGCAACATTAACATGACGCATACTTGAAGAAAAGAAAAAGAAAAAGGAAAAAAGAAAAATCATTGCCCACAGGAAACTCCTCTTAAAAAACATGGAATTAGGCTTTCTCACTGTCCTCATTGCTAAGCTCATAGTTAAGTTTCCTCACTATTTTTTTCAGCCGATAGACCTCCTTATTTGTAAAGGGGCCCTCCATCATGAAACACTTTGTTTTCTCAACAAATTGTTTTATGTCAGGAAAATATTCATTAATGCACACTCCTCTCTTATTTTTAGTAGCTCTAAGCAACAGTTTAATGTCATCTACCTCATAATGACGTCCAGAGAAATCACTCTGAGAAAGGCTAACACTTGAATCAGAGGATTCACTATCACTTTCCGTTTCATCCTTGTCACTTAACTCGGTTATATCTGCTTTCTTTGCATGTCTAACAATCGGAGCTTTACCAGACTTCTTCTTCTTTTAACGGGACTTTAAAATTTGTCTGCTCTGTTTCCATTACAGTGTCATCACATATATTCTTCACAGTAGATTGTAGGACATTATCGAAAGCATTGTTTAAATGCCTATCTGTCTCAATGACGGCTACCTCCGCCTGAATATTAGACACTTCTGCACCAGAAAACATGTTTTCAGGCGCTAATTCTTTAGCAGTACCATGATCACAGGTAATTCATCATCATTTTTGTCCTCCACTGCTCGTACTCCTGAAACACCCGGGGCCTCGTCTGACGGTCCTGCTTCATCGAGTTCAGCGTTAACCACCACATCATTTCTACCAGCGCCTACATCACCACTAGCTGACGGGTTGTTCGAATTTTTTGCGGGACAAGCACGGATTAAATGACGAGCTTGCCCGCAATTAAAACATTTCATTTTGTCAGTTGTTGCGTAAATAATGTAATCGTACTCATCAGCCCGAAAGTGCAAGGAAACATCCAAGTCAGCATCGTCATTCATGATCATATAAACAAAACGCCTAAACGAAACAACATGTTTTAGTAAGGGTGATCCACTGCTAATATGGATCTTTTTAATGAGAGAGACCAGTTTGCCATAACGAGACAAAGCTTTAGCTAATATCTCATCACTTAAGAACGGTGGTATATTGGACAATGTAACTTTCTTTGATGGTGTAGAAAGTGGAAGCACAGGGGTGAAAAGCTCATCAACAACATCCCTACCTCAACAAACGGAAGAGGCAAGCTCAAATACAACCTTCAAAGGTGAGGGGAGCACTGCCCGAGACAGCATTTACACAGGAAGGTTCTCGTAATGCCACCTATGCCTCCCGCTCGATGCCTCAGCAAGAGGGGATATCCTGGTGATCGGGAAAACCCCTCAGGGCGACCCAGATACGGTAGACCAGTCAGGGTAGCATAAAAGCGTAACCCCAGCCCGGACGTCCAGGAAATTTTTGCAGTGACGCGCCGGGGGCCTGATGATCACGAAGGCTCCCGCAAAAGCCTGTGTTTGGCCGCATGATCCAGGAAAGTAGCGTTGGACAGTATCGACGAGTGAATAAACACTGCAAGTCGAGCACCCGTTTTCTGAACCCAGCAGAGGGGGTGCCCATTGAGGACCTACACTAGAAAGGGACAGAAACACACAGGTCCCGGGAAACACTGCAAAGAAACTAGCAGAAGGGTTATACACACAACCACCAGTCTCATTAGATACAAATATATATTCATATATACATATATTAGACATGGATCGTACTCACCCACCATGGTTCCCGCGTTGGAGCTCTGTCCGGAGAAGCCTCTAGTCCGGACCATCAGTAAGATGGTCACTAAGAAGCCATAGAACCAACCAAACCTAAAGGTCCAGTATAGGAGACTATAAATGCAGGAATTCCCACCTAAAAAAAAAAAAAAACCCCCCCCCCTGTTTCCCGGTCAGGTGGGAGATGGTGGTTACAGGGGAATTAGGAATGTGAAGATAAGGGCAGATTTAAGACCCCCGAAGGAAATGAGTAGATACTGAGGTATCACTCTGATCCGGACAAAAGCACTGACACTCTGGCTGGATCACATCCCTTAGGTCTTTTACTCACCTTCCTTTGACCCGCGATTCTTCCTACCCCTACCCGCGGGCGGGGGAGGAGACCGAGCCACGACACTAGCCTTCTGAGCAAGTCTCTGATCCTCAAAACCGAGACGGGCTAGGACCCCTGGGTTGTTCGGGCTCAGACATGGACTTCCATCCCGGTCTTTCAGCAGGTCAGCCTTAAATGCTTGGAGCATCACCATAGTGTGCAACGAAGCGACAGCCCGACCTGCTGCTGCACGTGCCCTGGCATCCGAGCGAGATGTCAAGGAAGGGAGTCTTAGAGGACGTCTCACCCATAGAGAGATAGCTGACCAGCGTCTCTCTATAGGGGCATCTTCTCATAACCGCTTTTGCGCATCGCATCGATGTTGGCATAACTCGTATGCTGAAACCGATATATGCGTGAGGAAAACGGCCTCTTCCATTCCTTCTCAATCTTTTATGAAAAAAAACAGGAAGAAAGGAAGGCTCACCTGAGCTGGAGGGTTATGGCCAGAAAAATAACGTTCATCAAGATATTTCGCGACGTCACTATCTTCACCCTCTTCAAGGCAAGTAAAGCCTCGCCGTGGCGCGATCCATAATTTCCAAAAGCTCATCATACACAAGGCAGGAGGATTGGGAAGGCTCAGCCTCAGCTTCTTTGCCCTCCTCAGCTATTTCCTGCTTTTGCTGGGCTGATCCCAGCAGAGCAATGGCCCCTGAATCAGACAATTTTAATGAAATAATGTCATCCTCCAGTGGCTCACTCTCTTGCACAGCCGACGATCGCAAAAGGGAACCCCCCCTTCAAACTCATCGGCCAGATCCACCTGCGATCCCCACAAGGTCATTCCCTTCCGTAGCTCAGCAGCGGTGGGTCCTGGATCGCGGGAAGCAGATGGCTGCCCCTCTTTCCTCAAAAAGAGAGACAAAAACGAGAGCGGAGCTTTTTCCCATGGAAAAAACACTCGCAGTGCATGCCGATTGCCCCCTCGGAGACATCGCGTGCGTGCTCTTCGCCCAAACAAATAACGCATAGATCGTGTGTGTCATCAGATGTTAAACAACGTCAACATGGATGCACACATCCTTAAATGCTTTGCTAGTGCTCGCCATAATGAAATAAATAGAGATCGCTCTTACCACAGAAATGCATGCTTCAAACAAAACAGTCAATGAAGACGAAGAAGAGAATGATGTGTAGCTCCCGGCGCCTATTTATACTATAGTCGCACCGGTAGTGACGTCATGGCTGTCGCCGGCCAACGAGTTGGTGTTTTTTCAATGATGCTTCAGACACGGGTCACGACGAGGCGTTCCCCATAGCGACCCCTAGAGGACGCAGTTTGAAGTTCCCATGAAAGGGAACCAGACGCCACCCGATCTAAATATTCCCTCACAGTTTAATAGTAATGACTTTATGAATTTCTTCACTGATAAAATAGATAACATCAGAATTACAATAGCAAATGTAGATTCTACATCGTATAATACTTCAGCTTCATTCATCGCACCAAAAGATAAAACTGCAGTGCTTTACAACTATAGGACAGGAAGAGCTAAACAAACTTATCACTGCATCTAAACCAACAAAATGCATGTTAGATCCTGTACCCACTAAATTACTTGAAAGAGTTGTTACCTGTAGCAGAAAAACCGCTTCTCAATATTATTAACTCGCGTGGTCTTAGGTAACATCCAAAACCATTCCAAGAGGAGCGGTTATTATGCCTCTTATTAAGAAACCAACAACTAGATCCTAGTGAACTGGCAAATTACGGACCCATCTCAAATCTTCCTTTTATGACTAAAATTTTAGAAAAAGTTGTGTCTACTCAATTGTGCTACTTCCTGCAAAATAAAATGATATCTATGAAGAATTTCAGTCATGTTTCAAGCCCCACCATAGCACATAAACTGCACTTGTTAAAATTACAAATAACTTGCTTCTTGAGTCAGACCAAGGCTGTATCTCATTGCTCGTTTTACTTGATCTTAGTGCTGCATTACTCATGACATACTCATAGATCGATTACAAAAATATACAGGTATTCAAGGGCAGGCTTTAAGACGGTTTAGATCCTACCTGTCCGATCGCTACCACCTTGTTCATTTAAATGGGGAGTCATCTCAATCACCAGTAAAATATGGAGTGCCACAAGGATCTGTCCTAGGTCCTCTGCTATTTTCGATATACATGTTGCCCCTTGGTAATATTATTAGAAAATTAGTTTAGTTAGTTTATTAGATTAGTTTCCACTGTTATGCCGATGATACTCAAATATATATCTCAACAAGACCAGATAAAACTTCTAAATTATCTAAGCTAACGAGTGTGTAAAAATGTAAAAAGATTGATATGGGACCAAAATTTTCAGAGATATTATTTATTGGACCAAAAGACAGTACACAGTATCTTGTGGATTACAATTTGCTATTAGACGGATGTACGGTTACTTCCTCTACAGTCAAAAATCTGGGTGTTATATTAGACAGCAACTTCTTGAAAATCATATTTCCCATGTTACAAAAACAGCATTCTTCCGTCTTAGAAACACTGCCAAGCTACGAAACACGTTACCTGTTTCTGATGCAGAAAACTAGTTCATGCATTCATGACCTCTAGACAGGACTATTGTAATGCACTGCTAGGTGGTTGTCCTGCATCTTCAATAAACAAGCTAGAGGTGGTCCAAAATGCAGCGGCTAGAGTCTTCACCAGGTCAAGAAAATATGATCATATAACCCCAATTTTACAGTCTCTACACTGGATACCTATTAAGTTCCGTACCAGTTACAAAATATTATTACCTACCTATAAGGCCCTTAATGGGTTAGCTCCTGTGTTAGTTAGGTACTAGTCTTCTACCACACTACAATCCATCACGATCCCTAAGGTCGCAAAACTCTGGTCTTTTGGTAGTACCTAGGATAGCAAATTCCACTAAAGGAGGTAGAGCTTTTTTTTTTTTTTTCGCATTTGGCTCCCAAACTCCTTCCTGATAATGTTCGGGGTTCAGAAACACTCTCTCTGTTTAAATATAGATTAAAGACACACCTCTTTGGCCAAGCATTCAAATAAATGCATCTCATAATCTTGTACTGCAGTTATATCTATTCAAATGCACGTAGGGTCTGGACCAATCAAACACACAATATATATTTTGTTAGTTATATTTAACAAATACTATGTAACACCCCTCAGTTAACAAGGCATATGAGGACCTATGAACCCTTCCCCCCGAAATGCGTTACACCCCAGGAAGCCGAACAGGCCCCTGGTTCCATGGCAACCAACGTGGATATCACTGGGTTTATTGCCCAGAGGAATGTGAGCAGAGACTCTCACTGCATTTTCCATAGCAAGAGGCACAATGCACAGTAGAAATTGACTTTTCTACTAATTAATTCATAGGAAAAACTTCTTTGAATGAACGTTTATCCTTCGGTCATGTGATGTTGGTCTTAGATATTTTAGGATGGTTTTATGCAGGTGATGAGGGAACCACTCGTCTGTCAATTTTTCCTATATTATAATCATACCATGCTTATATCTATGAATTCGACTTTGATGATCTAAACGAGCAGTATATTATAGTTAGTAGATAGGCAATATAGTAGTGCGGGAAATATTTAGTAATTTCGATCAAGTTGCATATGCAAATTACCCATGCTTCCCCCCACCCAACAAACAGCCATAAAAACTCCCCAGTCTGTATCAAAACTACCACTTGGATTCGGCCTTCTCAGTGGACAAGCCCATCTTGAGAGGCGTGACTCTTCTCCGACTTTAAAGGCCCACACCAGGGACCCTCCCGGAGGTCGGTGTTTCTGTTAGGTTCTGAGAAGATGTGAGCTCCAATGCTACAGGAAATCCTAAGTTTTTGTACCAGGCTTCGGCATTGTTTTCTCCATTCATCAAGTTACTCTGACTCAAAACTGGTTCCACGGTGACGTTTAACAGTCAGAGCAGCACGCTGTGAAAACTGGGTGTCTGTTTTAGTCAATGACCCAGCACTGAAGCCCAGCAACTGAGTATGGAAACGCAGATAGAGAGAAGAGGTCAAACACATTAGATCAAGAGTATGTGAATCTATCCTCTCTCCTTGCTGTCTTTTCTCAGACATTTTATTCCATTATTGGCTAAAGCAAAAACACTTCAAGTACTTCTTCTCCCAAAACACCTTACTTAAAACCACTTTATGATGTGGAACCTTGTCTAAAACTGGTAGTGCTAAGAAAATGTATTATCCATTAAAACATCAATAATGATTGAGACACAAGTGAAGTCCACTGTGTTTAACAGGGCTTTAGTAGTTTGCTAACGGCTACATGTCTGAAAGTTTCACTTTTTAAACTGACAGCCTGATATGAAATGTAGCAGAAAGTGCTGTAAGTACAGAACGGACCATGAACGAGTTTAGCTTATTCTGGTCAATATAACGCAACAGCTTAATGACATCTTCCATGCTTTTCTTTACGCTGTGCTCTCTTCCTTCTTTCAATCTGTCCCCCACTCCTTCTTTTTGATCTTAATAATAGGTCAAGACTAGAGCTGCATTTTTCTGAAAAATGATTTTAGGGTACAACAGAGACATGTTTGAGAAGACGTTTAACAGTGACAGATATATTGTTGTTTTGAGCGTTTCAAAACACAGCACTCTGTGTGCTTGATTTAACATGTGTTTGATTTTCTTGCTTCTGTAACCATTGTAGAACTAGTGGACCAGCACTATAACTGTTTATTGTCTGTGCATTTCACAACTGCTGTGATTGGTTTGGCGTATAGCTGTTTGACGGAGATGAAGTGCTTGAGCTTGTGTTATGTAATGTCCACTTTGTGTCTCTGAACCCAGTGTCAAAGTCATTACCAGAGAGGACACTGGGAGTATCTGGGGGCTTGCAGCCAGAATCTCTCCCTTAGAGGTCACAGATATGGAAACAGTCTTTCTGTGCATATGCTTCCCTCATCATGCCCACAGACTGACTTCCTGTCAGTGAAATCAGAGCAGGCAGATGACTCACTTTATAGCTTACAATTTACAGCACAAGGTACCTGCAGAAGTGTGGACAGACTGCTAGTGGGCAAGAATTGCCAGAAGACGTAAGATGTTGCACCTGGGTGCTTGTTAGTGTGCAGGTGTGTGTCATCATGTTCTCCATTGCCCTCTATTGCATGAGTCCTGGTAGTGCTAAGAAAAGCTTTATTTGAGAAGCAGATCTACCAGGAAGCTATTTAGTATTAATGTCAGTGCTACACATACATATAGACAAGCTTATTCTCATTATTTGCTATTTAGTTAGGCCTGTACTACTGTCTGGTCCGAAAATTACCTGGGTATGGTTGCACCAGCTGTTTATAAGGTCTTACTTAAATAGACGAGTAAAGTCCACATTAGAGGGATACCAGCTGCAGTAGTTTGTTGCTAACTTTATTTGGTTGGACCATTTGTTCTAAGGCAGAATATAGCTAGTGGATCATAAGCTCTCCTCCATAAAGTAATGTGTAGTCACAAAATGTGAAATTTTCACTTAATGATTCAGTAGCAACCTTCAAATACGTGAGCAGAAGTTGTGTTGAAATACTGTGAATTTCAGCCTATTTTTCTCACTCTGGTAACTGGTGTGTGTAAAAAATAGGTTGTCCATGAACTATGCTAGTGTTCCTTGATGAATAAACTCCTCGCCGTTTTACTAATCCCCCGTCCGCCCCTTTTCCGGCGTGTGCCTTTCCAACTTCGTTGGGATCCCTCCATCCATCCTGCCTGAAAACTCCATGATAACTTACCTTAGTTTGTGATTGATTAGAGTTGGTCGAAGTTTGTAAGATGTAGCATGGTTAGTGTGATGTTCCCTGCCCCGAGGCTTCACGGTTTAGTGTCCGATCATGTCTCCCTTCCCATGAACACACAACCCGACACACACAATAATAAACTATTATCCATAGGTCATACCTGCTTAAAATTGGCAGTTTTTACTTTACACCGGACCATTTCCTACTCATATACAATTTTTGTAATGTTGATATTGTTGTTACATACTTGTTTTATCTCCATGGAACTTGGTATTTTATAAAGGGTCCCGTTAACCTGCACTTATAAAAATTAATTTTGCTACTTTTTAACGCTAGTATATGTTTTATAGTTACCCTGACGTTTAATTTTAAATAATATGAAATTCCATCACAAAAAATATTAATAATTGGCAAAAATGTCATGACTCAAAACAAAAGAAGTAAGCCATCAGCATAAGCATGACTATGTAAAATATAATGTTAGTGAACATATTTTGGGGCACAAATTACCACTCTCTTCAAGCATTCAATTAGAACACACTAGTATAGTGTTTCAAGTTGTAATCATAAAAAGTAGTACTACTTAGCTATCAAGGACAAAAATACAGTATAGTCAGCGTAAGAAGCTGCTTAAGAGTGTCAAAGTGCGGTTTAAACACAATACCTATAAATTTAAAAACCAATGACGGGGATGGAAAGTTGTTCATTTTTTTTTGACAGAGTGTCCCAATTTTTACAGATGGGTACGGATAAAGTATTCAGACCCCCGTAAATTGTCACATTCTAGTATATTGCAGTCATTTGTTAAAATCATTTAAGTTAATTTTGTTTTCTCATTAATGTACACACAGCACCCCATATTGAAGAAAAACACAGAATTGTTGACATTTTTGCAGATTTATTAAAAAAGAAAAACTGAACTATAACATGGTCCTAAGTATTCAGACACTTTGATCAGTATTTAGTAGAAGCACCATTTTGATCTAATACAGCCCAGCAATGAGTCTTTTTGGGAAAGATGCAACAAGTTTTTCACACCTTGATTTGGGGATCCTCTGCCATTTCTCCTTGCAGATACTCTCCAGTTCTGTCAGGTTAGATGGTAAAAGTTGGTGGACAGCCATTTTAAGGTCTCTCCAGAGATGCTCAATTGGATTTAAGTCAAGGCTCTGGCTGGGCCATTCAAGAACAATCACAGAGTGTTTGTGAAGCCACTCCTTCGTTATTTTAGCTTTGTGCTTAGGGTCATTGTCTTGTTGGAGGGTAAACCTTCTGCCCAGTCTGAGGTCTTGAGCACTCTTGAGAAGGTTTTCGTCCAGGATATCCCGTACTTGGCCGCATTCATCTTTCCCTAGATTGCAACCAGTCGTCCTGTCCCTGAAAAACACCCCCACAGCATGATGATGCCACCACCATGCTTCACTGTTGGGCCTGTATTGCGACAGTGATGAGCAGTGCCTGAGGTTTTTCTACCACACATTACCGCTTAGAAATAAGGCCGACAAAAAAAGTTATATCTGGGTTTCATCAGACCAGAGAATCTTGTTTCTAACCATCTTGGAGTCCTTCAGGTATTTTTAGCAAACTCCATGCGGGCTTTCATGTGTCTTTCACTGAGGAGAGGCTTCCGTCGGGCCACTCTTCCATAAAGCCCCGACTGGTGGAGGGCGGCAGTGATGGTTGACTTTCTACAACTTCTCCCATCTCCCGACTGCATCTCTAGAGCTCAGCCACAGTGATCTTTGGGTTCTTCTACCTCTCTCACCAAGGCTCTTCTCCACCGATAGCTCAATTTGGCCGGACGGCCAGACTCTAGGAAGGGTTTTGGTCGTCCCAAACATCTTCCATTTAAAGATTATGGAGGCCACAGCGACCCTGTGCCTATAGGCAATAAGCCTTAGTTGCAAGCAGAGAATATGTTTTGTACCTTGGACGATGATCTGGTGCTGCCACACAACAGTTGATCTGAGCTCTTCAGGCAGTTCCTTTTTACCTCATGATTCTCATTTGCTCTGACCTGCACTGTGAGCTGTAAGGTCTTATATAGAGAGGGGTGTGGCTTTCCTAATCAAGTCCAATCAGTATAATCAAACACAGCTGGACTCAAATGAAGGTGTAGAACCATCTCAAGGATGATCAGAAGAAATGGACAGCACCTGAGTTAAATATATGAGTGTCACAGCAAAGGGTCTGAATACTTAGGACCATGTGATATTCAGTTTTTCTTTTTTAATAAATCTAAAAAAATGTCAACAATTCTGTGTTTTAATTCTGTCAATATGGGGTGCTGTGTGTAAAAAAAATTAACTTAAATGATTTAGCAAATGGCAGCAATATAACAAAGAGTGAAAAATTTAAGGGGGTCTGAATACTTTCCATACCCACTGTATATAGCTATGCTGTTTGACATTGTTAGTGGACAAATTAATAGAATGTGAGATGTGAAATTGTTTTCTAAAAGTCTACAAAAGTGGCCATAGTTGAAACACCCAAATACATCCAAACTCAACAAGCTAAAACTGCAGAAATGTGTGCAGTGTAAGGAAATTCCTGCTTGTGGCATCATTTCTGCAAAATATTACATTACTTCTTGCATTTTTCGCAACATTTTTGAAAGTCCAGTATGTCCAGTAATTGGCACTAATTGTGTGTTCAATTTTATCAACAGAATGTGAATCTGGCAGTGACTTTCTACATTGGTTGATGTATGTATCGTGGCAGTTTGGAAATAAATTGTCTGGCGAGTTGCACTGCTCTATGCTCTATTGCGTTTGAAAATAATGAAGCCTACCACCTACATGAAATCTAACCGATAGTGTTAATAAAAGAAAAAGTGAGGTGAAACGCATTTTCTAAAGCAACCATGCCATTTTAGCTTGCTTTTATTCAGCTTTTGAGGTGACGACACTGGAGGCTCAGTATGGCAAGTTGCAGCCAAGTACCAGTTGGCTACTGAGCAAGTTTAATTCAGCAGGAAAAAGCTGAACATATGGGCTGGTTAGGTGATTGCAAATGTCAAAATGTTTTAGTTACAATAATACACTTATGGCAAAGCCTAGTTTGGAGGTCATATGCAAAAGGAAAAAATGTGGAAAAAATAGGTCTTATCAATCTATATCTGCCCTGTAATTAATTTGTGTTAAAAGGAAATAAAGGGTTAGTGTTTACGGCTCTAGGGGTTTATTTCAAATGGAAAAACTGGCGGAATTAGAATATAGGTGCATGTTTCAACACAGGATTATTCTTCTAGTTTGTTCACTGAAAGATCAAAACAGATTTATTTGAATTTTATTTATTATCTAGGTACCTTTTAAATGACAATAGTATGGGGGCCTTTGTTTAAATTATATCTTAAAAGTGCAGATTAATATCAGATCTCTTCTTGTACTTTTAAGGTGGTATTAAAGAAAAGGAGCAAACATTTTCTAAGAGTGCACAGAGCATAAATTATGCAGTGAACTGTGTGTGGTTGTTGTTATCTGTCTTAAAGGTCATTGCTTAGGTTAATTCAATTTGATTCACTTGTTTTGCATTAACATGATACACACTCTGCCATTTTCTCAAAATTACTACATTTTCAATATTGTTAGTTATAGAAAATTACAATTAGATTGATTCAATAAGTCGAACAGATTTTCACATATGATTTTAAATTATTTCAAAATTCTTGCATTAGAGTGCAGCATGCCCAAGGCCAGAACATATTTCAACAGGCCACTGCAAAATACCATTTCATCGTCAACCTTGTCGAAAGTCAAGTATCCTCTTTATGCCTGTTGTGTCTACACAAATTAAGTTTGGAGTGACTATACGCAGACTGAAAGAGAAGATAGATGGAAAGATAGATGGAGAGAGGAATACATTTTAACTGACAGAACACCCCAGGGAAAAGCTTCAGGCCGGCCCTGCACAGGCTTGTATAAATCAAAATGGTTTTGTGTGGCCAAATCATCTTACTCATCTTCTTCTGTAACCTAAAAGATGATGTGATGGTCCCCCCAAGGTGCAGAAAGATGTAGGCTACAGATGTGCTTGCAAAAAATAGACCTATTTTGATGAGTGTGAGCAAACATTGCACAATATATACCCATGGCATGTTCAGTCAACTGTCCTCTTGGGTTTTCTCTACCAGAGTATTACTATTATCAAATGAAAGCAGGCAGGAGCATAAATTCTGCTTTTAACAATTCTAATCATCTCAATTACAGAGTGAGAAAAGATGAGCATAAGATCACGAGCAAGATGAACACTAATAACAACCACTATTGTTACAGAATCACAAACTAGTATTTTTTTAACCTGTAAAAAAAATATAATTTTAGAAAATAAAAGATCTCATCATGTTCCAGAGTGCTTTCTCACTCTGACAGAAAAAGGCTAGAAGTGTGTTTAGAGCTAAATTGTCCACAAAGATTTTCCTAGTTAATATATTCATGTGTTTTCAGCACCTCTTTATTTTTTCCTGCATTGCGAGCATCAATAATGGCATTCATCTTCTCATTTAGACATGGTGCCTGAGGCAGTCCGATAAACAGAAATCATTTGCATAAATATGAAACACCTCAGTTTTGGAGTGGCATGGGGGATCTAATGAACCCTCTTTCTCTTGTGTGAGGAAAGACGGAGATTGATTCCTAAATTAGACAGACAGGTTGTTTTCCATCACTCTGACTGAGGCGGTCGTATAGAATATTTCTTAAGTGTGTGTAATATATGGACTTTGCCTGAGTAGTGTTGCGTCTTTATCATTTATTTAATCTGGAAGCTTTCCAAACTTGTGGTCAGACTATAAAATGGCATCTAAATCAAGCCTACTTTAAGATGCAATGTTAGTCAAACATGTTAAACAAATAGAGGCTGCAAGGTATTAAAGCACCCACACTTTCACTTACCTCAAGATTAATTAACTCCTCTTGGTGATAAACATGTTTGTTAAGTGCTCATGCTATACACCCTTTACCATGGTACCATGATCTAGTATTCAGGGACACCAGTATGCACTAGACATCCTTCAGCTCAATGCATCTGATGTCTTCGATCTCACACCTAGACACCTGAAAA
>JADLZN010008827.1:44626-140856 GCA_018155175.1 Sinocyclocheilus anophthalmus | reverse complement strand
TGGCAATGAATTGTTTGTGGCTTACCCTCCTTGTGAAAGGGTGTCAATGATTATCTTCTGGACAACTGTCAGATCAGCAATCTTCCCAATGATTGTGTAGCCTAGTGAACCAAAAATGAGAGACCATTTTGAAGGCTCAGGAAACCATTGCAGGTGTTTTGAGTTGATTAGCTGATTGGCATGTCACCATATTCTAATTGTTTGAGATAGTGAATTGGTGGGTTTTTAAATGTGAGCCAAAATCATCAAAAATCATCACAATTAAAAGAACCAAAGATTTAAACTACTTCAGTCTGTGTGCATTGAAGTTATTTAATAAACGAGTTTCACAATTTGAGTTTAATTACTTAAATAAATGAACTTTTCCATGACATTTTTTTTCTAATTTATTGAGATGCACCTGTATCGTCACAAGTCAGAGGGTGTTTTTTGGACTCTCAAAAGTCGCGATTCCCATTCACTTCCATTATATGAATGACAGACTGCAACGGTTTGAGTTAAAAAAAATCTCCATTTGTGTTCTACTGAAGAAACAAAATCACATACATCTTGGATGACCTGGGGGTAAGCAGTTTTCGGATCTATAAACTATTAAAATTTTTCAATTTTTTCATGAACTAGCCCTTTATTTTAAAACCAAAGTTTGGCATAAAGTAAAACAATGTGTAAGGGTGATACAACTTGTCACCATCGCATTATAGAAGTACAAAAAGCCTCATAAAATAAATACAACATAATAGCAAGCAGAGACATTTTATATACGTATTCTAATAAAATATTGTAAAAAAAAAAAAAAAAAACAAAAAACAGTTCATCTGCATATAAATACATGAAACCCAAACTGTCTGCTAAGTCACCGAGTGGTATCAACCATTACATTGTCACGAGACAACTGCATTAGGAATCCCACACATGCTGTGTCATTGCCCTCCTGAAATAAACCATATTATTAACACAACACCCAAATGTCCTTAAGTCATGTGGTAAAAGCAACACCCAGAATTTTGCACAAAAAAAAAAGATTTCATTGTTTATTAATATATGAAAAAATGTCCACAAGTCATGAGGTACAACCAACATCCAGAAACTTGCAAGGAAACAAATTGTGTGTCATTGCTCATAAATATATGAAAAAATGTCCTTAAGTCATGTGGTACAACCAACATCCAGAAATTTGAAAGAATAAAATAGCGTTTCATTGCTTATACATATATGAAAAAATGTCCACAAGCCATGTGGTACAACCAAAATCCAGATATTTGCAAGAAAAAAAAAATAGCGTATAGAAATTAAATTATTAATTCATAAGTAAGTTGCAACACATGGCACCTTGCTTTGCCATAAATATCTTATAACACTAAATTACAACTTTTCTTGAAAATGGTGCAATATGAAACCAGCATGAAATCAAAGAGTTTATTTTCTAAACTTGATGAGCATGTGTGTATGTTTGAAACTAGATTTTTTTTTCTCGCTTCTGTATCACGGACATTCTCATATGTGACCCTGGACCACAAACCAGTCTGAAGGTCACTTGCGGTATTATTTATAGTACATAGCAAAAAAAAAAAAAATGTTGTATGGGTCAAAAATTACCGATTTTTCTTGTATGCCACAAAAATCATTAGGATATTCATAAGATCATTATGGCATGAAGATATTTTGTTAAATGTCCTACTTACTGTTACACAAAAACGAATGTTGATTGTATATGCATTGCTAAGTAAGAACTTCTTGGCAAGTGTTTAAAGGCAAATTCTCATATTTTTTTTTTTTTGCCCCCTCAGATTCCAGATATTCAAATAGTTGTATCTCAGACAAACAAACCATACATTAATGGAAAGCTTATTTATTCAGTTTCAGATGATGTATTTACCACATCCCATTTCCGTTCTAAATTGACCCTTATGACTGGTTTTTGTGGTACAGGGTCATATATATATATTCGTCCCCTTTGTACAGGACTCGATGATAAACCTGCTGAATAAGCCACTTTAAAACCAGCTGGTTTAGATAAGTGGCATTCGCCCGAGCCATGCATACCACTCTAACGTGCTTAAAAGCTAGTTTTGCTATTGGCTAGCTGTCTAGAAAGACCAGAGCGTCACAAGGAACACCAGCATACCACCACGATGGCATACTGTTCTCTCATAGCAGACACAGTGTGTATTTATCAACTCATTTTACTTCTTGTACTACGACACTGTTCACCACCTTGTCAATTCATCAAAAATTGAGCGGGGTGTTTTTGTCCAATGACTTACTTTACCCTTTCCAATCTCGCTCTGTCTTGTTGTTCTCTTTACTCCCGCTCAAGTTCAAAAGCTTTTGGGGCACACGCGGAATCTGAAAATAAGAAGAATCTATTCTAAGTACGGGGCAGAACAATAGCAGAAACCACGACGGGTTTAAAACAAATGGTGTCCGTTTTATGGAAGTGAGGGCGTCGTCATCTTGCTACAGTTACGGTTGGAGGAGACGGGAGCGAGGAAATTGAAAAAACAATATCACACACTTGTCCCCAGACAGCTTGGCCAAGCAGTGCCGAACCAGGCCCGCCGCCACGCGTCTGAGCACCGAGGCGGCAGACTCTAGGAACATCACCATCGTCACTTTCACTGAGAAGGGGGAAACTAATTATGTTGCCTATGTGTTGCTCATAAACGATTCGGCTGAAAGATGGCGGGGAAGAGAGGAAGAGTTAGTGATGACTGTGGTATGTATGTCTTAACACACTCCATTTCAGGGGCATTTGTAGCTTTCATCAGGTACTGGGAAGGCCCCCAGTAAAAAACAAATAGTCTCATAGCCCCCTGCTGCTGGTTCTGTAGACCTATACTCCGGTTCACACGTAAACGGTGTGATTTTTATACGCACACGTGCGGTATGAAATATTTTTTCAAAATCTGCATGTCGGTACAATGTGTTTTAGCAAATTCGTAGACGCTGGCGAATTGAGAAGAACGATCCCTTATCCCTTATGATGAACTGGTTAGAGTACTTTCCGAACTATTCTACACTATCACACAACGTAATTATTAATGGGCATATAAAGAACAACCACTACTATAAAACCGATGTTAACAGAGCCATGAGAAGCTGAAGGCAATGCAAACAGAAGATAAAATAATGTGACAGGCAGATCAATGTTAAGTTAACAGTTCATGATGCGAAACATATTGGATGAAATTCCTAATTATTAAAAGTTGTGGTTCATATAAAGGTATTTCTGAAGGGAACTGACTGTCTTCAGAAGTTTTGATGGTATTTTTATTTTATATTATATCTTGTATAATGCAGTAGTTTTTTTTAAGCACCACAGCTGCTTTGTTTACAGAGGGAACCAAGAAAACGGCAATATGCTGATGATGTTTCCATAATCTTTTTGGGTTACATAAAAATCTGCATACTCATTCAGCCCCATCTGCTGTTTTGTTTCGCTGGAAGTAGATAGGTTTTTCTTTCGCATAAGTTCCAAAGTGTAAAATCAGGACCATTGTTTTGCTTTAAATTTAGAAAACATACACTCTATATAGTTTCATAAGTTTACACCCATTCATTAGCTAATCAAAACAGCATTATTGTAAACACACAACACTGATTGCTAAAACCATTATTATAAGGAAAAAAACATCTCAGTTGTTATCCAGTTCATCTCCATTGTCCGAACATAGGATTTATCTGTTTACATTCTACTAGGGTCTCTAGTGATAATTTTCTGGTCTTCCACCACCTAGGTAAAAAGGGTCTAGCGATTTCCCCTGCTTTTACTTCCACTCAAAATATGTTTGAAATTGCATCAAAACACGTGTGTGGGATACATATTGGACCCCAGAGATCAAACAGAATACGCCAAAACCTGGACAGTTCAAAGCGCACAGTGATGATTTTGTTTCAAACGTAATGTGTCTATTAGAGTGCTGTAAAGTGGTCGTGGGGTATGTTTTGGCACCACTTGTCTCCTCATACTTGAGTTGGTCTAAAAGACGGTGTACCCCAATTTCCTCCATTTTTGCCAGACGTCCTCTGTAAATATTTACAAAGTAATATAAGAAATAACGAAGAATTGCAGCCCCCGTCCATAAACATAAGATGTCCTATAAATGGAAAGGCTTATCAGGAAGTTAATTTCTTTGAAAATTTGTAAATAGTCAAAGCTAGCCGTCCTTGCGTTTTTGTTTATGTTTTTGTTTTGTTTGAGATGTTTCCCCGCGCAACGGTCCAGAAAAGGAGGATGGATTGTGCGTTTCCGGAGAACAGGATCTGCTTGTCTTTCTCTATTTTCCGCGTTGGCGACTCGCTTAGCAATGTCCCAAATGTGCGACCCTTCATTTGGCTGTAAACATAATAAGGGTACGAATAACGGATGCATCTTTTTTCTGGCACTGCTGCGGCACTCTGACAGTGTTATTCGGAAGTAGTAGAGTGTTCTAAGGATCCCCTTTATTGAAGGTTTGAAAGGGACATCCGCTTTTTCTGGTACATGATTTCTTTTGGTGATATTTCAGCCGGGCAGTGTCGGGAGTGCCACAGTATCTTCAGAGCGCCGCGGCTCTGAGTCAGCAGTTGGGCTGGTTTGACGTGTGGGTAAGCCAGACTCAACTGGCACAATGTTTGTGGAGATTGTGCGGTGATGATGGAGGACTAGGTGACACCCTCCAAAATGCCCCATGCTAAATCTAGCAACTAGCGGCCACGGCCCACTGAACAGGAGACAGCAGCAGCCTGTGTGCGTCATCAAAAGCTTCAGCCATATGTTTGCACGATCCAGGCCCCAACGACCGAAGAGTTTGGGAAGGGAATTTTAGTACTTGTATGTCAACTAACATGTTAATCCTCCTTTCCGGCATGACGAATTTATAACTGATTTTTTTGCCCCAGGGCCTGTTCAAGACACAGCTTGTTCCATGTTGCTGAAGCTTGTCCTGGCAATTTTAGCATACCTCATTACTCATTTACTTCGAAGTAGTGATAAGTGTTAGAATTGAAATGAAGAATTAAAGGGTGGTGTGTGGCACCTCCTTGTTCGGGTAGTGTTAAGTTCTTTTGTATTGTTGACTGTATATTGTCCGTAAGCTCACAGTAGTCACTCATATAAGGAAGTCCTGTTGCTCGGAGCGGACACAGCACCATACACTTCTATGGCTGCAAAGACCTGCTACCGATTGGCCAAGAAAAAATCGCTACTAGGACTTAGCCCAGTGCTGGTATCCAGGCACAAACAATCTATATCAAAATAAGTCTTGAGGGGTGACTCAGGCAAACCCCATTGTTCGTGTTTTTTTTGTTGTTGTTTTTTTTTCATGTTCTGGTCAATTTTGAGATTTTGGTTTATTTTGCTTCCCAAAGCATGTCTTCTTTTAGACTAGTGGAAAAGAACACACCCTAAATACATAAGTAAGTGTTAATTATTACACTTTTTCTATGCACATTTCTGTACATAGAAACATACACTGTACATTTCAGTTGCAACTGTAATTCTTCAAAAGCAGCTTTCATAAAATAGTTTTTTCTTCATGCACTTTTCTACCAAACTTTCCAGTTTTATTCCTACATTAAAAATTGGTTTAGAAAAAAAGAAAGAAATGAAAAGTTCAAAGAAATGACAAGTAACACTGAATTAAACCTTAGTTAGAAAGTACTTTCGTGTTAAATGTATTTCAATAATCTTTGTTTCATTTACAACTTAAAATTTTTTAAGTGCATATATATTCTGAAGGGTTTTACAGAAGGGTTTGTTCATATTATTCGTCTGGCTTATATAACATTTATGGGGCTGTTGACAGTATTTTCTGATTTATGAAGTGATAAAAAGAGATATCCAAAATTCCGAGTGTGTAAAAATCATAATTTTGAACCTGCCTTTATCCAATGTTTAGATTTCTGTTCTGGAAATGAATGCATATCAGTGAATGTTTTATTAGATAATGCCTCATTTACATATTCAAACATAACATACAACAAAAAAATGTCTTCATGTACTATGATTAATCAGCTGGGGGTGTATGTACATTTTTACTTTATTCACGTGGATTGCATCGAAGCATACTCTAATAGATGGTCCAAATTTGACACAAAATGGGGAGGGAAATACATGATATAAAATGTTGGGTGTTTTGGATGCCAGTAATTTCAAAGCCATGGTAAAGTATTTTCTCCATCTTTTATACTCTCAAAACCAATGCCAAATCCTTTCAGACTTGCACTTAATGCCCCTAAGTTGGTGTTGTGACAGCAGAACTCCCAATCAAAAGAATTTATATGAAAGGGTCAAGGAAGTTATATCACTCTTGAGCAGAGAACAAACCGCCTCTGGCGTTAGGCACAGAGGGAAGTCGTGACCCATGAGAAGAAGGGCCAAATCCCTGTCAGAAACACTGAAAGTAATTTATATTAAAATTTGAAGATGTAAAAGAACAAAAAACATTTTTTCCAGATCCACTTAAACTGACGTAAGACAGAAGGTCTCCCACAAATGAGCGCTAAAAACTTACTTGGTAACTTCTCGTCAACTTCTGACATGCCCTTGACCTTCTTCTGCCACCTGCCACGTTGTTTCGACACTTTCACCCCAATAGGAGCATTTGCACAGAGTTTTCAAGAGGCTCCTGGTGTTTTATGGCGGCTAACGCAGACAAACACAGGACACATACAGGCACACAGGGACCATCAGGCCTGTGGAAAGACCAAAGATCAGTAAATCTGAGCAGGTGCTTCATATATGAGAATGATAAATATGAATGAGATTCTCAGTCTTCTTCTCCAGCATGAACATTCAAATATAATATTTTATACAAAAGTATGATAAAATATTTTACTAAAAATCATTAAAATAGTGTGCATAAATGTTTGATAAACTAACCCTACAAATATCTCATGTGTTTTCATAAGTAGATACTTTTTTGTTATTAATTTTAATTGTGACACTGATTATTCTCAGATCATGATGAAAGCTGAAGTCTTGAAACACGATCTGCACTCTAAGAAAGCTGTTTTGCTATTTCCTCTTTCCCAAAAAAGTGGTCGAACAAGGAAAGAAAAAAAGCATCTGAGATAAAGTGCTGCAGTGAGCTACACTGTTCATTAGTGAAGGGAAAAGAGCGAGTTTTGTGCTGGTGCACCCACTGCTGGTGTTTCCTTTCAAATGTAGTGCTTTTAGTTGTCTTGATGATCCATCTGTTCTAGCTGTTCTTTATAGTCATATAGTTATTTCTAAAAGCAATTATATAATCATTTCTGACAGTAAGAACAATGCGCATTAAAATCAACAATATGTGCCAGAGGAACAGAAAACAAGACGGAGTCATTTCTACTTTTACAGAGAATCTATTTTTGGACCTAGACCTGTCTGACGTTTTCTCTAAAGACACAGACCATTACCACATTGACCTCATGTAATTGTTTGTCCCAGTGCAGTTTTGGCATTGTAAAACTTAACGGTCCTTATCTGTACACACTAGACAGCTAACATCAATTACCTTCCCATTACAAACATCAAAGAGCCCGCTGCATTACAGTGACAAGCATGCAGCATCGATGGAAATCTGCTCAAGAAGCTTCAGCTCAGGAAGAAAGCAAACCATTAGGCAGCTAATAAATATATATACTTAAAGAAAAAGTAAAGTCATAAAATAATTTTTTTTTTAAAAACATTTACTGTTGGTATAGCTCCTTACACGAATATTAATAATATAATTTTTTTTAAAAATTCTAAATGTTGTTAAATATTTTCTGGATGTAGTAAATGACCGCGGACTTTATCTAAAAAGTATGTTATCTTGGCCCTAGGATCATTCCCATGTGAAGCTAGTGGAAGTATAAAATTATCCAGGCTACATTTGTAGCAGGTGAATAACATAAAAGAGTATCTGCACTTAATCATAAATCATGTTTGTCCACGCAAAGCCTCAGATCTCTGGATATTTCCGTCTGGAAGTTTCAGTTCACAAGTTGCCAGAGTGAAAACATCAGAGCGGATGGCAGGTGTTGGCGTATCAGGTTTGATCTGATCAGTTCCCAGTCAGTTCATGCTTTCCTGAGCGTGTAATCATCAGCTGTAACCGTTCAGATCATCGCTGCAAACATTTCCACTCGCTGCCCGTCCATCATAACTGTATACCATCTACACGTTGTGCAGTGCTACAGCAGATACCTAGATTCACATAAAACATGCGCGAAGAAGATGAATAGTCTGTTGCTTGCAGGCTGAGAGGAGCTGACATAAAAGAGACGTCTAAAACAAAGTGTAAATAAGGCAATTTAATGGCCGTCCTGCCACCTTTGAAATGTTTCTCTCTGTGAGACTGAAAAATGTGATTGAGCACAAGAAGTAAAGGAGCGTGTCTGGCTAAAGTAAAAATACGAACTTGTCAGACAGACACGGAAAATACAGTCCATCTCAAGGGCTGTTGGATAAAAAGGTCTCTTTGTTTGAGGAGAGGAAAGAAAAGGCTGTGGTTACATGAAATGTACAAGCTTATATATTTTTTTCATTTTGAGATAATAAAGAGATTTAATTTGTGCTTTTTCTGTATATTCTGTATAGTGTGTGTTTTTCAGTCAGGTATTGCATGTTTGGGTCATAAATACTCTTTTATAACCATAAAATTAAATAAGAATGAAACAAAAATTATCACATTGTTTTTATACTGTCCACATGAATGTAAACTGTCTGTGTTTTCAGCACCTGATGTGTGCTGGTCTCTGGTGTTTGGTGGAAGGAGACACGTCATGTAAAACCAAACTAGATCCACCGCTGGACGGCACTGAATGTGGAGCCGACAAGGTAACCATTTATGATTACAGTGTTATTAAACTTTAGCCATTACTATGTTTTATAATCAACTGAAAAAAGCAAAAGCCAGGTCATGTTAACTTCTCCCAGGGCCCAAACATCCTCGACCCCAAGGGTTAATATTAATGCCATTATAGATCCTGTAATTTAAAAACACCAATACTATAGGTAAAACATTTTGACTTGCTGTGGAGCAGAATCAAAATATCAGACTGACACAGTGCTACGGAAAGTTTCATTACTTAATGACAGAAACTGCTTGATTTTACAGGGTGTTCAAATGCAAAAAAATATGCAAATAATTAAAGAAAAAATACTTTAGACTTTATTTAAAATATTGTAATGATGTTCCCTACCATCAAAAGATTTTTGTAGTACTTTAAGGAAATTAATACTTTTATTTAGCAAGGACGCGTTAGATAAAAATCAGTTTCCATAAAAAATATGAAGGAACACAACTGTTTTCAACAGTTAACATTAAAATAAATTATTTCATACTTTCATTCAGCAGAGACCCATTAAATTGAACAAAACTGACAGTAAACACATTTATAATGCTACAAAAGATTACATTTTCATATAAATGTTGTTTTTTTCTATTTATCAAAGAATCCTGAAAAATAAAATTATCATGGTTTTCACAAAAATATGAAGCAGCACAACTGTTTTCAACATTGATAATAATCAGAAATGTTTCTTGAGCAGCAAATCTGCATATCAGAATGATTTATGAAGAATCGTGTGACACTGAAGACTGGAGTAATGATGCTGAAAATTCAGCTTTGATCACAGCAATAAATTACATTTTAACATGCTGTATATTCAAATAGAAAACTGTTATTTTTTAATTTCAATAATATTTCACAATATTACTGTTTTACTGAATGTTTGATCAAATAAATGCAGCCTTGGTGAACAGAAGATACTTCTTTTTTAAAAGCATTAAAAAAATGTAGTGTAAATCAATGGGGTTATCAACGTGGATTTCTTAAAACATAAAATTCATAATTGCAGCAGTTTAATAAATGAGGCTAGTGGCTGGGAACAAACCCTATAATGTTTGCAGAGTGTCAATACAGCAGCGCTGCCTGTAATCAACTTCATATGAAAGCAATATAAACCAGTGATTTGTCTTCATTTAGCTGGATTAACACTTATGTGTGTGTCTTTATCAGTGGTGCAGGGCGGGTGAGTGTGTCAGTAAAACACCCATCCCGCAGCATGTGGATGGAGACTGGAGTCCATGGAGCACGTGGAGCATGTGCAGCCGAACATGTGGCACAGGAGCGTGCTTCAGACAGAGGAAATGTGACAACCCCCCGTAAGTCCCCCCCCCCCCCCCCCCCCCCTTTAAAATCTCTCACTTTCTCCCTCCATGTCTCCATAGTCAACTAGTCGTTCAGAAAAGTAGTCAGCAGGTCAGTGTTTAACTGATATCAATAACTCATCATTCGCCATCCAGTCTTACTTTCACTGATATAAGTGTCTGTTACTAACTAGTAGTCGTGCATCTCCTATTGTGAACAAACAAGCTGTAGTCTAGAGATGATCGGACTCGATGCAAGCGCGGTCACCATCCAAACCCACAATGCACCACAATAATCCTGTTTGTGTTTTGGCAGGAACAAGCTTTCCTCTCACTCTCCTGTGACGCCGTTTCTCTCCGAGTGTCATTTCTCAACTCCTGACAGCCCGCCAGAGAGCTTGTGTGTGTGTGTTTAAAACATGATGTAATAATTCAAAGTTCTCCGGTTATTTCTTTTTTTAAATTTTTAAATTTTTTTCATGTGGCCAAGTATGGTGACCCATACTTGGAATTAGTTTAACCCATCCAAAGTGCACACACACAGCAGTGAACACACACACACCGTGAACACACACCCGGGGCAGTGGGCAGCCATTTATGCTGTGGCAGTTGGGGGTTCGGTGCCTTGCTTAAGGGTCTTACCTCAGTCGTGGTATTGAAGGTGGTAGAGAGCACTGTACATTCACTCCCCCCACCTACAATCCCTTCCGTACTAGACTCGAACCCACAACCTTTGGGTTATGAGTCCACTCTCTAACCATTAGGCACGACTTCCCCATCACGACTTTTCCAGCGCAGACAGCGGGCAATTTGGAGCGAGGGCTCGGTGTGCGTTTTTGTTTTGGACGCTCGTAACGTCTGGTGCCGTGTTCTGGAGGTAATCGCTCTTTTGTGCGCGGCTCCACCGTGGATCGTAAAACACTTGGAGCTGCATCAAGCAAACCGAAGAGCAAAAAGGAAGAAAAATAGGGCTGACATACAAGTCACGTTCTGTTTTTAAGTACAATAGTGGAAAAGGGGAAAGAAAGAGTGCGAGGAAGAAACTAGATTTGCATTTGCTGAAAAAAGTAGCAGTGCTTGCAAGAATAATGTTTAGGTTGTAGGTTTTGCATTCTTTATGTTTTAATTCAGAATGCAAACAAATGTAAGAAAGAAGGCCAATCACAATTTAATATGCAAATCTCTGATGAGGTCATCAGTGTTGGTTACATTTTGATTACTGAGTGTCAGTGTGATTTTGAATCTTTAATCTAGACAACATGAAGTCTGGTTCTGAACGGTTCCTCAGTGCATTTCAAAAACTTCTTCTGTAATCTTTCATCAAAATATAACTTTTCTTCTGACATCATTTTTGGCATGCTGGCTATTCGATTACGTTAATCAATAGCCAAATAGCTGTTTTGGCATAATTTTAGCAAACTTGCATTCAAGTCTGGCTTCATTCTGTTATGCAACACCACTTCTTGTGATCTAATCAATTCCTGATGTATTAAACCAAGTCCCTCCCTACATTTCTTAAAATTTAAATATCATGTTTCAGTCAGAGATGTATGACATTAGAGAAGTAATGAGATGTGAACAGTATTTTTCTTTGACTTAAATTTCCTTAAACGTTTACATAAAACAGAAATAAATTTAAGTTTGTGCCTCAGCATATCAAAAAGTAAGTCCCTTTTTCTTTCTTTAAAAAAAAAAAGAAATTAATACTTTTAATCAGCAAGGATTCATTAAATTGATCAAAAGTACATAAAGGGGTCATATGATGCGTTTCAAGTTTTCCTTTCTCTTTGGAGTGTTACAAGCTGATTGTGCATAGATAAGATCCCTGTAGTTGCAAAGACTAAAGTCTCAAACCAAGAGATATTCTTTATAAAAGTTAAGACTGCCACGCCCCCCTAAAACACGCCCCCACATCTCTACGTCACAATGTGGAAATATTTGCATAATGCCGCCCAAATGGGCAAGCAAGAAAGAAGGCGTGGTTTCAGTAACGCAGTTAGTGTTGATGCAGCCATGTTAGGGAGACGCTGTGTTTCAGTGCGATTTATTTGGCCTTCCGTAAGTAGATGCATTTAGGAATCTTTAAGATTACTTAGAACAGAACAGCAGTGCATTTTATGGACTACCGTTTCGTGAGCCTAGGAGAGGAGGTGTTTCTGACTTTGCTATGACAATCTGCCGTTTCTGAATCAGCTGCTGTTTTGTTATTAGGTTAAGTATTTGCTATTGACTATTCTAATGCGGAGTTTTGCGCATTGTGTGTGTGTGGTGTGTGTGTGAGAGAGAGAGAGAGAGAGAGAGAGAGAGAGTGTGTTTGTGTGTGTGTGCGGTTCGCGCGCGAGAGAGAGAGAGACGTTTGACATCTCTTTATTTATACAAATTACTATGTTTTTTTTAAAAAAAACGTTATTTTTTCCTTTTTTTTTTTTCTCAATTACCAACCATCATCACATAACATCAATTCTACACAAACATTTAATTACCTACCACCAAATTTAAGAATGAGGTTTTCCTCATGATCCATAGTACACAACACATCACTTAAACCCCATGTTTCCATAAAACAAGCCAGATTTTTAGTCAGTTTAAAATACACAAATTCTGCTCTAATTCTTGAAGTCACGAAAGCTCTTAATATTATAACAGGGTCTACCAAAACTTCTTCATTTATCTTTTTTTTCCTTGTTACCCATATTGCCATTTTGGTTTCCGCTATTAAAAAATGAATTATACCAATTCTTCTCTTATCTGAAGCCTTATAATTCGGCCCAAAAATTAAAATATTATCATTGAACTCTTCACCTAGTTTTTCAATCCAGTTTTCTAATATCTGAAAAACACCTCTCAATCTCACGAACAAAATAAAAACAGGTGATCAACTGATTCCTCCAAATCACAAAAGGGACACTTCTTTTCTACAGTGGGATCGATATGTGCCACGTGTCTGTTTGTAGCTACTGCCCAATGTATAATTCTCCACTGTAACTCTGCAGTTCGTTTTTCAATGGGAGATTTATACAATGACCTCCAGCACCTTCTAGGAGAAGAGTTTGGCCCCAACACATCTGACCACTTTGTTTCTCTACATTCCCTCAGAATTGACTGGTGAGCAACTTTTACACAAGTCAAATATAATGTTTTCTTTGAAGCCTCTTTGAAACCATGTATCTCTGGAGTCCTAAAAGAGAGGATTGATTCCTCTTGTGGTTCTTCTTCCACCAAAGCCGAAACATTGAGTTCAGGAAAAAAATCCTTCTTTATCTCTTTCTCTTCTTCATTCAAATCCTCTTTTCTTAATTTTCGATGACGAGTAGGAGGAAAAAATGAAAAAATCTCATCCATTACGTGTTTCATGAATCTGACGGACTTGATTCCTGTCAGATCACATTTCCTCTGGGCTTTTCCACTCATCATAATGTTTTAAGTCCATTATCCTTGTGCATCCAACTCTTGCCCTTACTTTCTGAAGGCTTTTTGAATTAAGCACCTTTACTTGAAGTAAAGGATTATTAAAAAGAGGCTCTTTGTTTATCCAGGGCTCAGAAAAAGGCAGGTCTCTCTTCACTTGAAAAATTGAAGTCCATGTTCTCAGCATAGTTTTATAAAAAGCAGATGTTTCTTTTAAGTCCATTTCTGTTAAATTAATTAAAAACAAATGTAAATCATATTTAAATACATCAACTTTGTGTAACAGGGTTTTAGCTGTTTCAGTCCAGCACCTATTCGAGTACAGCAACTTTTGTGCTGCCTGCAGCCTGAAAGTCTTGATTCTGCTTTTAATATCTATTAATCCTTGTCCACCTTCATTCACTGGTAAGAAAAGAATGGCTTTAGTCCAGTGTTGTCCAGTCCAAAAAAAATCCACTAAACGTTTTTGTAATTCATGGACAATATAATCTGGTGGATTCAGGACATTCATTTTGTGCCACAGTGCCGACCCTGCTAAATTATTTGTTACCAAAACTCTTCCTCTATAGGATAACTGTGGTAGCACCCATGACCACTTAGACAACCGGCAACACATCTTCTCCACCATTCCTTCCCAATTTTTCATCTTAAATGTTTCAGTCCCTAAATAAACCCCTAAACATTTCAGCCCCTCTTGACTCCACTTAACACCACCTGGGAGCTCTGGTGGATTTAATTTACCTTTTGTCCACAATAAAATCCTTCACACTTTTCCCAATTCACTCTTGCAGTTGATGCATTTTCATAAATTTCCAATGTTTCTTTTAAACCAGACACATCTCTCTCATCCTTAATAAAAATGGTAACATCATCAGCATATGCAACAAACGTAATAGGTTTTTAAACAGAAACCCCCTGTAATGTTTTCTTTAACTTACAAAGTAAGGGTTCAATGGCCAATGAATACAACATCCCTGATAACGGGCATCCTTGTCTAATTCCTCTCAAAACTGGAATAGGCCGACTGAGCCCACCCCCCCACTTTTAACATTGCAGATGCATCATTATACAACATTTTAGTCCATGAAATGAAACTCTGACCAACCCCAAAAGCTTCAAGCGTTTTAAACAAATAAAAATGACTAACTTTGTCAAACGCTTTTTCTTGATCGATTGCAAAAATGCCCAAATTTTCACCATTCAAACTTGCAATGTCTATTATGTCTCTTACAAGAAACAGATTGTCCATTATTGTTCTGTTGGGTATACAATATGTTTGATATTCATTGACCATACATTCTAAAAAGGGTTTCAATCTATTAGAAAGGCATTTTGCCAAAATTTTATAGACAGTGCATAAAACAGCCACAGGTCTCCAATTTTTCAACAAACCATGATCACCTTTTTTAGGTAACAAGGATAAAACTGCTCTTTTACAACTAGTAGGTAATTCATGTTGTTGATAGCAATAATTAAAGACGTCATATAAATCATCTTTCAAAAGGTTCCAAAATTGTTTATAAAACTCAGCCGGAAGTCCATCTATACCAGGTGCTTTTCCGGTTGAAAGTTTTTGAACAGCAGCAGACAGTTCTTTTAACTGGAGGCCAGAGTCAAGCCGTTTACTCTGTTCATCAGTGAGTTTCAGTAAGTCTTTATGTAACTCCTCAATGCATTCAACGTCACATTGTCTTTCTCCAAATAAATCCATATAGAATTCCGAAGCAATTTTTCTCATTTCTTTAAGATCTGAAATCACATTCCCATTTACATCTTTCAAATGCAACATCATTTTTTCTTTTGCTTTCTGCTCTAAATTAAAAAAGAAGGAACTTGGTGCATCCATTTCTCTCAAAAAAGCAAAGCGAGCTCTAATTAAAGCACCTTTTGCTCTTTCATGAAATAATGAGGCTAAAGCTTTTTTTTTCTTCCAGCTTCCCAACTGTCACAACATCTCCAACACTTAACTCTCCTTCAATCTGCTTTATCTCTTATTCTAGTTAAAAAAAGTCTTTTTGATCCTCCATTTTGTTTATATCTATATATATATATATAATATATATAATTTTTGAAAATATTCTAATTTGTGCTTTTCCTATATCCCACCACTGAACAATATCATCATAGTTATTTTTTTGTTTTTTCCACTCACTCCAAAATACATTAAATTTTTCACAAAAAAGCACATCTTGTAACAATTTCACATTACAGTGCCAATAATAGCTACAACTTTGTGACATCCTTACATTAATTTCAATTATACATAAATGATGATCAGAGAACACATTTGGACAAATTGTAGATTTTAAAATTCTATTACTTTTATCCTTAGTAATATAAAATCTGTCTAACCTAGCAGTACTAATATGATCATGAGACTGTATAGTGCCAGGAAGAAGTCGGAGTAGCGTGACGGAGGCTCGGTAGTTTATTGAGGCGTCCTTACAACAACGAATACCAGGCAGCGCTCTGCACTGCCAAACAAAACCAAACTTAGACAGCACTCTGCTTATCTCGGTTCCCTTCGCCACAGTCTCGTTCTCCCAACTGAGACCTCGTTCTGTCTCTCCTCCCTCCTCAGTTCCACTGGGCTTTTTATCTGGTCTCTCCACGCCAATTACTGAAACGAGACACAGGTGTTTATGATTTGCACTTGACCTACTTACGCACCGCTCGTCTCCTGCCTCTCTCTCCCGATGCAGATCTCGCTGAACCACGCCCCTCCTGCCACATACCCCCACCGCGCGACTCAGGCCGGGGAGCCCTCCGGCCTGCAGCCCCCCCCAATTTCTGGAGAGGAAGTCAGCTACCGCCATCTGTACCCCTGGCCTGTGGATCACCTTGAATTTTAAGGGTTGTAATGCTAGATACCAACGGGTGATCCGCGCATTGGTATCCTTCATGCGGTGGAGCCACTGCAGGGGCGCGTGGTCCGAACAGAGAGTGAACTCCCGTCCCAGGAGATAATAGCGGAGGGTGAGAACCGCCCACCGGATCGCCAGACACTCCTTTTCAATGGTGCTGTACATCGTCTCTCTCTTCGAGAGCTTACGACTGATGTACAGCACCGGCCGTTCCTCACCCTCTATCTCCTGGGCCAGGACCGCTCCGAGCCCCCTGTCCGATGCGTCCGTCTGCAGCAAGAAGGGGAGAGAAAAGTCAGGAGAGTGTAAGAGCGGTCTGCCACACAGAGCAGCCTTTACCTGGGTCAAAGCCTGCTGGCACAGCTCCGTCCACTGGACCGGGTCTGGGGCTTCCCTTTTAGTAAGGTCAGTCAGCGGGCTGGTGAGGTCCGAATAATTAGGTACAAACCTTCTGTAATATCCCGCCAGCCCCAGGAACTGCCTTACCTCCTTTTTGGTCTTGGGTCTCGGACAGGTCGCAACCGCTGCCGTCTTATTAATTTGGGGACGCACCTGCCCGTGGCCCAAGTGGAAGCCCAGATACCTGACCTCCACCCGCCCAACTGCACACTTCTTCGGGTTGGCCGTCAGTCCGGCCCTTCTCAGTGCTCTCAGTACGGCCCACACATGCTCCATATGCCGCTGCCAGTCATTACTATAGATGATAATGTCATCAAGATAGGCAGCGGCATATGCAGCATGCGGCCGTAATATTTTGTCCATGAGGCGCTGAAACGTGGCCGGCACCCCGAACAACCCGAACGGAAGCGTAACGAATTGGTGCAATCCGAACGGCGTGGTGAAGGCTGTTTTTTCTTTGGATAGAGGTGATAAGGGGATCTGCCAGTATCCTTTAGTTAAATCCAATGTCGAATAAAAACGAGCTGCACCCAGCCGATCAAGCAGTTCGTCAACCCGCGGCATTGGATATGCGTCGAATTTCGACACCTGATTAACCTTGCGATAATCCACACAGAATCGCACGGAGCCGTCTGTTTTAGGTATTAAAACTATCGGGCTCGCCCAATCACTATGGGATTCCTCTGTTACTCCCATTTCCAGCATCGCCTCTAATTCTGCCTGAACCACCTTTTTTTTGTGCTCCGGCAAACGATATGGCCGGCTGCGAACCACCACACCCGGCTCGGTCTTTATGTGGTGCTGTATGAGGTCAGTTCGACCAGGTAGGGGCGAGAACACATCCGCAAACGCTGCCTGTAGCTTGGCTACGTCAGCGAGCTGCGAGGGCGAGAGGTGATCTCCCCCTGGAGCCAGAGCTAAGGATTGCCGTTTAGTATTTACCTCTGGCCCGAGATCCTCCTCCCCACTCACCACCGTCGTAAGCATCACTGACTCCGCCTCACTCCATTTTTTTAGGAGGTTGAGGTGATAACTCTGACGTGCTCCGCTCCTATCTGTCCGAATGACCTCATAATTAAGATCCCCAATTCGCCATGTGACCTCAAAGGGTCCTTGCCACTTGGCGAGTAATTTAGAGCTAGATGTCGGGAGCAATACAAGCACCTTCTCTCCCGGTGCAAATTTACGCAGCCTGGAGCCCCTGTTGTACAGCCGGCTCTGCCGGTCCTGGGCCTGTAGCAAATTCTCCGTCGACAGCCGCCCCAAGGTGTGGAGTTTTGCTCTCAGGTCCAGCACATACTGAATTTCATTTTTGCTGTCGAAGGTCCGTCCTCCCAAGTTTCTCGTAGGACGTCCAACACCCCGTGGGGCTGACGTCCGTAGAGAAGCTCGAAGGGGGAAAACCCCGTGGAGGCTTGCGGGACCTCGCGCACAGAGAATAATAGGGTTTCCAGCCATTTATCCCAATTCTTGGCGTCTTCATGGACGAACTTCCGAATCATGGTCTTCAACGTGCGATTGAATTGTTCCACCAGACCGTCTGTTTGTGGGTGGTAGACACTGGTGCGAATCGACTAAATGCCCAATAATCCGTACAGTTCGCGTAACGTACGTGACATGAAAGCCGTGCCTTGATCGGTGAGAATCTCCTTTGGGATTCCCACTAGGGAGATTAACCGAAATAGCGCGTCCGCCACACTTTTCGCCAAAATGTTGCGAAGCGCGACTGCTTCAGGGTATCGTGTTGCATAATCCACCAGGACTAATGCAAAGCGATGCCCCCGCGCTGACCGTTCTAATGGCCCGATGAGGTCCATACCAATTCTCTCGAAGGGGGCCTGCATTAGCGGTAGAGGGCGCAAAGGCGCTTTTGGGGAGGCCGATGGGTTTACCAGCTGACATTCACGACAAGCGGCGCACCACCTGCGCACGTTCTTGTGAATGCCCGGCCAGAAAAATTGGGTCATTAGACGATTCAGTGTTGCTGCTTGCCCCAAATGTCCGGCCATTGGATTATAGTGAGCCGCCTGGAAAAGCATTTCCTGACAGCTTTTAGGTACCAACAATTGTGTTGTATCCTGCTTTGTCTGAGTGTCTTGGGTCACTCTGTACAACCGCTCCTTTAAAACCGCAAAATAGGGGTACGAGAGCGGACGGTCGGGATGGAGAGGCTGCCCGTCGATAGTCTGAACCTGTTTGAATGCCCATTTCAGGGAGTCATCCTGGGACTGTTCCGGGGGGAAATCATCACGTTCAGAGAGGGTTAGCCTCTCGTTCGCGCTCCGTTCCCCCGGGTCAGTATTCCGTGGTCCCGGTTCAGCCTCCCCCACCTGCACGTCCGCTCCGTTCCCCGGCTTTCTCTCTCCACAAGATACATCCGCACATAAATAACCCAGTAATTGACTAAAGGCTGGCCAATTCGTCCCCAAAATTAGCGGATGCCGGAGGTGCGGGTTAATTGCGACCTCCACACTATGCTTTTGCCCCCGAAATTGAATCAGCACGGACATTAGAGGATATTCCACCACCACCCCGTGTACACACCGTACCGGAACCATGCGGCTTCTATCCAATGCCTCGAGCTGAATCAGACTTTGATGGATCGAGGTCTGGTTACACCCCGAATCCACCAAAGCCAGATAGGTACCCCCCTTAATACTCACAGGTATTTGGTACAGTCCAGCTTGATCGGGGGCAGCCTGTGGGTCGTCCGGGACCCGGATCAGTGCCCCGACTTCCATCACCGGCACCGGTCAATGAAGTGTCCGGGGTCCCCGCAACGCCAACAGGCCGGCCCAGCTTCCCCGCCGCCCTGGTGGCATGAAGTGGTTCAATTACTTGTGCGATGGAGATGCGGGCCAAGGACGTGCTGCGGACTCTGACCCGGCTAGCCCGCCCCCTGGGCGTTGTCTCCTCATGCAGCGCCGGCTCTGGTCGTCCGCCCCTTCCGCCGGGGAGTAACTCGGAGAGTGATCCCGGACGGGACCTATGGAAGGGAACATGATTGAACAATAGGAAACCTTAGAGGATTCTAGCAGAGAGAGAGACAGAGGGCAGGGTTCCGTCCCCCTGGCACGCCACCATCTGGTCCTCTGCCAACTGGATGGCCAGGTCCAGCGACGCAGGGGCGGTGGCACTGGACCCACTCCGCCGTCTTCTTTGGGAGACGGCCGATGAACTGCTCCAGCACCACTCGGTCGAGGATCTGCTCGGCGTCGCTTCCCCCGGCCAGCAGCCATTTGCGGCAGGCGTCCCGGAGCTGTTGAGCCAACACGAAGGGTCGGCCACTTTCCCCCAGATCCAGCGAGCGAAACCGCTGGCGATGTTGTTCTGGGCTCCGGCCGACCCGCTGCAGGATAGCTCGCTTCAGATCGGTGAAGACCAGGAGGTTTTGAATGGGCAGTTGTTGGGCCGCCACCTGCGCCTCCCCTGACAGCAGTGGTATCAGACGCACTGTCCAGTGCTCTTGTGGCCACCCACATGCCTCGGCCGATTTCTCGAAGAGATCGAGGAAAGCCTCTGGATTGTCCTGTGGTCCCATTTTGTTCAGGGGCAGCTGCGGGAGGCCGACGGTGGTCTTCGATGTCGGCCCTCCTGCCCGACCCTCCTGGTCCACCCAGCTCCGGAACAGCTCCCGGTCCTCCTGTTGCGCCTGCATCAGCGCACGGAACCGACGCTCCTGGTCGTCCCGCATCTCCAGCAATGCCTGATGCTGCTCTTGGTGGAGGCCGGCGAGCGATTGGATCACTTCCGCAAACGGCGAACTTGGCGGCGACTGCATGATGGCAGCGGCCGGACTTCTTCCTCCCGGGTTTTCGGCACCAATGTAACGAGGTTCTTTAGTAGGGCAGGAAGAAGTCGGAGTCAGCGTGACTGAGGCTCGAGTAGTTTATTGAGCGTCCTTAGCAACAACGAATACAGGCAGGCGCTCTGGCACTGCCAAACAAAACAAAACTTATACAGCACTTCGGCGTATCTCGGTGCCCTTCGCCACAGTCTCTCCCCACTGAGACCTCAGTCTGTCTCTCTCCCTCTCTCAGTTCCAACTGGGCTTTTTACGGTCTCTCCAGGCCAATCACTGAAATGAGAAGCAGGTGAATGTCATCATGCACTTGACCTACTTACTCACCGCTCGTCTCCGACCGCTCTCTCCCGCTGCAGACTCCGCTAAGCCACGCCCCCCTCGCCACACTCATGTATACTGTTTAACTGTAGGGTATTATAGTCTCCATACATCAATTAAATTAGAATTACTAATAACATTATGTAAAAAATTGGCAGAAGAGGGATGAGGTTCTTCTCCATTTCTATCTAAAGTAAAATTTACTGTACAGTTCCAGTCACCCCCCAAAATCAACCATATATTTTCATCACAGTTTTTGTTTAAACTTTGTATCTTTTTAAAAGTGTGTATCCTCTCTACACAAAAAAAAAAAAAGAAAAAAAAAAAAAAAAAAAAAAAAAAAATAAAAAAAAAGGGGTGTAATTTGGTGCATAAATATTAATAAAAACAAAAGTAGTGCCATTTATAATTGTTTGAACAGCCAAAATTCTTCCTCTTTCTATTTCATTAACAGACACAGTGGTTATATTAATCGTCTTTGAAAATAAAATAGCAACTCCTCCACTAACATTTGTACCATGACTCATAAATAAATCACTTCTCCATCCCATTTTCCATTCCACTTCATTCTTAACATCACTATTGGTCTCCTATATATAAATGTTACATCAATACTCTTATTTTGTATGTACTCATTTAAACTGGCTCTTTACCGTATATTTCTACCCCCATTAATGTTAATGGAGCCTATTCTAAAGCTCTCCATGAAAGAAGACAGAAAAAGGAGAAATAAAGAGGACAAGACAAAAAGAAACAAATAGTTCACCCCTTGTGATTCCTTCATAAATAAACTATAAGGATTTTTCAAGAGCCCTTTCTTTCCTCAAGTTTGTTACCATTTTTTTTCAACCGGAATCTTTTCCTTCTACTTAACTCTTCATAACTGACAGTCTTTTGTATCTTCATCACTGAAGCCAAAAACTTTTTCACATCAGGAAAAAATTCTTTAACTTATACTTTTCTTCCAAAGGTTACATCAAGGAAATCGTTAATCACTTTTACAGTATATAACTGATCTTCATCATAGTTGGAGGGAATATCTGACATTTCAGAAAGACAATCATCATCAGCCATCTCTTCAGTCACATCAGTGCTTTCAGAGAGCTGAGACAGAGATATATTATCAATTTGATTCTCAAAAGTGTCTACATCAATATTATCAGAACTCTCATAATGAGATTTTTTCACATCACTTGTTCCTGCCTCTTCACAATGCATCCTTTTGTTTCCCTAATTTCTTTTCACACGATTCCTTCTGTCCTATATCTTCAGTAGATTCACTTTGTTCATGAGTACTCATTTTATTATTTGCACTCTGCTCTTTATCAGGTCCATTTTCTATCTATATTTCTTTACTTTTATCTGCATTCTCCGCTTCACCAGCGACTGCATGTTCACCTTCATTTGTTTTGTTGGTATTTCCTTCTGTTTGTGTTTTTTGCAGGCATTCAATTTTTTTATGCCCAAAATTACCGCACTCAAAGCATTTCAAATGATTGGTACTCGCATAGATCATATATGATTTGTCTTCATGTTTTACCCGAAATGAGATATCTAGCGTCGGTGATTCTAAAATCATAAACAACTGCCGCCTAAAAGACAACACGTGTTTTAGGGCTTCATTTTTACACCCGAGTGGAATTAATGTCATTCCACTTACTATTTTCCCAAACCTCTGCAGTTCATTTTCAATGCATGCATTAGGTATATGTGGTGAACAATTAGAAATATTCACCCTTGTCGACTGCGATACCAACGGAGAAACAATAACAAATGCTCCACTTACCCAAACGCCGCTCACGATGAGTTTACTCACAAAACTTTGATCCTTTAGAAAAACCACCACGGCCTTGTTCATTTTGGATGCGGATACAATATTTTCAAATCCTGTTTGTTCTCCAATCACAATGAGCACGTCCTCGACCGTCGCACCGGCGTCAGGCACACACCTGGCTCCATGGCGGAGTGACAGAGAGGAAACCTCCATCCCAGTCATCTGCCACAAGGCCAAAAACAACTTCTATCTAGCAACCTATTACTCCTCAAAAATTCTAAAATATTTAAATTAACCCTATAACTATAACCTACATAAACATTTAGAAAAAAAGAACAAAAAAAAAGAAACAAGAATAGTCAAGAAAACTACCCCCAGAAATGCTCCTCTCACCAGTGAGACACTCACATTCCCCAAACTCCCAGCATGCACCGAGAGAGAGAGAGAGAGAGCGCGAGCGAGACACATCACAGTGGAGTCAGCTGTCTTAACCGTGGCTTGTGTACTGCAAACACATATTCATCACTGTGTCTGTCACGAGACTCGGTTGCCCTTTCGGGCTTGTCTTACATTTATTTTTGAAGAGAAGCTCGCGATTATGGTTGGGGCGTTACATTTCCGACGCGTGCTTGTGGTGTTCATCACAATGCACTGGGTCAGTTGGCCAATCAGAGCAGTCTGCGCTTGTCAAAGGAGGGTGCTTTGTTGAAAACTAAGTGTTTGAGATAGGCGGGGCATAGAAGACCTACAATATGTACAGTATTTGAAAAATAATGTTGTTTTTTTGAACATTAAAGCATGTCCACATATTCTGTTACACCAAATACACAAAAATAATATTCTTTAAAAAAGCATCATATGACCCCCTTTAAGACATTATAATTTACAAATATTTTCGAATGTATATATACAGAGTTCTGGCATGAAACTCTAGATGTCACAGTCCGATAGGTCTAACTCAATCTGACCTAATGACATCGTTATCACATGGCTCAGCTGATTGGTTCTCTCCAGTATCGGTAGCCAATGAGCTCGCTGCACAACATTCAAATTGATTACTGCTTGCAGTAGCAGTTTGCAGCTTCTTCAGACATGGAATCAACATCTAAGTTAAGTGATGCTCTTCTAATCCATATTCTGTGTGGTAAACAAGATTGGTCTGCCTAATTTTATTCAAAATGAGCAACCTATCAAGTTTCACTAGTGTCATGTTAGCATTTGCATTGTATGCAGATCAATAGTACATATTACAGCAGCATTTGCAGATCTGGTGTTTATACAGCCGGAGCACACGCATTTAGAGCATATGTAACGCTCTAGAGTACCACGCCGATAGTAACACATAAACAGGTTTAAATGAAATAAGCATTCTTTATGCATTTTCAACGGGGGGTCCCCATATACCTCGGCGATTATACCCCCAAGCATTCAACAGTGAAAGTCCACAACAGAATGTCTATATGTAACAATCAGGTCTGTATGTTTACACCCTAAAGCCTGAATGACAAGAAACCATAAAAAGTTCCATATCCAGTACATTTTATAGTTTACAGCCCATTTCCAAACATGAAATGTCTAGGTAATTGGATCATATCACAATTTGCTTGCTGTTTACAAGCTGACTGCACAGTGAGCGTCTTGGTTTTTAGGATAGTAAAAGCAATAGATAGAAGGCTGTGAATAATGAAAGTAGTCATTTTTACAGAAGTTCAATATTGAATTCTAGTTTTATTATTCCCTGGTGTGTCTTAATGATGAGGTTAATGAGGCAGATGCACTGAGCCAATTCACTTTCTCCCTCCTTTCGCTTTATGTTTGTTGGTACTCATGGACTGCTTTCTGAAGGGCAGCTGTCCACCTGCTGATGGATAAAGCAAGTATCTAATCAGCCAATCATGTAGCAGCAACTCATAAAAGCACACAGACATGGCCAGAGATTCAGCTGTTTGTCAAACACAAGAATGGGGAGAAATATTTGACTTTGTGAATTTCTGACGGAAAAAAAAAAAAAAAAAAAAAAAAAAAAAAAAAAAAAAAAAAAAAAAAAAAAAAAAAAAAAAAAAAAAAAAAAAAAAAAAAAAAAAAAAAAAAAAAAAAAAAAAAAAAAAAAAAAAAAAAAAAAAAAAAAAAAAAACAAGATGCAGAGGTCGGGTCATTTGAATGTTACTTATGAATAATTGGTTGTTAAATCATGCATGAAGCCCCTGTTATCCGCACTTTTGTTTTAAGGGTAAATAGAGATTGAAAAGAAATTTTTCTATTTGATATATAGTATAATTAATGTATTCCTGTGATGGCAAAACTAAATTTTCAGAAGCCATTACTCCCGTCTTCAGTGTCACATGATCCTTCAGAAATCATCAAACATCATTAAACGTTTCTTAATATTGCCGCTGATGAAAATGGTTGTGATACTTAATATTTTTATGGATTTTTATAGACATTTCAAAAGAACATCATTTATTTGAAATATGAATCTTTTGTAATATTATATCAATGTCACATTTGATCAATTTAATGTGTCTTTTCTGACAGGAACCACAGACATCCGCTCACCTTAAAGATATTTGTTTCACACAGTTTATGTTGCTGCGTTTGTTGATCTGATTGATAAAGACAAGGGCTTAAATTTCTGTTTGTCTGATATTTTATACTTTTGTGTTTTCCAGAAGAAAGAAAGCAGTGTGAGTTCAATATGAGGGTAAGTAAATGATGACAGAATTTTTATTTTTTAGGTGAACAACGCCTTTGAATACCTTGAGGTGTATGCTGGTCCAAATTTTCCAGCCTGATCTGTTATTTTGCTCTTCAAAACGGGTCTGTATTAGAGCTTTGCACTCTTAAAATTAAAGGTGCTTCATGATGCCATAGAAGAACCTTTTTGACTAAATGGTTCCATAAAGAACCTTTACATCTGAAGAACCTTTCTGTTTCACAAATGGTTCTTTGTGGTTAAAGAAGGTTCTTCAGATTACAAAAAATTAAGAAAGAGATGGTTCTTTAAAGAACTCTTTGACTGAATGGTTCTTTGTGGAACCAAAAATGGTTCTTCTATATAGCATCGCTGTGAAGAAACTTTTAAGCACCTTTATTTTTAAAAGTGTGCCTTCTGCATATTAGCGTTTGGAGTACAGCATTGAACAAGAAACCCATACAGAACCAACAGCTTTTTTCTCCTGTCTGCAAAAAGTCAGGCAGATAAAGGCAGATAACTATCACTCCGTTTCATCAGGATGGACATGCTCTGCATGGTATGTGTGAGATTACTCCTGAAATCCATGACCACAGGACAGTTATGATAGAGGCACTATCTCTGATCCTGCAGAAACTTTCATACCGTTACTGATGCAGGGCTGGGGATCTCTGATGTCGCAGTCATGAGTGATGTGAATGGATAGTTTTTCCATCTCGTATCTCCATCTGACAAATGTGAAGCAGATGGAATGATTTTATTTGAAAGGTCAGAGAAATAAAACAGTTCTCTGAGTTTAAAAAAAAAATGTTTATTTATCAGTTCCCTCACACAAGTGCTTCGTTTCGTTTATCAGAGTAAAAAGAGTTTCCAGTTAGATCACAATGGGATCTTTATTTGAACAATCCCAAAGCTGATTCTTAAAATCACAAGATCAATCTAACTCACTCAGCTGCATAGTTTGGGTCCTGTTGTTCATTTTTAAAATTAACATTTGCTTAAAGTTAAAATATCTCCTGTATCAATGTTTCCTTTTCTGCAAAAAGACGAAAAGTCTGTACTGGGAAAAAAAAAGAAAAAAAAAAGGAAGAAGCATCTTTCTATTGAATTCTTGCAGGCTGCCAAAAAAACAAACGGACNGAGTGGCCCCAATTAGGTCCTCTGTGGTACAGCAGCACATCCTTCTGTACACAGCCTACTATTGCACATCGTGACAACTGTTACACACACGTGTTATGCCTACCCCATGCCATGGCATGGCAACATGTTTGTAGGTATACGTATTTGTATTGTATAAACATCTTTTTTATTATTATTGTTTTCTCTTATTACTGTAGTATTTGGAACCACATTTTTTCCTCCATTGACCGCACTGTGTTGAGTGTAGTGTTGCCAACTAATTTTCAGGGGAATTTGCTAAAGGAAGGTTGATTTGTTGCTAAAAGTTGCTAAATGATGTTGTGATCATTGCGCGATGACGTCCTACGTAATCACGACGCAAAATCAAATCTCAGCAAAAAATATATTTTATGTATGTTCATTTAGATTTGTTTTTAAAATGATATGCATGATATAATATTAAAATATGAATAACTATTTTTAAATACATTGAATTATCGAAAACATACACATTTTTGAACGATTACAATTCTTTTTTTTTATTATTAGCTAGTAAACAAGTAAAAATACACATTCTGAACAATTATACTTTAAAGCAGTGTATTAGTAGTTAGTATGCTACACTCTAAGAAAAATCTGTAAAAAATAAGGGCCAATGTACTGTGTTAATATGAAGGAATTTTCCATATTGATTTTTCAAGGGTTTTGTACCTGCATTTTAAATTACGCATTGTATTTAGTGTTTTCGGGTTACAACGGATAACGGATAATGTCCTGGAAAGTTACTAGCACCTTTCCCATTTTTCTAGATATTTTTCTACAGTGTACTAACTCATCAACAATCACAGGTGCAAGCTACTAACAAAGTGTCTCATAAATGAACAATAACAGTATTCAATTATTAAATTATTATTACTATTAAATTAAACTATTGCAAATAGCAGCTAACTTAATTCCTGTAATGTGTGTACTGCTAGGCATCTTTGGATTCCTCTTTTTGTGTCATTTAAATGGTAAATTGTGCCTTTTTATCGTTTGAGTCACTTATCAAAAGTTGCTAAAAGCTGCCAAATAAATTTTAAAAAATAGTTAAATTTGTTGCTAGGTGCTTTTGGAAGAAGAAGTTGCTAGGGTAGTCTAAAAAGTTGCTAAATTTAGCTACAAAATTGCTAAATTGGCAACACTGGTTGAGTGACTGTCTGATCGTCTTTCAGCCAATGCAGCTCTGACAGAATTCAAAGACGTCAGGGCTATGCTGTGATTGGTTACCAAGGCACACGTGAGCCAAATGGAGCGCTGAGGTGGGTGTCTCCCCGTATAAAGAACATCTCTCTGAGCTAATCTGGAGCTCAGTCCAGTTCATTTCGTACGCTGGAGGGAGTGAAGCTAATATTCATAACAGCAGTTTAAGTCAAATTACTTGTTTTTCGTCTCACTTCTCCATCAGCAGTTTAGAACGATAAGTGATACAATTGAGGAAAAACAAGTGAACTCTTGTTGTCGACTGATTCAGGTAAATGTAACCTATCTGCTGATAAAAGTGTATGTAATATTAAATTTGCTCACATATTTATTTAAAAGAACTGGAACGTTATTGTAAGTTTACATTTTGTATATTTCGTGTGTATGTATTTCCAGGCACGGGAACTTCACATTGCAGCTCATCAGTTGCACGAACAGATTAACAAAGCTGTTACGTATGCCGCTGGGATGATGAAGGGAGAGAAAGTAACAGCAGTATCAAATGACTAAATATGATATTTGCTCAGGTGGGGGCTGGGGTCTTATCTATCGATTGCAACTAATATCCATTTGGTTAATTTAAACATTACACTAGGGCACGTCTAATTAGAGTTAAGCCGGTCGGCGTGGTAGCCCATGCTCACATGGTCATAGCCCACTATTGTTAAGGCTGTCGGCGTGGTAGCCCAGGCTCACATAATTCTAGGCCACTGTTGTTAAGCCGGTCGGCGTGGTAGCCCATGCTCACATGGTCATAGCCCACTATTGTTAAGGCTGTCGGCGTGGTAGCCCAGGCTCACATGGTCATAGGCCACTATTGTTAAGCTGGTTGGCGTGGTAGCCAAGGCTCACACAGTCATAGGCCACTAGTGTTAAGCCAGTCAGCGTGGTAGCCCAGGCTCACATAGTCATAGGCCACTAGCGTTGAGCCGGTCGGCGTGGTAGCTAGGGTTGGGTATCGATTTTTTTTAATTTTTTTTATACCGGCGCCAAATCGATACTTTTAATGTGCTTGAACCAATACTTATAAAAATAAACAAATAAATAAAAATTCCCCCCAAAAATAGGGATTGGCCATTAGCACTATAAACACAAGATGTCCGTTTAATTCATACTGGACGCCAGAGGGCGCACTCGCACAGAAAATCCACATATCCATTCACAGAAGTAGCGGGGAAAAGCATGATCGAGGAAATCCAGAATATGGAAAACGGCATCGCTAACTAAATAAACAGAACATATAAACGTTTTGAATGATAAAACAAAGACAATAAAACATCGGGACGACGACACTAGGATCTGTGTATTTCAGCAATATATGTTATTTTTTATAATAATTAAGTATATGTATAATCCATTGCTAATCGATGTATTCTTTTCAAGGTAGCCTATGGAACATTTTTTTTGCCTCATTCTGTGACAAGAAGCCACATCAGATCACAAAGGAAGCATTGAGTGGTGTTGTGGAGTAAAAGGTGATAATAAGGTCTCTTTTGTTGGACAGCAAGTTAGAAATGTGAATACAAGGGATGTTAGCTTTAGGATTTAATTTAGCAGGTTAGCTTAGTTAACGGAAGGCTACGTGCTGCCATCAGAGCAAGTGTAGTTGCTGCATTCACGCGTTCCTCGGATGATCTCATTACCCGAGTTGTCCTTTTAAGTCGGAATGTGAAAACAACATGGACACTCCCGTTACTACAAAGATTTGTATTATTAGAGCTTTCCGACTTGAGTTCACATGCATTTTCTCAGTTGGGAAATAATTTTTCAAGTGCGGTTCCGGTGATGATGCTTCTTACATCATTTAGGAGAACCAGAGGACAAATATTTAAGTCGATCGCTCAGGCAACCAACCCTAGTGGTAGCCCAGGCACACATAGATAGTAATGCATGCGGTTCACATGGCTCTTCGGAACAGCAGCAGTACATATGTCTTGGCGATAGATTATTGAATTACATTTCTGCCGAAATTCGGTGCGCGAAAGATTATATTTTGAGCGCGCAAAAGTGCGTTTTGCACGCGCGCGCACTGAGTTTTGTGGAGAAAATGTTTGTCTCGCAAAGAAGAAAGTATTTTGAGCGCACGAAAATCAATTTTGCATTTAAAATACGTTTTTGGATGTGTGCAGACCTTCTCTTTTGCGCGTGCAATGTTTCACTAGCTTGCTCACCTGATGCCCGCCCTCAGTGCTCGCTAAATGCCAACAGCTCGCGTGCTCACACACCCAGCATGACAATGTGCCATAATTCAGCCAAATAGAGACTAGGATGCTAAATTCGGATTGGCGCCTTGACAACCAATCACAAATTTCTGATTACCTCGAACGCAGAATAGGAAAAAATACAGTGATGCATAATTATGCCATTTGAGATTATGATCATAATTTTCCAAGTCATTTTACCAATAATTATAATACTATTAATTTTGGAATTAAGCACGTATCTATATATTATTGTTCATGAAGGCTGGAAGTGAAAAACGCCTTATGTGTGCATAATTATTATGCAGGTTATTTTCTACAGATAAAATCTCGAGATGGAGTAAAAATGAACTCCCAAAATTTACTGCCATATTCTGGAAGATAAATTCTTCAAACAGTAGTACAAGGGGATGTGGTGCTGGTCCTTCAGGAGTCACTCTCAACTTATCTGTCTATGAAGCCTATATATATACATCAGTCTTCAAGTATTTTACTACACTTCAGTATGTGATTCTTATTAAGTAGGTGTCATTTTTTAGGATTCTATACTTAACCCAAGTCTCTTGAGAACCTGACACCTTGTACTTCTGGAGACTACAGGTAGGTTGCAGTTCTGGAAAATGGTGACGCTGGAGACTAAATGGTTCCTGGTGATCAAACGTAATGCTAATTTTTAATCCTAATTCTTTTGCAGTTACATGCATCTTTCTTCTCCACCATGTTTTTGACTGGGGGGGGGGGGGGACCTGTGACCCCTGAGCATTTGCTGTCCAAGGTATGCATTAACTTTGCAATTCCTAGTATTGTATTGGTTTTGAATATTTCTCATGGACATTTAATAATTTTTTACTTTCAGTCTGAGTTAAATCTCTTTTTTGGCTCATTTTATCTGTAAAAGAAAATCTGCTTAATAATATGCACACCTGAAAAAAAAAAAAAAATATAAGATTCATTTTTCACTCAGCCTTCAGCCTTCATGAATAATTATATATCAATTATAAATTATTAAATACAAGATTAATAGTAGTTATTAAGATTGATGTCGTTTGGAATTGTTAAAATGTGCTTGGAAAAAAAATATGATCAGAACATCAACGTGCCTAATAATTATGCATGCACTGTATTTTCCTCTTCTGCTGTCGAGGTAATGCAAGAAATGTTGTGACTGGTTGTCAAGGCAGCCAATCAGAATTTAGCAGCCACGTCTCTGATTGGCTGGAATTATGGCACAATGTAACGCTGGTTTGTGTTGAGCACGCGAGCTGTTGGCATTTAACGAGCACTGAGGGCGGGCATCAGGTGAGCAAGCTAGTGAAACATTGCACGCGCAAAAGAGAAGGTCTGCACACATCCAAAAACGTATTTTAAATGCAAAATTGATTTTCGTGCGCTCAAAATACATTCTTCTTTGTGAGACGAACATTTTCTCCACAAAACTCAAATAGCGCGCATGCAAAATGCACTTTTGTGAGCTCAAAATATGATCTTTCGCGCGCAGAATTTCGGCAGAAATGTAAATCCACAATAGATCTGCTTGTTGGGGGGTGTTTTGTTATTGCTTTGGTTGTATTGTCATTCTAGGTCTCTGCTATATGGGTGTTATTTCATGTATGTTATATTTGCATCAGCAATATTTCTTAAATGCTCAGCAGCATGTTGCGGATGTATTGGCAGCAAGTCTCAGTACTTGCTCTGCAGCAGCATAGCAGATATATTCTGCCAAGACCAAACACATTAACACTATCATATATATTACCATGCTAAACTCTCAGAGAGTTGTCATGACAGAAATACAGATTTCTGGCATGAAACTCTAGATGGCGCAATCCAATAGGTCTAACTCAATCTGACCTAATGACACCATTATCACATGGCACAGCTGACTGGTACTCTTCTGTATCGGTAGCCAATGAGCCCGCTGCTCAACATATATGACTAGTGCTTGCTGTAGCAGAGCAGCTTGCTTCAGAAACCCTCCACCATCCCCAGCTCCACATGTATAGATCTGCTACGAGGTGATTAATGTACGCTATATGGAGGTTATTTCATGTATGTTATATTTGCAACAGCAATATTTCTTACATGCTCACACCAGCATGTTGTGGATGTATTGGCAGTAGCAAGTCTCGGTACTTGCTCTACCGCAGCAGCAGCGTAGTAGATCTATTCTGCCAAGACCATATACATTAACATTGTCATGTACATTATCATGCCAATCACTCCGAGAGTTGTCATGACAGAAATGCAGTTATTTTTAATGTTCTAGTCATCAATAGTTGCAGTACAACTGTTTTCAGCATTAGTAAAAGAAATTTCGTGAGAGCAGCACATCAGCATTTTAGAATGATTTCTGAAAGCCCATGTGACACTGAAGACTGGAGTAATGATGCTGAAATTCAGCTTTGATCACAGAAATAAAACATTTTAAAGGTTATATAGAAAACAGTTATTTAAATTTTTTATAATATTTTTTAAGTCATCTTTTTAATAATATTGTTTTTTACTGTATTTTTGATCAAATAAGTGCAGCCTTAGTGAGAATAAGATACTTGACAACCTCAAACCTCTGAATGGTAGTATAATTGGTCTGTTCAATGAGTGTTTGGGGGCTGAAATAAAATAAGATAAAATGAACCCTAATTAAAATGTTTGAGAGATATCACTACAGTTCTTCCTGGCAAACTCCATAATTCATTAAAATTACATGCAGGTTCGGAAATACGACAGTTTTGAGAGACTCTCACAGCAGATGAGATAGACTGAGAGATGGAACATGATGGAGACTGGGAGAATGGGAGGAAACTTGTTACTGAACAGGTTTTAGACTGTCACGTTGTCAGCTGTCATCATTTGAGCAAGCAAAACATGTTCTAATGAAGATTTATGGGGCCTCAAAACCTTTCCTCAATCATATTTTGCTTGACCTCTGTCACGGAGCGACTGCCTGTCCTCATGTCTCCTCTCCTCAATCCTCGGCCTACAGCTGGGATAATGATCTTCATGCTTTGTCTTCAGGTTTAGGTCATAGAGCAGTATGTTTAACTGTATTTCTTGTGGTTGTGGTTGTGGTTCTCTAGGCCTGGTCCAGGAGGAAAGTACTGCCAGAAGACCAGCGTGGAGCACAAAGTGTGTGAAGGGCCGCCGTGTACGAAGGGTCTGCCCACGTTTAGAGACCAGCAGTGTCAGTCTCATGACCGGCAGGCCAGTAAGAAGAAAAGCCAGATGTGGACAGCTGTGATCGACGATGGTGAGACTAAAAAATACACCTCTGTTTGCTGAATGAAAGCCAGGATTTGTTTCATACTAATTTTGTTGTGATGATTTCAGAAATAGTGCCTGTTTTGCTTGAGCATGTTACACTTTCACACAAAATATGATGCATTTTGAAGCTTTTTTGCTTTTGACAACCATTTGAAAAATGAAGAAGTCTTGAATTTGAACTTAATCAGCAGAAAAACTGCCACAAAGACACGATTGCTGTCTTCCTCTGTGCCAGAATCCAGCATGTGATTTTAACATGTATGTGATTAAGTCCTGTACACTGAGTCCGAAATTTTCGTATGCATTTTTTCGTATTCGTCATCCTAAAAATTCATCAAGCACAGAAACCTTGCACAGTAAGTCCGATGTGTATTAATTAATCTGTTGTGAAACACAGTACTAAATGGAGTCTTCAAGCAGTAAGGATGATTTTGTTGTCCTCTCGCTTCTTAAAAAAAAGGAAATATTCAAAGTTTACTTCAGGATGTCAGTGGCTCAGTTTGATGCTTTGCTAGCAATACTAGAGCCACATATTAAAAAGAAGACCACCAATTTCTGTGAACTCTGTGTGCAAAGATCTTTACGGTGCTTTGTGCAGCGAGAAGTGGATGAACTTGACAATCGCCATTCTGGATTTTGGCGTTCGCTTGTACGGTGGCTCTGAATTGTCAAAACACCTGTCAAAATGCTTGCTACGGATGTGAAAAACGCCGAAAATCGAACCCGGTCCGAAAATGTTTATGACGGACGAAAGTTTCAGAGGCAGTGTGTAAAACTCTCAGTGTGCAATGGCCTTTAGGAGACATTATTTTGTATTTAATCTTGATTTCAAGGCCAATCACTGCAGAAAATGCAAACATGACCCAGATGTTTTCTGCTACTTTTGGGGGTGTTTTGCAACATCCAAACAGCAACAGAAAATTACAGATTGTGTGGAAAAAAATAAATATGAATACTTCATATTTAAATACTTTGTCATTAAAAACAAATGTTTTCACATTTGACTACTTTTGTTATTTTGATGAGTGCATTAAAGCTGTTCAGTTCAGTGTCAAGAGAGTCTGAGCTGGATTGAAAACAGCACTCGTCTGATTTCACACTGTGAGCTCTTGTCAAGGACATGTTCACTTGATTACTGGGCAGCTTATGAGCGAGAGGGTGAATGTTATGCCTTGTTAGAGTCCAAATTCATCTCTGAAATTCTTTGACCCAGTCGTCGTCTTGTTCCGCTGCTCTTTCTGTCACTCATAATCATCTTAAGCGTCCTGTCATCTCGGCAGCTTGTTTATTTTTTCCTATTTCAGAAATGACACCAAATAGCCTAAACTCAGTTCAACGCAATGTACAGTAAATGCTGACATGTGAATCATATTTGTTTTGGTGTGTGTGAACTTCTATCTATCTAACTGTCTATCTATCACCATCTTAAGTGGGCTACCATCAACTGTGATAGGTGCATTTATAGTTGGATTGATGCACATAAGTTGAGTCTTGGTGGTACTGATGTTAAGACCTGTCTGTTTAGCAATGTTATGCAGCCTAGTTGTTTTCTCCTGCAGGTGGTCTTGCTTTTCGAGGATAATATAGCAAGGTCGTCTGCAAAGTCTAGATCTTCTAATTGGGAGAACAGAGTCCACTGGATCCCTCTAGGCTTGTCTGCTTTGGTTCTGCGCATGATCCAGTCAACGGCAACAAGAAATAGGATGGGGGATAAGATACAACCCTGTCTTACACCAGACTCCACTGGGAACCACTCAGAGGGTTTCCCATCAAGTATAACACAGCATTCAAAGGTCGATAGAACAATCCTATCAAGGTCACCATCTTTGGAGGAACTCCGTAGGACCTTAGGATCTTCCATAGGGTGTCACGATGTAAACCGTCGAATGCCTTTTTAAAGTCGATGACGTTAATGTAAAGGGGGTGTTCCATTCAAGACATTGCTCAATAATGTTTCTTAAAGCAAATATCTGATCTATGCATCCTCTCCCTTTCCTGCATCCTGCTTGCTCCTGCCTTAGCGTGATGTCAATAGTGGAGTCAATTCTGTGCAGGAGAACTTGACAGAAGACCTTTGATGGTATAGACAACAGTATGATGCCTCGCCAGTTGATCACAGATTGTCACACAATTAATCCTTTGAACCACAGGGATAGTGCCTTTGTCCCACATGTTGTGGAAGAGGTTTGTTAAAACTTTTGTTGAAGTTCTCAGGTCGGCCTTAAGCATTTCTGCATGGATGTTGTCAATTCCACAGGCTTTCCTACTTTTTGAGGCTTTGATGGCATGCCTTACTTTATCTTCCGTTGGTGGACTGATGTCAATGTCCAGGACAACTTCTGCTGGTGGTGGATTTGCAGGATCATCAGGTTCTGGTCTATTGAGTGCTTCATAGAAATGTTGTTCCCAACGAGCAGCTTGCTCATGTTCTGTTTTAAGATTGTTTCCATCCTTATCCTTGACAGGGACTGACTGACTAGTCTTTTTGCCACATAACTGCTTGGTGATCATAAACACAGGGCTGAGGTCCCCTCTAGCAGCAGCAGTTTCTGCCTCCTTCGCTAGTCCTTCAACAAAGGATCTTTTGTCCCTTTTGGCACTTTTCTTTACCTCTCGGCCTTCGGCTTTATAAGCCTGCTTTGCCTGTTGTTGCAATCTTGGTGATTTGGTGCTTAGCATTTTGGCTTTCAGATGTTTTCTTTCTTCTATTTTCTCCCATGTTCCAGATGTTAACCATTCCTTGTTTTTCTTTTTTCTGTAGCCTAATATAGTTGTGGCTGTTTCTATATAGGTGTTCTTTATTGTTCCCCAAACGGTGTTAATATCAGGGTCATTTGTAGAATCAGCTAAGGCAGCAAAGCGGTTTCTCAGTTCTACTACAAACTGTTTGTTGGTCTTGGGACACTTTAGTTTGGCAATGTCTAGGTGTCATCTTTGCTGACTCTTTTGCTTTACATTGCGTTGTACACACGACAAACTTATGTAACATCTTGTAATGACTTGCGCCATTTGCCATTAATAGCAATGTGGTCAATTTGGTTGATAGTTTGACCATCAGGTGAGCTCCATGTGAGTTTGTGGATGTTCTTGTGTGGAAAGATGGTGCCTCCTATCACGCAACCATTATCCAAACAAAATTCTGCAAATCGCCTGCCATTATCATTCATCACCCCGCAGCCATGTTTCCCCATAGCTCTCTCATAGTTGGTATTGTTTGCCCAAACCTTCACATTTATGTCTCCCATGATCAGAAACATGTCATGTTGAGGGACTTGGGAGACCGCTGTTTGTAGTTCTTCATACCAGGTGTCTTTTTTCCTCATCCTCAGCTTCATTTGTTGGTGCATAGCACTGTAGGATGGTGAGTTTACAGTGTTTTGAGTTGAAGCAAACTTTGATCCGTCAGGCGCTAATTGGGATATAGATGTATGTCTCTTGTCTCCTGTTTACTATTTTCTAATATTGATTGGCATATTGAAAAAAAAACTTGCATACTATATATATCTAGATATAGATATATTATATAATATATATATATATAGATATATATATATATATATATATATATATTGCTAGGAAATCCACTTATGTTCTGCAATTAGATGAAAAACATATAACCAAAAAAACAGCCAGACAAACATCCTCCTGTGCAGCTGAACGGCCTCAACTCTGACGGAAGCGATGAAACCGCAGCACTCAAAAGCGCTCTCTGTATTTTACCTCACAAAGGCAGAAACACAGGCTCTCCAAACTCTGATCGCTCGAGAGTCACTTACAGACATTCACTCTATCAGGGAACTTTCATCATCTGCAGACTAAAGGAGCACAAAGCTGCTCTTAAATCACAACACGTCACTCAGAAACAGGCTTGTGATCTTCTTAAGTAGACTCCTCAAAAAAAACTGCACTTCATGCGTTCTAACTGAAAGTACAGAAACTTGTGCCTCTTTCAGCCTCAAAGCTCAATCCATACAGAGTGGATCCGATAAAACTAATTTATGGAGGAAATTTGTGAACAAACGCCACATAAAAAATTATGCATGTACATGCTAAATGAAGCATTTATGTATGTGTGTGCTTTTATTTCCCAGAAAAGCCATGCGCTCTGTATTGTTCCCCCATCGGCAGTGATGCACCGGTACTAGTGGCAGAGCGTGTGCTGGACGGAACGCCATGTGGACCTTACGAGAGCGACCTGTGCGTGAGCGGAAAATGTCAGGTGTGTATTTTCATACTACTGTTCAAAAGTTTGGGGTCAGTAAGGTTTTTTTCTTATGTTCACCAAATCTGCATTTATTTGTAAAAGTGTAATCTATTCCCGTGATGCAAAGCTGATTTCAGCATCATTACTTCAGTGTCACATGATCCTTCAGAAATCAGTCTAATATGCTGATTTGATGCTCAATAAACATTTCTGATTATTATCAGTCTTGAATGCTTCATATTGTTGTGGAAACACTAATTTATTTTAAAGTTTAATTTTCAATGTATTATGTTACAAAACATTTCTATGTCTTTACACTCTAAAAAATGCTGGGTTAAATACAAACCAGTGTTGGGTGAAATATGGACAAACCCAGTAATTGGGTTGTTTTGACCCAGCGGTTGGGTTACTACCCAGATGGGTCAAAACAACCCAATTGCTGGGTTTGTCCATATTGTACCCATCACTGGGTTGTATTTAACGAAGCATTTTGTAATTTTTTATCATTTTAATGTGCCCTTGTGGAATAGAAGTATTAATTACTTTCGTATTTCGTAAAACAATTGTATTTATCCCAAACTTTTGAATCACAGGGTCATCATACAAATATTGTATTGATTGCAGTTGTCTCTGAAATGAAACTGGAATATGAGAAGACTGATGTAAGATATGAGAGATTTTCGCATAAAAATGACACACTTATTGAATTCAATGAAGATTAAGGTTAATAACCCTCCAGAAGTGCAGAGCTTAGAACAGTTTAAAAGATTTATCGACTGATTAAAGATGAGAGTGAGATCATATTGCACCGGTTCATTTTCTGCACTGATTTACAGTAAAACATTGCAAAAGAGTATTTGATTAAATGAGCAACTTTTTGATTGTAGAAGCATGTTGTCAAAAAGGAAGACTGATGAATGAGTGTACAGAGAGTCGTGTAGTAGTTCGACAAAGAAAGACACATCGCACACTTAATTTTGGCCGCTGTTTCTACAGTCAACCACACTGTTGCTCACTGGCCACTAGTAAGAGTACAAGACTGAAAGGAGGTCACAGTCTGCAAGCCGCCTCCGCTAATAGAAGGCAGGAATGAAAAAAGCAGGACAAAATGTCTGGAAGTGATTTTACTGTGTGCACTATAAAAAACACACACATACACATGTGCGGTTACTGTGCGTGAGTGAAGGGATTCATCAGCTCCGCCCGCGAGACAGTTCTAAGCATCTCCTTCCTTCTGTCACATACATGCTCCACCTTGGCAGCCCCCCCCCCCCCCCCACAGGAAGTGGGGGCAGATTCAGGGTCTATACCTGATGCCTGGTTTGTCTGACGTCACAACTTCCAGCCTACGCCCTGTAGTTTGGAGTTAGCGCTCATATTCATGGTCTGAATGAAACTCTTGTGTCAGAAACATCCAGAGGGAGAGAACGGATGCTCACGCCACAGCAATCCTTCGTGAAAATATATGTGCTGTGCTTTTCTGGTTTATACCATTCTGCTTTTACTTTTAAGCCAGCCTATTAAGAAATAAATCACTGACAGAGATGACCTGGATTTAATGAAGGCGACAATCCAACGAAGGACCATTATTGTACACACGGATGCAAACAAGAAGATTCTTTCAGCATCATTAGCGTTATCCCTAATTTTCTGATTTGTCAATTGTTTGTTAGTGATTCTCAGAAACACATGCTCATTGTTTTTCTGGTGAATGCTAATTAATTCTGAAAAGTACCCCCCCTCAGGCCATCCAAGATGTAGATGAGTTTGTTTCTTCATCAGATTTGGAGAAATGTAGCATTACATCACTTGCTCTGCAGTGAATGGGTGCCATCAGAATGAGAGTCTAAACAGCTGATAAAAACATCATAATAATCCACAAGTAACCCACACAAAACAAATCCATCATTAAGACATTTTTAACTTCAAACCATTGTTTCTGGCTAAAATATTAGTCCTCTATAATGCTTTCTTCAGTGAAAAAGTTGTCTCGTCTGAATCAGGAGAGAAATATGCACAGATCAAGCACCATGTACAAGTCCAAAGTAGTTCTAAGCAAATATGTAAGTAGATTTTGATGTGAGAGGACAACAAGGGATGGACTTTTTCACTGAGTAAAAAAGAAAAAAAAAAAACAAAAAAAAAAAAGAAACATTTTAATGGATTATGGTCTTGTAATTTGTCCGGAAGCAATGGTTTAAAGTTAAAATGTCTTAATGGTGGATTTGTTTCTTACAAGCATGCAGCTTTTCACTTCACAAGATGTTAACTGATGGACTGGAGTGTTGTGGATTACTTGTGGAATATTGTGATGTTTTTATCAGCTGTTTGGACTCTCATTCTGACGGCACCCATTCACTGCAGAGGATCCATTGGTGAGCAATTGATGTAATGCTTATTTGGAGAACATTTCTCCAAATCTGTTCTGATGAAGAAACAAACTCCTCTACATCTTGTATGGCCTGAGAGTGAGTACATTTACATTTTTGGTTGAAATATTCCTTTAACCAGACAGGATTCCAATTTGTCTACACCGAATGTGAAAAATAGCGCCTGACACGACTCATTCAATCAAAAAGTACAACTAATCAGAATGACTCTGTTTCCACCCTCTCTCGCCCTCATAATGCACTGAAACTCATCATTTTTGAACATTCCTGAAGTAAAATGAGGAATGACTTCCTGTTCATCCAGATAATTCATCAACTTAACCAGCGGTGATTGCCACAGAACATTTACTAATGCCATTTTACTTTAGGTTTTTTAAATAATTCGTAAAGATTTTCTTGATAAGGTTTTCACTTTCAGGAGTGATTTTGTTGCGTTTTAAGTTATGCAACAATTTGAGCCATTATACTTTGTGACTTGATGTTGTGCCAAAGAAATCAGAATTATATTACAGCTCAACACTGATTTGTTATCGACAGTGAGCAACAGCTTGCTTGGCTTGTTCTTAAATAATTTTTATTGAATGAAGAAATTAATTGATATTTTGACCCCTTATATGGTATTTTCTTTCTTGTAGAGCACAAAAAGAGGTTCCCCTTCAGGAACTCGAGCTGTGTCGAAAACACTATGGGAATGCCTTCAGCGTGACCACGCTCTGAATCACGTGTGTAATCAGTCCAGTAGATGAGCGAGACGTCACGGACAGGGTGACGTAGAGACCAGGAAGCTTAAAAGCAAGCGGTGGATACAGCGTCATCTTTCTGTTATTCTGCAATCGCTCTGTGTGTCCGTCTTATTTATTGTTGTCTGTCCAAAGCACTCATTATCATGCCAAAAGCGAGTCAGAAAACCAAACATAAGGGCGAGAGCAAACACCACTGTAAACTGTGTGTTCCTCCCTGTCCTCACTACATCACGGATGGGGATACACATAGTTTATGCGTGGTTTGTTTGGGAGCGAAGCACGCTGAGCCAGCTCTCGAGGGGGCTGACTGTCCGCACTGCGATCGCCTCTCGCTGCGGACGCTTCGCTCCCGGAAGGCTCTCTTTGAGGAGGGAGCCTTCGCCAGCGTTCCCCGCGGCTCTGGTCCCGCGTCTGCCGAGGCAGCATGTCGATTGCGGTCGTGGGGTTCGCAGATGGATCAGGCGGAGGGAATGGAGATGGGTCAGTCCCTATCTTCTTCCTCACCCACCAGATCCAGCGCCCCCTCTCAGGGATTGGAAGCCCGCACCGTGGTTTCTTCCCCCCAGGGCGAGGGCTCGACACTCCGCCTCTCTTCCTCCGAGGAGGTCAATGTGGAGGCTGTTGATGAGGCAGGGGACTCGCCCCTCCTGTCTCCCCAGTATGAGGAGCTGTTGGAGGTAGTAACTCGTGCTGTGGCTAAGTTAAACATCGATTGGCCCGCCGAGAAACAGGCTGAACTGCAGAAAAGTAAGCTGGATGAAAGCCGCTACCTCCATGCTGGGGCTTTCCATTTTTTCCTGATCTCCACACTGAGGTGTTGAGATCATGGTCTAAGCCTTACTCGGTCCGCATCTTCAGCCCCGCGTCCACCCACTATGCAAACGTAGTGGGGCTGAATGAGAGCGGTTACAGGGCGATGCCTCGGGTCGAACAGACTTGCGAGCTGTTTGTCGCCCAGTTCGACATCGTCCCTGAAAGCCCTGGCACTGCCCTCCAAGCCGCTGCGTACTACATCTAGCTTGGTGGGCAAAGGGTACACGGCAGCGGGTCAGGTTGGTGTGTGTTTGCACACTATGGCAGTGTGTGCCGACCTGCTGAAGGAGCTAGATGAGGGTGAGGAGATAAAGTCAGAGGTTCACCGAACTCCACAGAACCACTGATTTATCTCTCTGCGCCACAAAAAAAAAAAAAGAAAAAAAGGGACCGCCCGCACCATCGGCAGGTCTATGGCAGCCATGGTGGGCACGGAGAGGCATCTGTGGTTGACCCTGTCCGAGATAAAAGAGAAGGACAGGGTCTTCCTCATGGACGCCCCGCTTGCGCCTTCTGGCCTATTCGGCGACGCCGTCAACTCGATCGTCGACAGGTTCCAGGAGGCCCGTAAACAAGTGGTGGTGTTCCAGCGGTTGCCCCCTCACTGCTCTCTAGCTGCGGGGCTGCTGGGCAGGAGCAGCCCCACTCGTGTACCGACTCCTCATACCGGGAACAACAAAAACAGAGCGTCGCCTCTCGTGCTCCTCTGCAGCGGGACTGAGAGCAGCGGCGCTCTAGGTCAGGGACTTCGAAGTCAAAGCCGGATCTGCGGACCGTCCTTCAGGCTAAGAAGTCCTTGGCCAAGAAGTCCTGACGCTTGTGGCTAAGGACTTCTGAGGGCAGGCCCCTCTGGGGAAGAGCGGTGTACAGTGTCCGTCTCTCCTCAGTGCCCTCAGGAGATCGGTCTGCCAAGCCTGCCGCCCACAGCGCTTTAGGGCGCAGCAGTCTCCGGCGAGCACTTCTCTCAGTCTCCGCCCGGAAATGTAGCGGCTCTGGGAGGCTCGCTACCTCTTCGGAGGTCTCTAGAGCAGCTAGATTGGCCGTTCCCTGCCGGTCCTCCACTTCAGGGCACCAAACTAGCCGCTCCTATTACACCGGAGGTCAGTCTCGAGAGACTGATTCCTTTTAGTAGACTATTTGGCAGCGTGGAATCTTCTGCCAAATGTGTCTCAATGGATCCTGCACACTGTAGAAAGAGGATACCGAATCCAGTTCGGTTCTCCTCCGCCTTGTTTCAACGGGGTCATTCCCACTCTGGTGGGCTCTGAGCAGGCTTTGGTAATGGAACAAGTAGTAGATACTCTCTTGAGGAAGGGGGTCATAGAACGTGTTCCTCTTCTCTCTCGAGAGAGTGTCCGGGTTCTACAGCTGTTACTTCATTGTTCTGAAGAAGGATGGGGGTTGCATCCCATTTTAGATCTGCGTCAATTGAACCGCTCAGTCATGCGACTGAAGTTTATGATGCTTACAATCAAACAAGTTGTGTCTCAGATCAGGTCCGAGGACTGGTTTGTCACAATCGATCTCAAAGACGCATACTTCCATGTCTCCATCCTTCCCCAACACAGGAAGTTCCTGAGGTTTGCTTTCGGGGGCGAAGCTTACCAGTATCTGTTCAGCCTTGCACTCTCACCCCGCACTTTCACAAAGTGTGTGGATGCTGCTCTGGCTGCACTGCGACTTCAGGGTATCCGCATAATCAACTACATCGACGATTGGTTGATTTTAGCTCAATCACAGCAGACGGTGGTTCGACATCGAGATTCTCGTTCTCGCCCACATGAGAGAACTGGGGTTGAGAATAAACGCCAAGAAAAGTGTGCTTTCTCCACTACAGAGGACCACTTACCTGGGCATGGTGTGGGATTCGACCAAGATGCAGGCACGTTTATCTCCTGTTTATATCGAGTCAATCCTCACTGCAGTCGCGAGACGGAAAGAAGGCCGGTCACTCACTGTCAAGCAGTTTCAAAGGCTGCTGGGTCTGATGGCAGCTGCGTCCAACGTGATACCTTTTGGCCTGCTGTACATGAGACCCCTACAGTGGTGGCTCAAGACCAAGGGGTTTTCCCCAAGGGGAAATCCGCTCCGCATGCTCAAGGTCACGTGGTGATGCCTTTGTGCCTTAGACATGTGGAGGAAGCCTTGGTTCCTGTCTCAGGGCCCGGTGCTGGGAGCTCCTTGCCACCGCGTAACGTTAGCGACGGACGCTTCCCTCATTGGTTGGGGAGCGGTCATGAGTGGCCGCTCGGCCCGCAGTCTGTGGAGCGGCCACCATCTCACGTGGCGCATCAGCTGACTGGAGATGCTGGCCGTGTTTCTTGCATTGAAACACTTTCTCCCAGACCTAAGAGATTGCCATGTGTTGGTGCGCACCGACAACACAGCAGTGGTCTCTTACATCAACCACCAGAGAGGTCTGTATTTGTGCCTCCTTTACAGGCTGGCGCACCAGATCCTTGTGTAGTCCCTGGGCAAACTCCTCTCGCTGAGAGCAGTTCACATCCCTGGGCATCTCAATATGGGAGCAGACATTCTGTCAAGGCAGGGGCCGAGGCCCGGGGAATGGAGGCTTCACCCCGAGGTGGTGAAGCAGATTTGGAGAGTTGGGGGGGGGGACACCATTCAAAAGGTTTTTTTTTTTTTACACCATCTTTCACCCCCGCCCGGAGCTGTGGAAGCTGTGGGTGTGGCCCCTGAGGGGGCACATCTCGTAATCTCCGGTCTCTCAACTGAGGTTGTTGAGACCATCCTCCAATCCAGAGCCCCCTCAACGAGGAAACTGTACGCCTTGAAGTGGAAACTTTGGACTGCCTGCTCGACCCAGTTAACTGCCCGGTTGGTACAGTGCTGGAGTTCCTGCAGGCCCGATTCTCCGCAGGGTTGACCTATTCCACCTTGAAGGTTTACGCGGTGGCCATTGCGGCCTACCATGCCCCTCTTGGTGGTCAGTCAGTGGGCAGACACACCCTAGTTACACGTTTCCTCCGTGCGCCGTGCGCTGAGGCCTCCGGTACGATCTCGTGTCCCTCCGTGGGACTTGGCTGTGGTGTTAGAGGCTCTCTGTAAACCTCCTTTCGAGCCTATAGAGGAGATATCTGATTGTCATCTCACTCTAAAGACTACCTTCCTTCTGGCAATTTCTTCTCTCAAGAACTAGTGTGCTATGGTCCCCCCAAGAAGGGTCTTCCTGCATCTAAACAGACCCTCAGCCGGTGGATCGTGGATGCCATCTGCCTAGCCTTGAGTCCTCTGATCTCCCCTCGCCCCTGGGGGTCAAGGCTCACTCGACTCGGGGTGTGGCGGCCTCCAAGGCCTTTCTGTCAGGTGTATCTATGCAGGACATCTGCAACGCTGCGGGTTGGTCTACGCTGTTGACTTTCGTCAGGTTCTACGACCTCGATATCCAAGCCACTCCCGGCACTTCTGTTCTCTTGCCTTAGTTGTGCTCTTCCACACTAGGCAGGGATTTGTAAGTCTGGCAGAGTGGGCATACTCTTTCCCATAGCGTTTCGACGCAGCTTGAGTTCCTGAAGGGGAACGTCTCTAGGTTACACATGTAACCATGGTTCCCCGAGGGAACGAGACGCTGCGTCTCATTGCCATACTTCCGGCATCCCTGTGAGCGCTTACTTCATTTCCCAGATATATGTATCCACCGCACATGCTTTTAAGATTCCTGGTCTCTACATCACCGCGCCCGTGACGTCTCGCCTATCCATTGGACTGTTTACACACGTGATTCAGAGCGTTGTCACTTTGAAGGTGTTCCCATAGCGTTTCGACGCAGCGTCTCATTCTCCCGGGGAACCATGGTTACACGCGTAACCTAGAGATGATTTTTTTAAGAATCTTAACATATCTTTTTATCATAAAATGACACCATATTTTAGAGCATCTTTGATTCCAGATGTTTTTAGTTTCTTAAATATGATAAATCAAAAAGCTTTACTGAGCCTCATGTACATTTAATATGTTTATTGTGTTGTCATATTTATTAATTTGTTCATTATATGGACTCATAATATTGAAAATATTGTGATTATTTATTACTTGGTGTGTGTGTGTTTTGATTATGTGTGTGTGTATATCATACTATATTAGATCTATATATATATAGATATATATATATATATATATATATATTATATAGATAATATATATATATGTTTAAAAAAAAAAAACATTTACCGTACTGGGGTCCGGAATATTTTTTTTTAGTCCCTCTTCTGCTCAATAAAAATTAATTTTTCATTTGATCAAAAATACAGTAAAAAAACGTAATATTGTGCAATATTATTCCGATTTCAAATAACTGTTTTCTATTGGAATATATTTTAAAATGTAACTTATTCCTGTGATCAAAGCTGAATTTTCAGCATCATTACTCCAGTCTTCAGTGTCACATCATTCAGAAATCATGATACATTCTTTTCAGGATTCTTTGATGAACAGAAATTTCAAAAGAACAGCATTTATTTGAAGTAATCATTATTCTAATACATTTATAAAATTACAAAATATTTCTCTCAATTTTGACCTATTAATTAATAAATAAAGTAGTGTATAGAACTTACAGTATCTACTAAATATAGGCCAATACTCCCTAAAACGGGGAGTAATTTGGGAATGTTTGGCTTTGTTTTAGAGCTGTGTGAAGATTATATTTTTGTGTTATGCAGACAAATAAACAGCATATCGTTTTGGAGTGACATTTTACAGTCCACGTGTACAAATTAATTCATACCAATCAATTTTTTTTCACATTTTTTTTAAAGTCACGACTCATGAAATCAGTCTTTTTGTTTTCTTACTCTACCTCCTGCAGAAAATCGGCTGTGACGGCATCATCGGTTCTTCTGCAAAAGAAGACCGGTGCGGCGTCTGCAACGGTGATGGCAAATCCTGCAGGATCATCAAAGGAGACTTCAACCACTCCAAAGGGATGGGTGAGTCAGAGGAGAATCAGAGAATCATTTGTGTTCATCTGACATTAATACAAACTTTGAGTCTCGCTGTAATGCGTCATCAGGCCTGCTGGTGCTCAACACAACATAGACTAAATTATACAAGAGCCTCAGCCTCAAACCTCCTCTGACGGACCACCACTGCAGTTTCTGTGTGGCTGTCTTTAGTTTGGAGTGGTGTGGGCTTGTTGAAGTTAACAAAGAGAGAGAAAGTCTGAAGGAGAAGCACAGCGAGTTTCCTCTTCCATTGACCATGTTGGTTTTGTGTCTCTCAGTCCCTCATAGCCTTTGTAAGAAGGTTTCTACGTGTGTGATGTCGAAACCCAGAGCTGTTCTCAAGTGTTTCTCATGTAAGATGCATGGTTTGACGTGTGTGTGTGTGTGTGTTGTTTAAACTGTTCTATGGGATTAACACCCAACTGTTCTTGAAATCATTATATTAAACACACCTTTACACTAGGAGAGTTGATGTCCCGATTCATTTCAACACTATATACTGTACACTACTATTCAAAAGTTTGGGATCATTAAAAAATATTTTTTGCGTGTTTATGAAATAAGATTCATATCACTGTTGTTGTTTTTAACTAAAACTAAATCTATAGTAGTAGGTGTCATCAATAATGCTCAGTATCACTTGTAGAGTGAATCTGCTTTATTTCACTAACTACAACACTGCTTCAGTGTTACTTTTACTCTCTATAGATCAGGACCATGTGAAAACTGAGCAGTGTTTGTTTAACACTGGGGATTTTACTGTGTAAACGTAACCAGCAACTTGTGTTTTTCTTTATTAAATAATTTATTAAAATTAATTTGGAAAATTGTCTTGGTCTTTAACTACAAACACAAACCAATTTTAAAAGAAACGTGGTATGTAACACATACACAAGTTTTGTTGTGGCCTTGCTGGTGACCAGCAACCAGCATCCCATGCTGGTCCCAGCATGCAAAACGTACCTTATGCTGGTGACCAGCAATGCTGGATTTTTCAGCAAAACAATTTTTTGCGTGTTTATTAAATACGATTCACATCACTGTTGTTATTTTTAAATCTAAATCTATTTAAATAGTTTCTGTTAATTGAAGTAAAGCTAAAATAAAATACAATTACATTTAAACAAATTAAATATTAGAAATGTCACCTTACTGAAATAAGCTCAAGTTACACTGCTAAAATTACTAAAACAGAAATAAAAATAAATGACAGATAAATAGAAATATAAAAAATAAGAGAAGAAAATGACAAACTAAATTGAATATAAAATGAAAACTGAAATTATAAAAATAAATTCTAATTCAAAATTTGAATAAATAATATAATAGTATAGAACTAATACTAAAATCAAACTGTTTCTTGTATCACCAAGGCTGCATTTAGTTGATCAAAAATACAGCCAAAAAATTGTGAAATATTATTACAATTTAAAATGACTATTTTCTGTTTTAATATGTTTTAAAATGCATTCTTTACTCTAGTATCACAGAAATCCTTCAGCAATCATTGTAATATGCTGATTTGCTGGTCAAGAAACATTTCTTATTATTATCAATGTTAAAAACAGTTGTGCTGCTTTTAGTTTTAGTAGAAATCGTGATACATTTATGTTTTCAAGATTCTTTGATTAGAAAGTTCAAAAGAAAGGCATTTATTTGAGATAGAAACCTTTTGTAACATTATAAATGTATTTACTGTCAGTTTTGATCAATTTAATGCATCCTCCTTGTGGAATAAAAGTTTTAATTTCAAAACTGTAGTGATCACAAACATTTGAACGGTAGTGTGTTTAATTGTGTTCGCTTGTCAAAGTCAAGACTTTTGTATTTTTTTCACAGAACAAAATTCAAATTTGTCTTGTTAAACTTCTCTTTTCTGGTTAATATGGTGTTTTCATTTAACCGACATGCTCCATGAGGTCTGTTTCTGTGGATGATTTGAGAGGTTAAAACTTTGTCATTCCAAACTCTTTTTCTCCTACTCATCAGCTGAGTAAGGACTCGTGCTCTTGGGTTATCTGTTATTCACTGGATTCAGTCCGGATGACTCCAAGGTCACATTGTGTGTCTCCCAAAACAGAGCGTCCCAGTGGTCTCCAGCTGCTGTAGCTTCAGGCCATCATCATCCTCCTGTCCACTGCTGAATGTGGGAATAAGTGTCTATGCCCAGCCGTGTGGGGAATATGTTGGGACAAAATGAAGGACGTCTGCAGTTGTTATATGCATGCTGTTGGAGACAATCAGAAGTCTTATTATTTAGCATTCCTATCATGTTATGATCATATCGAAGTTCACAGTCCACAAAATCCCCTTTTCCTCAAGGGCTTTCTTGGCTTTGTGCATGTCAATGAGGAATTTGTCATAGATTGATGGAGCAAAACTGACCATCGGTGCTGTCAATCTTGCATCATTCAATCTGACATGATGTTGTACAGTCTGTTTTGACTTTTACTGAAGATCTAATGCAATCTGACAAGCAACAGTTGCAATGGACAGAAAGCAGGAGTCAATTTTCTTTTGTTTGCAAAGGCTACATAAAAAAATGAAGCTTTTTTTTCTTTCTTTTAAATAAATCTCTGAATGAATCTTTGGGGCTTCTGAAACCAGTTCTCACTGTGTAAAGGTGTGTTTTAGTGGTTCTTCAAGAGCAGTCATGAGAGGATTTCACTCCAGTATAAAGATCTGACTCTCACTCTTTCACGTTTAACCACATTCTCAGTGGCTTTGCTTCTGGAAGTATTTTTCCCATTCGTTTTCTCCATAGGTGCACTACCATCCAAAAGGTGTTTTTTTAATAAGAAATAATACTTTTATTTAGAAAGGAAGCTTTAAATTGATCTTACAAAATGTTTCTATTTCAAATAAATGTTTATCAAATATTCATCAAGGAATCCTGAAAGAATATTATCATGATTTCCACAAAAATTAAGCAGCAAAACTGTTTCAACGTTCATTATAGTTATAAATATTTCTGTCTTAAATGGCAAATCAGAATATTAGAATGATTTCTGAAGGATCATGTGACATTGAAGACTGGAGTAATGATGCTGAAAATTCACAGAAATAAATTACATTTAAAATATATTCAATATAGAAAACAGTTATTTAAGTTGTAATAACATTTGACAATATTACAGTTTTTACTGTATTTTTAGTCGGGTAAATGCTTGGTGAGCAGAAGACTTCTTTCAAAACATTAATAAATCTTACAGACCACATTTTTGAATTGTAATGTATAAAAAAACACTATAAACCTTTACACGATTCTCAGGAAGTATATTATATATATATATATATATATATTATATATATATATATATATATGTATATAGATATATATATATATATTAATATAAAATTTTTATATAATTTAAGCTTATTAAAAAAAATATTCAGGCAGTGTGAGTTCGATAGTGTAAAGAAACTAATTCAGTTGCATCATTCTTCATGCGAGTGGGATGTCACTGCTCATACTCATTAGCAGAAATTCCCATGGTGACAGTGACTTTGTTTAATTATGAATTTGAATGACTCATGGCTTCTGCAGAATCATAATTAATCATTTAACTTCAGAGCTTATGGTAGGTCTTTACTGAAATGTTTGCATGTTACCACTAAACATTGGTTTCTCTATGGAGAGAATGATTGGGATTGTTACTTCTGGAAGTGTTGTGCTTGGTTAGGGTTGCACGATGTGTGCTTTTGGTGTGTGTTTATGAGACGCATCCAGCATCTGACGCTTATTAAAGGGTTAGTTCACCCAAAAATGAAAATTAGGCCATAAATTACTCGCCCTCAATGCATCCTAGGTGTATATGACTTTCTTCTTTCAGACGAATCCAGTCGGAGTTATATTAAAAATAGGTCTTTGAGCTTCCCACGGATTTAATGTCACTCAGGCGGGTGTTTGCATTGCACATATCGCTGCCTCCAAAAGAAGCTGAAATATTCATTCTCCACCCATCCATAAAAAAAGTGTCTGACACGGCTCCGGGGGTGAACAAAGGCCTCCTGTATTGAATCGATGCGTTTTTGTAAGAAAAATAACCATATTTAAAACGTAATAATAACTTTAATCTAGCTTGCGCTCACTGTTGTAAACGGAAGCAGTTCCGGGCGGATGACGTATGAGGTCAGCTTTGAGCATGCACCGCTCAGAAGTGATGAACGCGGAAGCGCAGCGAAGAGAACAAAACAAAACAACAGTCACTAATTAGAAGTACAAAACGAGGATTTCGATATAAGCCAAGAGGAGACTGGTTTTCCTTTGCTAAAGTAAGGAAACTTTGCTTCCTTTGCTCCTGTAAACAAACGTTGGTTTTCACGAGACTCACCGGCGCATGTGCAGCGCTGACCTCATACGTCATCCTCCCGGAGCTGCTTCTGTGTACAACTGTTGGCGCAAGCTAGATTAAAGTGATTATTAAGTTTTGAATATGGATATTTTTCTTACAAAAACACATCGATTAGCTACAGGAGGCCTTTGTTCACCCCCCGGAGCCGTGAGAGACACTTTTTTTTATGGATTTTTTATTTAAGTTATTTTGGACTGAAGCAATGAAACACCCGCTGAGTGGCATTAAACGGTTTGAAAGATCAAAGACAATTTTTAATAAACTCCGACTGGATTCGTCTGAAAGTCATATACACCTAGGATGACTTGAGGGTGTGTAATTTATGCCCTAATTTTAATTTTTGGGTGAACTAACCCTTTAAGCCCTCTTTGGATTCTCCTGGAAGAGTTATATCGAGTTCAAGTCTCTCTCAAGGCCTCAGTTTGGTAAAATCAACTAAAATTAAGCATCTGTTGGGTTTATATGCTACTGTTAAAAAAATATGGGGATCAGAAAGTGTTTTTTTATAATGAAAGAAGTATCTTAAAAAACAGTAAATGTTATTACAATTTAAAATTACTCTTTTCTATTTTAATACATTTTGAAATGTAATTTCTGTACCGCACAAGCCCAAATCAACTATAAAAACAACCATTGTCCATCAATACGATATACTCCAAAAAAAAAAAAAGTCTTCAGTTGTCTTTGTTGATTTGCTGCTCAAGAAACATTATCAGTGTTTGAAACAGTTGTGCTGCTTCATATTTTTGTGGAAACTGTAATACATTTTTTCTTTGATGAATAGAAATTTAAAAGAACAGCATTTATTTGAAATATAAATATTTTAGTAACATTATAAATGTCTTTACTGTGACTTTTGATTAATTTAATGTGTCCTTGCTGAATAGAAGTATTAATTTCTTTCAAAAAAGACTAAACAAATCTGACCCCAGCTTTTTGAAAGGTAGCATTTGCTCAGCCAGAAACACAGAAACATCACCCTATTATTCGTTCGTCTTATAATGTGCAAAATTGAAGCAAAATTGATTCTGTGACTGTCAGATACTTGCTGAACACTGACCCTGTGTCTTTACTGAGGCACTGAAGGAATATTTCACCCAGAAATGAAAATACTGTAATCGCTTCTCACCCTGTTGTTGTTTCAGATTTGTATGATTTCATTTTCTCCTGTAAAACTGAAAAATAGATCTGTTGTCTTCTGTTGCCAACAAAAGTGGAACATGATTTATACTTTAAAGCTCCTAAAATGACAGAACTGCCATAAAAGTAGCTCATATGAGTTTTCTGTTCATGTAGTATTGCAATTTTGCGTTGTAGTATTAATCACCATCCACTTTCTTTGTAAGAACAGAAGCTCAGACATTCAGTAAAGCATCACCATCATTTTGTATTTCACAAAAGACCAAAAATTGCACATCATTTTCATCTCTGGGTGAGCTATTCCTTTACAAAAGGTAGACATCACTGATACAATAAAGTTTCCTGACAAAGTTCAGTCCATCTTCCAGGAGAGGCCAATAACAGCTTGGACAGAAAAGCTTTCCTACATCTATACCCTCAACTTTCATTATTTGAGATGAATTACTCTCCATAACAAAACCAAACAGAAACCGAATCCCGAAGTCCAGTGGTTATTACAGGTCCTCCAGATGTGGTGGCATGTGAACGAGTGTGGGTTTGTGATCTGGGCTCGGTGTGTTTTATGCGATCGGGTGGCCGTCGTGAGGTTTTGGGTGTTTAACGGGGGTTTGTGGTGCTGTGTGGAGTGATAACCTCATGTTTGCGATCACGCCAGGACAAAGACGGTGAGTATAAAGCGTCTTTGGTGCAAAGTGTGGGGCAGTAAAGGACACCAGCCTGTCATCCGAAGCGCAGGTCAGATCATTTCAGTTGAGGATCACACTAATCTCGTCCTTCGTATGGAAAACATGTTTCACAAAGCCGCTAGAGTCTGAGGTCTCCTCTTTAAATGAGCTGAACCGATTGCAATTACTGGCATACACGGAGCCATCAGCGTTCCTTGCACTCAGTGCAGTGATGTATCTGAGCATCCGTTTCTGAATGTGGCTGTTGTGTGTGTATAAACAGTACAGCAGATTGGTTTTATCATTACTGCCCAGACACTTTGTGTCACAATGGTGTTTGAAATGGGAGTTGTGTGTGTAAGTCGGATGAAAATGCCGTGCTTCTGATCAAGTCGACCACCAAAGAATTTGACACACTTATATATATATCTATATATATATCTATATATATATATGTATGTATATGTACAGTATATATGTATTGTTAATGCTCTACTACCTGACTCCAAACCGAATACACACTGTGTGGAGTGACAGACACATGTGCTTTATCCACATACACAACATATTTACAGAAATGCACGCCTGCACCTGTGTCTGCCCACCTGTGCACCAGTATGAAATCTCGCTCGTCTCTTTTCATTTTCCACCCTTCTTTCTCTCCTTTCTCCTCTTATTTCTCTCCTTCCCAAAGGTTACATCGAGGCAGCTGTCATTCCGGTGGGAGCTCGGCGAATCAAAGTTGTGGAAGACAAACCGTCCCATAGCTTTCTGGGTAATTACTCAACCTGTTGCCATAACAACCATCTTCCAAATGGCCACACAATGGATCTGAGTGAGACTGGAGCAGCTCCGTAATGGCTGTAGATAGGAATCACGCCAGGTGTCTTCTCTAATGCTGCGCTATGACAAATGACGCTTCTCTGCTGACAAGCTGCTTGTCAAATTAGGATGAAACTCACACTAAGGACATATGACACACATTGGCTTTATACAGCTCAATACTAATTTTGTAATTTTTTTTTTTTTGGTCAAATAAATATTCACTTTTGTGAGTGAATGTCACAGAAACATGTCTGATCATTTTTCACCCCAAAATCAGAAAACAGGAAATATATCATACATTATGATACATTTAATAAATAAATGAAGCCATATTTATCAACGTTATAAATGAAATTTATTATTTATTCTGCATTATTTCAGGACAATTAGTATATCTATCCCCCCAATTGAAATCTAAATAATAATAATAATTTATTAGTTATATGTAAAATAATCAAATATGTTAATTGCTAACACTAGTTTTCTTTAAAACAAATTGTATTTTACTTTAATGACATTTAAGCACATTTATCCCCCGCATTGTTTTTTATTCCAATATGCCAATATTTTTTTTTTTTTTGCAATTCTCATTGTTGTAAAAATAAATTGTTTTAATAAAATACTTTTTATAGTCATAATGTAAAATGCAAAAATTCTAAATACTTTATATAATATTTTAATAATAATAATAATAATTATTATATAAAGGAAATTATGTAATTTAGGTCTAATATAATAATTGCAGCATTAAAAAAAAGTTACTTAAACATTGTGTAGGAAATGTGCTTAAATGTCATGAAATTGATGTGATAACTAAAAATTATAAGGATACATTTTTTAACACAAAATTTGTAACTTCTAATTTCATTCTTTTTATTTTGGGGTGAAATATGCCAGACATGGTCTTGACTTCCATGAGATTCTCTCTTGTATTTAGCGAATCCCACTTGAGAGAATATTATAAATAATGAGAAACTTATTTAAGACTTCATTTGTTCGGCTGCCCCACAATTGATGAGCATATTCATTGTAATTTAATTTATTTTAATGAGTCAGAGGTTTTTGAAAAGGCGCCTTCAACTTTCAGAATGAATGCGTCTCGCTGTCCAACTTCACAGACATAATGCTGACAGATCATAATAACACTTCGCTCTACATATTCTTAAATAAACATCCCTTCTCCCAAAGGTCAGTATCACATGACTGCCTGGGTTGAAGTTATTAAAGTGTCAGATATTATAGAATGAGCTATATAAGATTGTGAAGTTTACAGGCTTTCTAATGAATGCATTTTATTCTATAATGCCTTTCATTTAACACTGAACTTGCAGGATGCAATCTGTGCTTCATATGCAGGGCGATGTAAACATATGTTTAGCTTGGGCCTGCTTTGCCATCTTTTGTAAGAGAACAGAAGAATATTTTTTAATTCCAGCCAAAACGCTTTAATTGACATGAAAGTGCACCCCTCCCATTGAGCTCAGCGCAGATGCTCTCCAAAACAAACCGCTTCATGTTTTCATTGCAGCAGACTGTGGGCAATCACATCTTCAGCCTCCACTGCTCAGAAACCATCATGGAGTCGTATATATGTGTGTATAAAAATAGGATGACTGTGAGCTAATGATGGATGAATGATATGCAATAGCTCATTCAACACAAGAAGTTCAAATACTTAATGGTAAGAATGTGTTGAAGTTTCATTTTAAAAGGAAAAGATTGCACTGAATTCTGGACTGTGTGAAGGCAGAGATATATTAATTAAAAAAAAATCCCACCATTAGCAGTCATAAGGTGTACAATCAAATTGATGCTAAAAATCTTTTTGCAACAAACAATCTATATAAATAACTAAAAACGAAACTTGTTTTACAAGAAATTAAATCAGTACTTGCTTATTATTTGCAAAATTTACTTGCAATTTTTTCCCCTCAGTATAAAGGAGGTTTCGATCTGTTTACTATTTTTTATGAAAAACTGAAAATATATTTTAAACAAAAAATGAATATTAAATTAATTTCAACCAAATTTAAAGTTAAGAAGCTTAAGTTCAGCTGAATATTTTATTGTGCATCCTGTATTAAAATAAAATTGAAATGTAATGTATGTGACTCTGTACCAGGGTTATTATAGTATATAAATTTAAGTGTGTGTGAGTGTGGTGTGTGTGTGTGTGTGTGTGTGGTGGTGTGTGTGGGTGTGTGTGTGTTTGTATAGAATATATATAGGTAGGCAGTGGGCAAAAAAGTTATTTAGTCAGCCACCAATGTGCAATTTACTCCCACTTACAAATAGAGAGAGGCCTTAATTTTCATCATAGGTATACCTCAACTATGAGAGACAAATGAGAAAAAAAATCCAGAAAATCACATTGTCGATTTTTAAAGAATTAATTTGTAAATTCCTCTGTAAAATAAGTATTTGGTCACCTACAAACATGCAAGATTTCTGGCTCTCACAGACCTGTACCAACTTCTTTAAAGGCTCCTGCCCTCCACTGGTTACCTGTATTAATGGCATCTTTTGAACTCGTTATCAGTATAAAAGACATCTGTCCACAACCTCAAACAGTCACACTCCAAATTCCACCATGGCCAAGACCAATGAGCTGTTAAAGGACACCAGAAACAAAATTGTAGTCCTGCACCAGGCTGGGAAGACTGAATTTGCAATAGGTAAGCAGCTTGGTGTGATGAAATCAACTGTGGGAGCAATTATTAGAAAATGGAAGACATACAAGATCACTGATAATCTACCTCGATCTGGGGCTCCACGCAAGGTCTCACCCCGTTGGGTCAAAATGATCACAAGAACTGTGAGCAAAATCCCAGAACCACACGGGGGGACCTAGTGATTGACCTGCAGAGAGCTGGGACCAAAGTAACAAGGCTACCATCAGTAACACACTGCGCCGCCAGGGACTCAAAATCCTGCAGTGCCAGACGTGTCCCCCTGCTTAAGCCAGTACATTTCCATGCCCGTCTGAAGTTTGCTAGAGAGCATTTGGATGATCCAGAAGAGGATGGGGAGAATGTCATATGGTCAGATGAAACAAAATAGAACTTTTTGGTAAAAACTCACTTGTCGTGTTTGGAGGAGAAAGAAAGCTGAGTTGCATCCAAAGAACACCATAACTACTGTGAAGCATGGGGGTGGAAACATCATGCTTTGGGGCTGTTTTTCTGCAAAGGGGCCAGGACGACTGATCCGTTTAAACGAAAGAATGAATGGGGCCATGTTATCGTGAGATTTTGAGTGAAAACCTCCTTCCATCAGCAAGTGCATTGAAGATGAAACGTGGCTGGGTCTTTTCAGCATGACAATGATCCCAAACACACTGCCCGGGCAACGAAGGAGTGGTTTCGTAAGAAGCATTTCAAGGTCCTGGATTGGCCTAGCCAGTCTCCAGATCTCAAACCCATAGAAAATCATTGGAGGGAGTTGAAAATCCATGTTGCACAGCGACAGCCCCAAAACATTACTGCACTAGAGGAGATCTATATGGAGGAATGGGCCAAAATACCAGCAACAGTGTTATATACCCTTTGTTGGCAATGACAGAAAACGTTTGACCTCTGTCATTACCAACAAAGGGTATATAACAAAGTATTGAGAGAAGTTTTCTATTGTATCAAATACTTATTTCATGAAATAAAATGGAAATTAATTATTAAAAAATCATACTATGTTATTTTCTGGATTTTTTTTCTCATTTTGTCTCTCATAGTTGAGGTATACCTATGCTGAAAATTACAGGCCTCTCTCCTCTTTTTAAGTGGGAGAACATGCACAATTGGTGGCTGACTAAATACGTTTTTGCCCCACTGTATATGTAGGTTACATTAACTTATTTATTTCAGCTAGATGGCAAGGAAACATTTCTCATTTTCTTTTAGTTTATCTTGATGTACTAAAATAAAAGAAACTGAAATAAAAATAATTAAATGAACTGATTAACACTATAAAAACAGACTAATAAAAATGACAAAAACACAACAAAAAATATATAAATGGAGCCGAAACTAAAAAATAAACACCTAATTTTTACACGGTAAAAAAAAATATTTTTATTTTACCGTACACTACGGGATAAAAAAAACCGCAGCTATCAATAGGTGGTTGCCGGAATTTTACCGTAAAAAGTACGGTAGCAATGTTTTAGGTTTTACTGTTTTAACTTAAATTTAGTTAAATACCGTAATTTCATTAACTGATATAATGTTAATATACCAACCTATTGAAGTACTGAAATCTGTTTTGCACCTTTGTAATACACTGATAACCACCAAATGCAGGAGGTGATGAGAAAGTCACATGATGAACCAAAGCCCATCACAAGCATCTTTTAGATAATAACATATATAGAAGGTGCACAGTGTCGTTCACACAGACACTAAACACCATCACTGTAACACACATGAAACTGATATAATGCAATTAACATTAATTTAACAACATTAGATTAACACACAACCCTAATATACATAACTGATAAGAAAAAACTAAGAAGAAACATAGTTATTTTTAACAAAAAACATAAAATTTGAAATGTAACGCAGGGAATTCTGGGAATGTCAATTTACGGTTATTCACTGTAAATTATACGGTCTTTTTTACTTCCAAAAATGGTATACTACCGTAAAATTAATGTCCAATACAGGTATGTCCAATACATTTTGGGGGGGGGGGTCACCGTATATAGTAGGGGAATTTACCGTTAACCATTTAAAAGGTTTATACTGTAGCATTTTTACAGTCTTTTACCATTAAATTCACTGTCATTTTTTACAGTGTACATCAATATGATATTAGATAATGTTTCTGTTTGACTGGTGCAGCTCTGAAGGACTCCAGCAAGCGATCCATAAACAAACTGGAAATCGAGCTGCCAGGGAGTTTGAGCTTGCTGGCACCACGGTCCGCTACGTGAGGAGAGGACTGTGGGAAAAAATGTCTGCCAAGGGACCTACTAAGACTCCACTCCACCTCATGGTAAGTTCTTTATGTACTAACATGCACCTTTTTCTTTCTTAGATCTTTACTGTCTTTCACACATTTCTTATTGAACTGTGCTTTTACACTTAATTCAGTATAAAAAGCCATCTGCTGCAAATTTTATTTCCGTAATCAGATAATCAATGGGAAATACTGTAGGACAGGACATGGTTTTATCAGGGAAATGATTGAATCATGAACACTCAATGAAAATTCTGTTCATGTTTATTTGTATAGCACTTTTCGTGATACAAATCGTTGCAAAGCAGCTTCACAGAAAATTAAAGTTTCTACAATATACAGTATTTAGTAGTAGCTTATCAGTAGTGACTGTGTAAAGCCGTTTCACACTGAGCGAGATGCGAAAAAGCGAGGCGAATCGCAGACGAATGTTGCTTTCACACCGAGCGCGAAACGATTGATCACATTCTGCTAATTCACACCTGCACGCTAGGTGGCGCCGACCAACAGTGCATTTTTCCTCAGATATGTGTCTCGTATATGGATTTAACATCATCCGCTGCTCAATATACAGTATTAAATTAATATAGCTAAATAAAGTTTGGTTCTACTCCAGAAACACAAACTATCTATAATGCTTACAAGAAAACATCTTAAAGGGGTCATCGGATGCGAAATGCACTTTTACATGTTGCTTGAACATAAATGTGTGTTGGCAGTGTGTGTACACAACCACCCTATAATGATAAAATCCACCCAGTGTTTTTTTTTTAATCTACTAACATCATAAACCCTTTCTCAAATCAAGCCGTTCTCAGCTTCTTGTCTGTGTGACGTCCAAGCGGCAACCTTCCGGTCTCTCTCGTGAAACCAACACAGAATTGACTAAAACTGCAATTCATCGACTGTACGCGCGCTAGAGGCTGGCTTCCAACGGGAGTCAACCGCATGACTCCCCATGTTAAAATGCCCATTTTACGCATAAAAAAATATGTTTACAGCCTGGTACAAAAGTTCCTCAGACCCAGGCCGCCTCCCGACATTGTTGATTGACAGGACCCTCTTAAAAATGAAGGTGCTTCAAAGGTTCTTCACAGCGATGCCATAGAAGAACCATTTTTGTTCCACAAAGAACCATTCAGTCAAGGTTCTTTAAAGAACATCTCTTTCTTACCTTTTATAATCTGAAGAACCTTCTTTCACCACAAAGAACCTTTTGTGAAACAGAAAGGTTCTTCATATGTTAAAGGTTCTTTATGGAACCATTTAGACAAAAAGGTTCTTCTATGGCATCGTGAAGCACCTTTATTTTTAAGAGTGTTGCGTTGTAGTAGCAGTAGCTGAGTGAGCTGTCATTAGTCCGCCATTGTTTCACCGCCGGAGCAGTTGTAGACAAGAATGACTCCTAAGCGATTGAGTGTTCTGTTGTTGGATGTAAATAATGAACATAGCAGTCGTCATTTACTCCCGACATCTGAGCCGCTGAAGATGCAGTGGATTACGTTTGTTTTTGAAGGGAATGCGCCCCCGATCTTCTCATTCGAAAATTTTTTGGGTCATTATAAGCTCTGTGTGGAAAGCTGCATGATGCTTCTTTGGAAAAAAAATAACAGCATATGGGTTTGGAACAACATGAGAGTGAGTAAATAATTTCATTTTTGGGCAAATTGTCACTTTAAGTAAGTATATGGCGATTTTGATTTCATGCTGACTGTAACTGTCATGTTCTCCTGGTTACTAGTTGATTTAGAGTATAATTATGGCATATTTTGTCTTCATCATGAACAACTTCAGGACTAACAACACATGCTATTTTATATTCGGAAAACATGGCAGTCTGCTAATCCAAAGCAAACACATAAACTGAATGGAAAACAGATCATGCAAAATGTTTTGAAAGCAGTAACGCAGCTGTTTTGGGACGGAGCTGCTGCTGAACCTGATGTCTTCACCTTCATGCATGTCTAGTGCTGCTTTTCCACCCGTGTGTCGACACGGACATCGACTGCAATGATTTCATCATGATGTCATGTGGCGTTAGGGCCCGTTCACAATGCAAAAATAGCTCGATGCAGCACGTCTCGAAACACACGTCAACAAAAGTTGAAGTACGCCTACAGTTTCTACTGATTTCTCCAAGCCAAGATCCATGCTTTCAAAACAATCAATACAATACAATTGTTTGGCTTTTAATTTACTAAAACTGTTCACTGCATAATTACTTTTGCTTTCTTATGAGCTAACACTTTATTTACACTGCAAAATAAAATGCAGTCTATCTCAGTATTTTTGTTGTTTTACAAATATCTAAACTTTCTTAAATCAAGACATACTACTTTACTTGAGAAGCAAAATGACATTAATGACAAGATATTAAGTCTTGTTTTCTGAAAAATTTATTAAAATGAAGTGAGTGGATGTTTAATTTTTATTACATTAATCCTTTCATGTCTAATTTAGTGTGTTCCTTGCCATTTCTGTAATTATTTGTGAAATTTGCTTTAAAGTAAATCTTACTTTTTTTTCAGTGCAATTGTTTTGACTGTTTCACTTTAATTCATTTGTATTTATTTCACTTTTAGTAATTTTAGTAGTTATTTAATTTCAGGCAACATTTCTAATGTTCTTTTTTATTTAAGTTTTAGTTTTACAGTTCTGGAGTCAGAAAGATCTTGTTTTCCCTTTGAATGTATTTTTATTTGATTTATTTTATTATTTTACTTTATTTAATTTTTTTATTTTTTCAGAAAAATAGATTTAATATCTTAAGTCTTTTTGCTGCTCATGTAAATGTATCTTGATTTAAGAATGTTTAGGTATTTGTATTGGAAAACAAGACAAAAATACAGAGGATGAAGATCATTTTTTTGCAGTTTACAATTGGCTATTGGCATTTTCGCCAAAATGAATGAATATAATCTCATCTGAACAATAACCATTTTGTACACATTTACATTCACATTTGTGCATTTAGCAGATGCTTTTTTTCTCAACTTGCGTTGTATTCAGGGTATGCATTTGATCAGTTCATGTATTCTTGGGAATAAACCCCATGCTGTTGGTGCCATGCTGTTCTCTCTTAACTTTAACTTGTTTCGATGGCCACCTCTCTTGCTCTCTCCTCCTACATCCCCTTTTATATCTCTTCCTACTTCCTACATTTTCCTCCCGTTTCCTCTCCTCCTCCTCCATCCACTCCACTTCTTCCTCTTGCTCTTCTGCTCTTTCTCCAGGGTCCTCATTATTTCTTTGCTCTGAGTCACAGGTTGCCCCTTCCATACATAGACAAGTCAAGATAGTTGTGCAAACAGTTTAGTATACATTTCCTGCGGTGTGCTTCTAAACTGAAGGTGTCGATATGATGGACCATTTGACTGTGCGGCTTTACTTCAGTCGTCTGTTGATGTTTTGAGCCTTACATTTTACTATTATTTATACTATTATAGTCTTTTTTGATATATGTTGAATTAGCTTTTTTGTATTTTTCAGCTTTCATTTAATGTTAGTTGGTTTTAGTAATTGTGTGTTTCCTACACTGTAAAAATGTTTCTTAGTTGTAAATAAAGATTATTGGAGTATGTTTTACAAGGAAATACTATTTCAGTTTTTTTTTTTACTTCAAAATTTCGATGTGTTACTTGCTATTTCTTTGTAATTGTTTGTGAAATGTACTAGCAATTTCTTTTAGTACTTTTTTATTTTGCTTTAATTTATTTTTTTTGCTAATTTTGCTTTAATTTATTTGTATTTATTTAACTTTTAGTAATTTTAGTACTTAACTTTTCATTTCTAATTTTAATTTTTTTCTTTCTTTTTTTCTTTCTCTCTTTCTTTATATTATTAATTTCATTTGTTCAGCTGTATTTTAATATTTTTTCCAGCTTATTTTTAATTAAAGAACATGTTTTCAGTTTTAGTTAACTAAAACACGAATGGAGAAATGTCCCAAGTAAAAAAATATAAATGTATGTCACATACAGTATAGTTCAAATTTGTTAACATATTTACTGACATATCACTCGAGACTTACTGATGAAAATTTTAATTAAACTTTATTTGGAGTACTGCTTGCATATTTTTTAATATTAAGCCTAAAATGTTTTTTAATGTCACTACCGATGAGGATTGCATGATCTTTAAATAATATCGTTTTTTAAATGCAAGGTATTTAAAGTGTACCTGAAGTATACTTGCAGTAGTTCCACTTTAGCACAATCAAATATACTTCAGTGTATCTTTAGTTGCACTTCAGCACTACTTCTTCACAATTAAAGTGCATTAAGTACAAAATTAGTTGTTCCAATTTAGCAGACTTTAAGTATACCAGTTTAGTATACCAAAAAAAGTACAATCGCAGGGTATTAATATGTAATATTTGTAATAAACTTAGCATGAAATAAACGTATTTCAAATCAATTTTAGTATATTTATTTTTCACTATAGGGGTGTGTAGTAAAAAAAATTAGCAGTTAATTAAGTTAAGCAATAACCAAAGACATCCATCTAATGCATGATAAGATTAAATATTTAGAAACTAATGCAGAAACGCAATTTACTGCTCACTATGGAAAGAAAGCCAGTTCTCTAATCCTCTAATCCAGGCGCGTTGTTTCAGTTAATATCTCCTCAAAGCTCTTTATGATGAAGAGAATAGACCTGTAATCTCCACTCCCCCGCAGTCACCGAGAGTTTAAAGCAAAAAGGTTTGTTTAGTCCAGAGAGCCAGAGGGTGTCTTGAGAGAGATCTCTAATGAATGTAATTAAGCAGTGAAGCAGGCTTTAGATGAAGCTTTCCTCTCAGATGTCCTCTGGCACAGAGATGCTCCACTTCAAACAGTCAGAGTGTTCTCAGACCCATTTAGAATATTTAAGATACATTTCTAATGTGTCTCTGGTCGTCTTTAGGCCAGAAATTGAGTGTTTTTCTGACCTTGAATAACTAAATAGATGCAAAATACTCCAAATTAGGTGAGAAAAATAGCCAGATAAACCATATGGGCATTTGGGCATGTGCCAATCTTGCCCTGAGTGTGAATATTCACTTGTGATGTTTCAGTGGCATGTGGTGCATACCTAATTGAAGGAATAGTTCACCTAAAAATGAAAATCTGCTGAAAATGTACTCACCCTCAGGACATCCAAGATGTAGAAGTGTTTGTTTGTTTGTTTATCAGAACAGATTTGGAGAAATGTAGCATTACATCACTTGCTCACCAATGGATCCTCTGCAGTGAATGGGTGCCGTCAGAATGAGAGTCCAAACAGCTGATAAAAACATCACAATACACACCACTCCAGTCCATCAATTAACATCTTTGTGAGGCAAAAAGCTGCATGTTTTGTAATAACTTTAACCCGTTGCTTCTGACTAAAATGCGAGTCTTTTATTTATAATATTACCTTCTCCAGTGAAAAAAGTTGTCTCATCTGAATCAGGAGAGAAATATGCACAGATCAAGCACCTATTACGAAAATGGTCCGAAACAGTTCTAAAAAAATATGTGGGTGGATTTTGATGTGCGAGAAAACAGGAGATTCACTTTTTCATTGGAGGAAGCGTTATTATGGATTATGGACTAAAAACTTAGTTTTATTTATTTATTATTATTTGTTTTTTTGCATAAAGAAAAAAGCCCTTTTTGACCATTCTTAGGCCCATTGAGTGTTTTTTTTACATTATTTTCATAACAATGCAAGTAATGTATAAAATCTCAGTCTTATTGATTAAATGTGAAATACAATTTTAAATTATTTATTATTTAAATAATGCTCTGTACAACATGGGAGTAGTTTTTACAGTGAATTTGTTATATGCTGATTTAAATGACAAAAGATTATACTAATACAGTTTTATTTGAAGACATTCTAATAGGAACCATCATTAAAAAAAACTCAAAATGTCAACACACATTGCTATTAGAACTTGATAGAAAATGTGTTTAATTATAATTAAATAATGTCTCAATGCAAAAAAGTTAATGGCCCTAAAATAGTCTTAATTTTTGATAATTTTACTAGTGATTTTAGAGTGAAAAGTAAGTCGGACATGTTTTCATGAGATTCACTCACTGTATATTTTGTTCATCTGCTGTTGGTGGGCTTGTTGAGTATTTTGAATGTGTGGTTGTGTTCTCTTGTGTATAGTTTCAGTCATGTCATTAGCCACTGGCTGACAGTGAGACGGCTCTTGAGGCTCTTTGAGGGGTCTGAGGGGCTGTTAACCTCCACAGTCTGTGAGGAATGGCTCTCACGAGATGGATCTTGTGATAAAGGGTGTGCTGGAGGCTGGAGTCTCGTCCTGTCCCTGGAAATGATTATGGGAATGAATGGAAGTGATCCGTTTTTCCTCATGGTGTTTTGGTAGCCTCTTGAAATCAGACCTTGTGCCTGTTCACAGGCCTCTGGAGATACACTGTATGGCCAAACATATGTAGACACCTCCTAATGCTTGTAATTAACAGCAATCGGTGTTCCTCAAGGTGTGTAGTGGGGTTCAGCTCTGAGCTTTGTTCAGGCCAGTGAAGTTCTCTGCCAGACTCAAATATGTCCATTTAGCTTTGAGCACAGGAAAAATTCTGAAATAAAATCAAAATTAAATCTAAAATGAACTTTTTAATATAATATTATTCATTAGACCACATTATTTTAAGGGGAAAAAATAGTTTTTGTAACTTTGGAAATGTAATCACTTGCATCTGAAGCAACTTTTTGGGGGCTGACTTTCAAAATCAAAATTTTAGGGACATGAAGACTTTTTAATGTCTTAAAGGAATACTTCACCCAAAAATGGTGAACTATTGGTTCACTAAAAATGGTGGACTTTTTAATGACTTTCTAATGTCTTTTAATGACAGTCTCTTCTGCTCACTAATGCTGCTTATTTAATCATAAATACAGTGAAATTTTAAAATAGTATTACAAATTAAAATAACTGTTTTCTATCATAATATATTTTTTAAAAAGTAATTTATTCCTATGATGCAAAGCTGAATTTCTGCATCATTACACTAGTCTTCAGTGTCACCTGATGCTTCAGAGATCATTCTAAGATGCTGATTTGCTGCTCAAGAAACATTTCTGATTATCAATGTAGAAAACACTTGTGCCGATTCACATTTTTGTGAAAACTGTGATACATTTTTTGATACAGGATTTTTTTTTTATTAATAGAAAGTTGAAAAGAACAACATTTTGTAACATTATAAATGTCTACTGACTCTTTGGCCACTTTGCGTGACTTAAAAGAATTTACGTTGGTCAAATACCGCACACGTAAGCTAATACACGGAGGCTTAGTGTCTGAAGCTTCATAGCACGTTTATCCAATTTTTCTCTCAGGTTCTGCTGTTCCACGCTCAGACGTTGGATCCAGTATTAGTACAAAAAACGGTTGCCCTGAACCAGTCGCAGGAGAACGTCAGCGGTCCGGTGAAGGAACCAGAGCACATGTACCTGTGGACTCACAGCAGCTGGGAGGACTGCAGTGTGCACTGCGGAGGAGGTCAGTGCCGGTCATCACCCACAATGCCTTTGGGGTTTATTTTCTGACTCTAGCTCCATTACTGCCATTACACGCACAATGTACATTTCTTAAACATAAGCCTCATGGTTCCCTGAAGAATCTTCCATTCTGCAAAATGTAGTTTTGTACAGCTAAAAATAGCTGGAAGCGAATGAGACCGGAAGCCACACCCATAAAATTAACAAATGGCCATGACCATTTTTACAGGAAGAATAAAGTGGATAGAGTGCAAAACGGAAGTAAAAACTCCATTCATTTTCTCCATAGGGAAAGTGATCTTTAACAATAACTTGACAACAGAACTGTTGCGAGCTCCGAGGTTGATAATCATTTGTATATCCCTTTGTTGCAGCTATCACTTTGTTAATTCAGCTAATTTTTAAAAATGATCTTTTTCAATAGCGGAATTGTTAGTAAAAAAAAAAAAAAACGACATTAACCATGATGCTGTACAGAAAATTCCACCAATCACAAAGCTGAAACAAGCAATATACCAAAAGCACTTTTTAGCTCCACCCACTCCCATGAAGCATATGAATGACAAAAATACTTGAATATACTCATGTATTTATGCATATTTAACAATAAAATGTAAATATATTGTTTCTATAGATACAAGAAACAACTTTAAATGAAAAGTTTTACATTTTGCCATAGTTTTTTATTTATTTATTACATTTGCAATACTTCATGAGATTGTAGTTCTTTCCCACACCAAAGTTCTTAGGAACACACACTTCTACATTTTCTCCAATTTTTTAATCAACATTTGGTATGTGATTCTCCTTGTAGCTGGTTGGTTGGGTTAATGGCTTATAACTCTTTAAACAAAGACTTTTTGAAAAAATGAATGGGAAAAATACTTCTGAAACCAGTGCTGCTGCAAAAGTGGATGGGCACTAATGCACTCTGTAGTGGAAAAAAGGTGATTTAGATTATTAAAATGTTCTTCACACTAAGAAAATGGTTATTTTTTAGAACTGATCACTGAAAGGTTCTTTGTGGAACCAAACACCGTTCTTCCATTGCATCGCTGCAAAAACTCCCTTTCGGAAACTTTATTTTTAAGAGTATATCAGAAGCTGATCAGGAAAGTTTCCAGTTCTCCTAAAGGTTTCATTAAATTCCCTTTCAGTCTTAACAGTTGAAGCTGTTAACGTGCGTCAGCTGTCCAGCTGTGTTTCTGTGACGGTGTGTGACTGTTATGGTCAGCACAGCTGTGTGATTATATCTAGCAGGTTAAAGCCCCAAAAATAATAATTACTGCTACGAAAAGAGAATCTCTGACAAATGATATCAGCATTAACTGACTCGCAAAGGAATTAAACTTTCAAAATTAAATGCTGTCAGATAAAGTCGTCACATGTAGTGGAGGCATTATTCATTTGAGACCGAGATAATCATAAAATAACCCAAAAAGCGACATTGAGGCCTGTCCCATTTTCTAAGCCCGTCTGAGCATGACAGTTTTGCTGGTTATATTCACGAATCTAATAGCAGATGAACATTTATCTGCAACAGACCGGCATGCAGTCTTTCCACAAATAGCTCCCGTTTTAACGCTGATCTGCTTGTTTCTTTTTTGTGCTTATTGCTTCCTGATGGTGTGTCATTGTCTGCTAGAAGTGTTGCGTCAGTGTGTGTATTTGCGCACAATAACACGAGTTAAATCTGTTTTTAAAGCAATTGTTAAGTGCTTTTGCTTAAATAATGTGATGCATTGGGTTTTTAAAAGGGCATTTCGTTCTCTGTGTCGAATAGAACAGCTTTATGTTTTCGACATGAGCTGCAAATCATGTTCTGGCCTGAAAAAGCCGACGAGAGATTTGCAGTGTCTGTTTTTGGAAACTTCTAGACACATCTATGAAATAGCGGTTGTTTTGTGGTCAGCGTCGTTCCTTCGAGTCAGTTATGAACTGAAGAATATAATGATGTGTTTAATGACGCCAGCACATGTGTCATACGTTAATACAGCTGGGGTTGATGAAGCAGGATCTGTCTCTAATACTCACCTCGAGCGCTCGCCTATAGAAACATAGACTGAGAGAATATTATTTGAGAAGGGATTAATAAGTGCATTCATTTGTTCAGTTGTGTTGTGTGCATTTGGGCAGTTTCCACAAGACAGACCACAATCTTAAAGGTCTATGAATTCTTTTTTAAAGATCATTATTTTGTGTATTTGGTGTAACATAATATGTTGACATGCTTTAATGTTCAAAAAACACATTTTTTTTCAAATACTGTACATTATTGTATGTCCTCTATGCCCCGCCTCTTTCAAACACGTCGTTTTCAACAAAGCCTTTTGATAAGCGCAGTCTGCTCTGATTTGCCAGCTTACCCAGTGCATTGTGATTGGCCAAACTGTAAATTTGGAAATGTAACGCCCCTTACCATAATGGCGAGCTTCATCTTTCAAAATAAATGTAAAGACAGAGCCCCGGGAACAGTCGCATGACAGACACAGTGATGAAGCTGGTATGTGTGGAGTACACAAGCCACGGTTAAGACAGCCGACTCCCCTGTGATCTCTCTCTCTCTCTCTCTCTCTCTCTCACACACACACACACGCGATGCGCAAAACTCCACATTTGAACAATCAATAGCAAATACTTAAACTAATAACAAAACAGTAGCTGATTCAGAAGCGCCAGATTGTCATTGCAAAGTCAGAATTACCTCTTCTCCTAGGTTCACCAAACGGTCGTCCATGAAATGCATTGTTGTTCTGTTGTAAGTAATCTTAAAGATCTAATGCATCGACTTTCGATGGCCAAATAAAGTGCTTTTGCTTTTGCCTAGAAACATACAGCGTCTCCCTGACATGGCTGCTTCAACACTAACTGCGGTTACTGAAACCACGCCTTCTTTCTTTGCGTGCACATTTGGGCGGCATTATGCTAATATTTCCACATGGTGAGGTAGATATGTGGGGGCGTGTTAGAATGAGCCGTTTTAGGGGGGCGTGGCAGAGTCTTAACTTTGATCTTATCTATGCACAAAGAGCTTGTAACACTCCAAAGAGAAAGAAAAACTTGAAATCGCATCTTATGACCCCTTTAACCTAACCATTTGAGCATCAAGATTTAAAATGAAAGTTTTTTATTATTATAACAGGTCACAATTTTGTCAGATTGTTATTTTTATTCACCTATTTTGCCTTTACTAGAACAATTAAACAATTCTGTGATGTAAGAAATTAGTTGTTTAATATACAGATATTTTAAAATATAAAAATTTACAAATATGAATTAATATGCATGCACAATAATTGTAATATAATCCATAAAATGTTATTTAAAACTATTTAAAACACTAATACATTGAGAGGCCTGCATTCAAATATCTCTTTCCATTGAGTCAGTAAGATTAAATTTTTTTAAAGAAATGAAAAGTTTAATTTAAGCATGAATGCAGTTAATTGGTCAAAAGTGTCAATTTTCTATTTAAAATAAATGCTGTTCTTTCAAACTTTCTATTCATCAAAAAAATCCGGAAAAAAATGTATCATGGTTTCCATAAAAGTATGAAGCAGTACAACTGTTTTCAGAATTGATAATAATAAGAAATGTTTCTTGAGCAGCAAATCAGCATATTAGTATGATTTCTGAAGCACCATGTGACACTGAAGACTGGAGTAATGATGTTGAAAATTCAGCGTGCACCACGTGGAATAAATTAAAACTATTTTAACTTTAATAATATTTCTCAATATTACTGTTTTACTGTATTTTTTATCAAATAAATGCAGCCTTGGTGAGCTTTAGAAACTAAAACCTGTTCAAAAACAAACAATCTTATACCAGACCGCCAGTATTTGAACAGTAGTTTATGTAAAGGACTGTCACACTGCAGATCTGAATAAGTGAATGTGGAAGTAGATTTACATAAACATAACAAGTTCAATGCCTTGTAAGAGGTTAAACTCTTTTCATAACTTATAACTATATTTGCTGTCGAGGTCCTGATTAGCAAAGTCTTGAAGGATCCCGAGAGATTGCTCATTTGCAAAGGGATTTTGTGAGTCGCTCCCCAGCACTTGCTACAGTAATTGGTGACCAAACAGTGTATACGTATATTTCTAGGCAATAACTAAATGAATAGCCAGTGATTTTTTAAAATGAGAAAACACTATTTCAACTGTATTTCTTCCCACATTTAGGCGGAAAATCTAAACTCTAAATTCAGCAATGCGTGTGAAAGATTTCATGTGAGAGTGTTCAGTGAGCATTTCTTTCAGATAGGAGACAATAAGGATACTCTGCTGTTCTGGGGTAAGAGTGTGTTGCCCTGGAAACCATGGTTAAGGGGCTGTATATAGTAGTGAGATCATATGTGTCACACTCATTCAAACTAATGAGCCCCTTTCTGATTTTTGGAGGGAAAGTGGATTTTAAATGCAACTTCCGAAAAAAATAACAGCTGATAAGTAAGTTGCTTAAATTTACATACAGAAATGTTTTGTCAAAACACTCCTCAGCAACACGCAAACATAAAACTTGAGTGTATGTTCTAAGTCAATGGTGCAATAAATGCATAGCACACATATATTATGTAAAATTAGTTCCTTTTTATTACATTTAACCATTTTATCAATATTTTTCAGTATTTAATGAAATATACATCACCATTCAAAAGTTTGGGTTGGTATGATTTTTTTTTTCTTCACAAGTCTCTTATGCTCACCAAGGATGCATTTATTATTTCTTTTAATAAAAAATACAGTAAAAATAGAAATACAGTTTTCTATTTCAATATATTTTAAAATGTAATTTATTCCTGTGATCAAAGCTGAATTTTCAGCATCATTACTCCAGTCTTCAGTGTCACATGATCCTTCAGAAATCATTCTATTATGCTGATTTGCTGCTCAAGAAACATTTCTGATTATTATTATCAATGTTGAAAACAGTTGTGCTGCTTCAGGTTTTTGTGCTTTCTGTGACCGTTTTTTCAGGATTCTTTGATGAATAGCATTTTTTGAAATAGAATCTTTTGTAACATTATCTTCACTGTCACTTTTGATCAATTTCAAAGGTATTCATTTGTTAAAAAAAATCTTACTGAACCAAAGATGTACCACAGTGATTCATTTTGTTGAATTTAGCTTATTGCATTCCTTTGTCCATAAATTATACTGTACATGACATGTGATGCTGCTTTACAGCAAAAAAAAAAAAGATATCTAAAAGGCAGCATGATTTTAGAACAAGCTTTGGATCTGGGACACAAATATGATGCCTAAAATGCTGACTAAGTAGGCAGCGCACTATGTTTTGGAGCAGAGCTTCTGGCTCTGTGTCTCTGAGGCTGCCCTTCACCGCTCGCTGCTCGCAGGAATTCATCTCTGTCTCTGACTGCTTGCGGTTTTTCTTGGCAAACGTAGAACAGCACAAAATTAATGACATAGCTAATCCTACAGTTTGGCGTGCCGCCACCTTCTGAAGCTACAACAACATTAAGAACTGAAGAAATTAAAGGTCCCGGGCAAATTCAGCACCTGTTATGTGGGTCACTGCTTCTCCCCGCTGCTAATTTGGTCATGCCCACTAAAGGACCCCCGACTCTATAGATGACCACTAGAAATAACCGTATTGTTATCCCTAATTAGAAATGTTTTGTTCTGCAATTAACTGAAATGGGACATGGCTGGTTGGGAGGTGAAAGTGGAGCGGACCGCATCAGATCGTGTGCAAACGCTCACACGTGCCAGAGAAAACACAGATTGTCCTGTTGTGGTTAAACACCCCCAGCACAGAGTCACTGCAGCGCTTGCCAAAGCCCTCGACTCAATCCAAACTTTAACATCCTCAGTGGATTGTTAGTAAACTCAGACAGCGGCCGTAAAGATGATGATGATTATTATTATTATATAACCATGTATTTACACATTCATTTTAATTATTATTATTATTATATATAAAAATTATTATTATTATTTCTTCAAATAAGTTAACAAGGGGGGGAGTAACGCAATTAGTTACTTTTATGGGTACGACCATGTAAAGCATTACTTTAAAAGTTACGTTCCCCAAAATAAGAAATAATAAATAGATTATATTTCGTAGCTCAAACAGTAGTTGGGTTCAGTTTTTAGGGAATGTATGTGAGCTCAATTTCAATATAAGTCAATTGGATAATGTGCAGTTAAGATGTGATGGATGATGATATATATATAGTAATATAAATTTGTTAATTACATATATTTATTATCTTTTTAACTGCTATTATTGTTAAGCATATTTATTAAATATTTAAAGTATTTATTATGAAATATTTTTAAAGCTAGTACAGTGAGCGTAATAAGTATTATTTATTTTAGTAGTATTTGTAATGTTAAACATTATTTATTAAATTAAAAATTATTAATGCTAGTTTAAAAAAATACATAATTCATATTATTTCTTATTTATTAATCATTGGTGTTAAGCTGTGACAGATATCTTCTGTAGATGCATGAGATAGTTTACACTGAGAGTTCTTATTAAAAAGGTGATATTTTACTGTGATTACGGCATTACACATTTCCTCTCATATACGGTCTGTATGTTTACAAAACGTGCATAAAAAGAAGCATTCAAATTGATTTATGTAAGTATATGCAAGACACGTACTGTAACCTTGAGTGACATTTTATGAAAGTATAGTATGCCAATAAAAATGTTTTGCTGTGTTTTAGGGGAGAGAAGGACTGTGGTCTCGTGCATGAGAATCGTTAACAAGACCATGACTCAAGTCAACGACAGCTACTGTCAGGTGGAGAACAGACCCGCGCCTCAGATCCGCCGCTGCAACATCCACCCCTGCCAATACAGGTACCAGAAGCGCCAGAGCTTCTCAGAATGGACCAATTTACCTGTATCTGTGTGTGCTGTGTGTTTTTATGTCGTCAGCTGACACAAAACTCAATAGGGAGTCAAACAAGATGGATTTGGGATCAGAGTCTGGGACTCCTCTCTTTCTAGATTTAACAGATTCATGGTGGATATGGTTCCCAACAAATCCAGGACAAAAACTTCTAAACAAAATAGGTAACCTGGTCTGTTGCGGTCATCTCTGTACAGGTGAAAGCCTCACCTGTGAAATATGGATGCATGTTTTTTTACAGGTGAAAGCCTCACCTGTGAAATATGGATGCATGTTCTTCCTCAAGGATCATGCATCACAGAGATGCTCCTTCACAATTAACTACAGCGTTTCAGACGATATATGTTTGTCCCGGGAACATGAGAATTATGATTATTTACTCTCATTTAACCAAACCCAAGAATAGATGTTTGACTCTCTCTCTCTCTCTCTCTCTCTCTCTCTCTCTCTCTCTTTCTCTGCTCGGTTTATTAAAGTCTTCACATTTATTGTGTTTGCTTATTTTTTTTTTTACCAATAATTCACGTTGTTTTTATCATGCTAGCTTGTAGTGGTTTCACAATTTAGGTGCAATATGTATAATTTGATTTATCCTGTGTGATAAAATCAGGTTGCTCTGATTCCCAAAACGGTTTCTTCATCTGTAGCTTTTCAAGATGCGGTATGTCTCACATTACATGCTTTAGAAGAGATAAGATATTGACATGAAGTTGTTAATTCAGAGCAGAAAAGGCTGGTTCACTTCAACAAGGGATAGATATTATGCTTACAGAATTATAACTTCATTTGCACATTTTTTCTTGCTCTAACAGTAAAGGGCTGTTCACACCATTAATGATAATTATAATGCTAGCTATATTAAGGTCCATGCCAATAGAGAATAACATCATATTCATTCTAAGCTCGTTTTTCAGGTATGTTCCTCTGTGCTGGTTTTTATTTATTTTTATTTGGAAAGGAACCATGTGCAATTTTGAGCATAAATGTTTCTATTTAACACATTGTCTAATTTTCATCCGCAGTCCCTTAGCAGGTCAAGTTGTTTAAAACTTTATGGCTAGGTGTAAATGGGCCTTAATGTGCTATTTAAATCATTTAAAAATACAAAAATAAGATTGTCAGCTGGCTTTTTAGATCTTTTAAAGAAAATTTGAAGGGTTGTTTGCTTGTGCAGAACTCACTACTGTGCATCTGGTTTGCAGGGTTGTTATTTTTAACTAACACTGAAATTATAAAAAAATGTTAAATTAAATAAAATATTAATATTAGATGACTAAACTCTACAAATTTAAAAACGTAAGTGAATATTTGGCGTTTGTCTTGTCAACAATCAAATAAAAGTACTATATAAAAAATAAAATAAAGTAATAAATTAAAATTACTAAAACATAAAAAGGAAAAATAAAGATTTAAAAAGAATTTGGAGTTTTGCCTTGTCAACTAACAAAAACTGAAAATATCAAAATAAAAGATTATTCAAAACATCAATAAATACTAAATTAGTGTATAAATAACACTACTAGGTTGTTTCTAGGGTGTTCTGAATGTCTTACAGGGTGTTCTCTGTCTAATAAGCCCAATTCCAAGTGGATATTCTGATCTGTAGATAAGGCTCAAGTGCCTCCATAAATGTACTTCTCAGGGACTTTTTCACCCCTTTTTATTGTGTATGATGTAAGTCCGATCATTTGGAAAAGTAATTGCACACCTCTATTTCTGTCTATAACTGAAAAATTGATTTTGGTGCTTGTAAGAGTGGGATGTGAGTGTGGGACAGAAGAGCTTTCTGTAGGTTTCCACATGCTTCTCTGTCATCTTTCATTGTGTCGTTTAAGCAGTTAATAAAGACGTCTCTATTTTTATTCTGTTTCATCTGTTGAGATTTTCTGCACGTAAATCACAAGTGCATTTCATGACCGCTTATGTGGCAATAAAGATAATCATCTGCTATTTTCAGTCAGACTGTAAACTGTAAAATCCAGATTTTATGATGTTTCCTGACTTGTAACATGTGATGTTGGCTGCGTTTTTCATTACATTACAGAAGGTTGCAAATGCTTGACTTTAAGGACTTGTTTCAGTGTACATGTTAATTTTCAGACTTCAGATCACTTTCACTACAGTTTAATGCATTGAATTATGGAACGATATTCCGGACAATTTTCAAATAGAATAGCAAATTGTATTTTCAATTGCGTTTTCAATATGTGGACGCATAAATTGTGACATAATCCAAATGCAATTGCAAATCCTGCATTAGCGTTTGCATTTTCGCTTTCGCGAACGCACAGTGACTGCCAAATTTCAAATGAAAAAGCAAAGTCCATTTGCAGCTGTATTTCCCATGTCTTAGGAGTTATGAGCCTGTCATATTAAATAGCAATATTAATTACCACCGTCTGCTTTTTCACTCGCGCTGCGTCGCGCATGTAACCTGCCAAAAATCAATGGGAATCGCAATTCCTTTTGCATTTGAAATTTCCGACGTCTGCATGGAAAACTGACAATCAAGTGAGGGGGCGGGGCTATACGAGGGGGCGTGTTTGTGTTGGGAGATGACGTCACTCACAGACGACCGTGCCGAATAGGGATGGGCGATACCACTTATTTTGTTTTCGATACGATACCGATATTTTTCAAGGCAGTATCGTCGATATCGATACTTCTGAACTAAACTTTTAAATTATGAAATTAATAAATTACTAAGAGTAAAATGGTTAATGATAAGCTTTGTTTAAAACGCATTTTAACATTCAATACGCCTTAATTGTAACTTATTAGGTTATATTTTTGTTTACACATGGTTCAGATATGTTTTTTGTTTACACATGATTCAAATCTATAAATAATACAGTTGAACTATGGTCACTTTAGTAAAACCATGGTTCATTATCACTGGCATGGGACTGCCAGTGACCGGCTGTTGCATGCATAAAATGCAACCTTTTTATTCTGACACAGTGTATGATTTCTATTAACATTACAGAATAGAACATGATCGATATTATCTTTCAACGTTCAATTTAAATAACTGTAATTGCACAAACTATGTAGGCTACAATTTCAGTTTGTTTATTGTGAAATAACTCTGTCCTTCTGTCCTCTGATAAGCATTGTTCAGGGCTACCGTTCCCAAACGCTTTAATGCGTTCTTATGATACTTTTGGGAAACCCAGCCCTGTTTGAATGCAGTGTCAGCAGTGAGTGAACGCTCTCTTTAAAGGATTGGTTCTGTCTTGCAACATTTGCATGTGTTCAGATGAGCAGGAAAATAGTTCTATCCTATACAATTACTCGCTAACAAAGGTTATTCGTCCAATTCAATGCATATTGTACAATTTTGTTTGTTTGTTAAGTTAACAAAATCACTGGTAAATAAAACACACCTTAGTGTCGATTTTTTTGTTTGAGTATCGATACTTTCGATAATCGCATCAATATCGATATATCGATACTTTGGATCGATACGCCCATCCCTAGTGCCGAATGCTCTGATCAATGGAGGTAATCGGTAAAGGCTCCGCTAAAGGCAGCTACCAATCAGTTTCGTACCTGTGTGAACGAACAGACAGTGCAATCTTCTTGGCACAATACATAATTATGTCTTTTTTACCCCAAATGTAGCGATTATCCCCTGCTAACAGCGGGAGCCACAACGGTACGCACAATAGGTCAATATTCACTATAAACCAAACGCTTTCCCCTGTCTCAGCATCTCTCACTGTTTACTCTCACTTACACTTTTAATCCGTAATAGAGAGCGTGTCACACCTGCCTCAAGACCTCCACTTGATGCACTTAAGCAAACAAACAAACAGAGCAAATCTACACGTATTTACCTATTTGACACCTATATCTTATTCCTATCTAATAGCCTATGTGCACCTGCCTCAAGATCTCTCAGTCTGTTTACGATCCGATAGATGCATGTGACAAAACAGAAAATGCTGCTACTCTTACTCTGCCTGCCCCAGATGACACTTCAGCAGTCAGATCTAGGTGCAGCTGTCACAGAACACGCCACAGCCAAGGCAAGATAACATTAAAAATCACATGCATCAATCGCGGTGTCCAGTGGCTGTAAATAGCGAGAGATCTTGAGGCAGGCGCAACGCTTTGGTGCCACGTATTGGACGCAAACTCCATAACGGATTAAAACTGTTGAATAAAATATAAAGTAAGGTGGAAAATAAGTATAGATTAGTTTGTTTGCTTAAGTGCATCAAGTGCAGTGCAAACGGTAAAAGGTCTTGAGGCAGGTGTGACACACTCTCTATTACGGATTAAAAGTGTAAGTGAGAGTAAACAGGGAGAGATGCAGAGACAGGTGAAAGCGTTTGGTTAATAGTGAATATTGACCTATTGTGCGTACCGTTGTGGCTCCAGATGTTAGCAGGGGATAATCCCTACATTTGGGGTAAAAAAGACATAATTATGTATTGTGCCAAGAAGGTTGCACTGTCTGTTCGTTCACACAGGTACGAAACTGATTGGTAGCTGCCTTTAGCGGAGCCTTTACCGATTACCTCCATTGATCAGAGCATTCGGCACGGTCGTCTGTGAGTGACGTCACCTCCCAACACAAACACGCCCCCTAGTATAGCCCCGCCCCCTCACATTGATTGACAGCTTTCCATGCAGACGTCGGAAATTCAAATGCAAAAGGAATTGCGATTCCATTTGAGTTTTGGCAGGTTACATGCGCGACGCAGCGAGAGTGAAAAAGCAGACGTGGTAATTAATATTGCTATTTAAATATGACAGGCTCGTAACTCCTAAGACATGGGAAATACAGTTGCAAATGGACTTTGCTTTTTCATTTGAAATTTGGCAGTCACTGTGCGTTCGCGAAAGCGAAAATGCAAACGCTAATGCAGGATTTGCAATTTTACAATTTATGCGTCCACATATTGAAAACGCAATTGAAAATACAATTTGCTATTCTATTTGAAAATTGTCCGGAATATCGTTCATATTGAATATTGACAAGGACTTTAAAGGGTTAGTTCACCCAAATATGAAAATTCCCCCAAGGAATCCTAGGTGTATATGACTTCTTCTTTCAGACGAATCCAATCGGGTTCCTATAACATTTTTCTTTGCTCTTCCAAGCTTTATAATGGCATGGGCAGGTGTTTTGTTCAACAGTCCAAAAGTAGTCAAATAAAGCACATCTGTCCATATTAAAACGTGCCTCACCGGGCACATTTTAATATGGATAGATGTTCCAAAATTACAGTCAGCAGAAGTGAGAGAAAAGTGTTTATAACGTTTTAAATATGGATATTTTTCTTACAAAAAGCGCATTCATTACAGGAGGCCTTTATTCATGCCCCGGAGCCTTGTGAGGCACGTTTTATTATGGATGCGCTTTATTTGACTACTTTTGGACTGTTGAAAAAAACACCCGCCTACTCCCATTCTAACGCTTGGAAGAACAAGGATAATTTTTAGTATAACTCCCATTGGATTCGTCTGAAAGAAGAACGCTCATATACAGGTTGCTTTGGGGGTGAGTAAAATATGGGCTAATTTTCATTTTTGAAAATTACTAACCCTTTAATAATGACAAAACTGTTGTATTAACGTCTTTTTGTTGTTTTTGTTCTCTCAGGTGCGGGGACAGGGCGATGGGCGCAGTGTTCAATTAACCTGCGGGGAAAGGCTTTGCGCAGAGGGACGTGGCTGCGTGTACCAGCTGCAAAAAGGCACATACACCCACCCGAGACTGTACGTCTGAGCGCCAAACCAGCCAGCGTACCGCACTGCGAGGGACGCCACGCCTCACCGTCTGGGAGCTCAGAATGGTCCAAGGTTGACTCAAGTCAGCAGGAATTATTTTAAAGATACACATCATGGACAGCAGATTTTGCCGTGCTGTGTCTCTAGTACAGTGGGGGGGGGGAAAAAAAAGTATTTAGTCAGCCACAATTGTGCAAGTTCTCCCACTTAAAAAGATGAGAGAGGCCGGTAATTTTCATCATAGGTATACCTCAACTAGAGAGACAAAATGAGAAAAATAAATCTAGAAAATCACATTGTAGGATTTTAAGAATTTATTTGCAAATTATGGTGGAAAATAAGTATTTGGTCAATAACAAAATTTCATCTCACTACTTTGTTATATACCCTTTAATGGCAATGACAGAGGTCAAACGTTTTATGTAAGTCTTCACAAGGTTTTCACACAATGTTGCTGGTATTTTGGCCCATTCCTCCATGAAGATCTCCTCTAGAGCAGTAATGTTTTGGGGCTGTCACTGGGGGGGCGGCCCCAACACGGATTTTTAACTCCCCAAGATTTTTTTGGGGTTGAGATCTGGAGACTGGCTAGCCACTCCAGGACCTTGAAATGCTTTTTACGAAGCCACTCCTTTTTTTGTTTTTGTTGCCCGGGTGGTGTGTTTGGGATCATTGTCATGCTGAAAGACCAGCCACGTTTCATCTTCAATGCCCATGCTGATGGAAGGAGGTTTTCACTCAAAATATCACGATACATGGCCCCATTCATTCTTGCGTTTACACGGATCAGTCGTCCTGGTCCCTTTGCAGAAAAACAGCCCCAAAGCATGATGTTTCCACCCACATGCTTCACAGTAGGTATGGTGCTCTTAGAATGCTGAGTTGCATCCATTCTCCTCCAAACAAGACAAGTTGAGTTTTTACCAAAAAGTAATATTTTTGTTTCATCTGACCATATGACATTCTCCCAATCCTCTTCTGGATCATCCAAAATGCTCTCTAGCAAACTTCAGACGGACCTGGACATGTACTGGATTAAGCAGGTGGACACGTCTGGCACTGCAGGATTTGAATCCCTGGCGGTGCAGTGTGTTACTGATGGTAGCCTTTGTTACTTTGGTCCCAGCTCTCTGCAGGTCATTCCGGTGTGGTTCTGGGATTTTTGCTCAGTTCTTGTGATCATTTTGGCCCCATGGGGTGATATCTTGCGTGGAGCCCCAGATCGAGGAGATTATCAGTGGTCTTGTATGTCTTCCATTTTTTAATAATTGCTCCCACAGTTGATTTCACACCAAGCTGCTTACCTATTGCAGATTCAGTATTCCCAGCCTGGTGCAGGTCTACAATTTTGTTTCTGGTGTCCTTTGACAGCTCTTTGGTCTTGGCCATGGTGGAGTTTGGAGTGTGACTGTTTGAGGTTGTGGACAGGTGTCTTTTATACTGATAACGAGTTCAAACAGATGCCATTAATACAGGTAACCAGTGGAGGACAGAGGAGCCTCTTAAAGAAGAAGTTACAGGTCTGTGAGAGCCAGAAATCTTGCTTGTTTGCAGGTGACCAAATACTTATACTTTACCGAGGAATTTACCAATTAATTATTAAAAAATCCTACAATGTGATTTTCTAAGATTTTTTTTTCTCATTTTGTCTCTCATAGTTGAGTATACCTATGATGAAAATTACAGGCCTCTCTCATCTTTTTAAGTGGGAGAACTTGCACAATTGGTGGCTGACTAAATACTTTTTTGCCCCACTGTACATTGTACAATAGTTTGATCTAATGTTTAAACATATTTTAAGCATTCTTGCTTAAAAACAGCATAATGTAGCACAGGATACTTGAATAGAAGACACTAAATGCACTCAAAATACTTCTCCAGAATTCATCTGATTGACCCAAAAACTTTTTTGACCAACTTTAACCTGACTATCTTTTAAAAAACGCACAGATTAATGAATGTAGGTGCTTTAATGAAATTATAAGCTTTGCATTTTTGTTTGAACCCTCCAAATTGCAATTGCCTCATTGTAACTTACTCAATAGTACAGCCACGAGACTTAAACCACATGTGTTAACATGATTTCAGTGTGGAAAAATCTCTTACTAACCTTTTCTGTGTGAAGTTATGTATGCAACTTTATACGTATATAAAAAACTAGGATTTAAACAGCTAAATCATAGCTTTTACAGCTTAAACATATATAAATATTTTATATATAAATATAATTTTTTTCTTAAATATATACACGCATGTGTGTGTATTTATATATACATAATAAATATACACAGTACGCACACAAATAATATGTAAACAAAAACTTATTTTGAATGCGATTAATGGCGATTAATCGTTTTGCTGCCCTACTGTCTAATGCATCTTTACAGAATAATGATAAAAAAATTACACAGATAGAGAAATGCAAGCGCATGTTCTGTGTGAATGGCCCCTAACATTAGCAAAATAAAGCTCCATTATATTTATGGAAAAATGCAAAAAGGGTTTGTTCACAATTTGTCACATTTAAGAGCCGGTCACACAGAAAACATGAAATGCAGAGCAGTGGAATAAAAAAGAGACTCGGTTTAAAAAAACTATTTTAAACTATTTTTGGCTTGAAATGTTTTGAAAGCCAATTTCAAAATTCATGTAATTCAAACAGGAGTGCATGGCGTTAACACTGCCAAGGTCATGACTTTTCCCAGGGAAAGCAAGAAATGTGTATCTTGAATGCATTGTAAGTCACTTTGGATAAGAGCATCTGCCAGTTGCATAAAAATGCAAATTTGTGCCATAAATGCTGTTCGAAATTCAGAATTCATCACAGTTAAAGGACGTTCACACAGAAAACGCAAGATGCAGGACAGTGGAAAGGGGAAAAAAGCAAGGTCTTAAAAGGGATTGTTTAAGAGCTGAACATGAGCACAGTGGTCAAAGACATCCATTTAGCATCAGGTTTAAGTAGAAAAACAATGGAAAGCAGCAAAATACAGTAGAATGCAAAACCACATTCTGTGTAAATGGCCTCTTAAGATATGACATTTACATACAAACGCCCATCTGTTATAGTTTTAAAGGTACAGCAGCATAGGGTGAAAAATGTCAAAATATGTACTAAAATTACAGCATTTTCTGGTGCAAGAAGCCTTGATTAATATAATATGATGACTTGTCATAAAAAGTATATTCTATAAAGACAGTTGCTTTTGAGACGCATCCTGTACTGTTGGACATGTGAGGGTCTCTAAGAAAAGATATGCGCTTGTGTCTGTGGCATTTGTCCTGGCCTATGGAGGGCACTGTGGTTGTTTTTGAGCATCTGGGTCTAGTTTCAGATCTTGATGTTGATGTTGTAAGCACTTCATTAGAGTGGATTTAGTCAGCGGCGAAGTGAGACTCCACAGGAAGCCAGTTTTAATGACCAGCGCTCTTGCTTATATCTTTATTTATCTCCATCCTCCTTTGCACCCAATTGCTGACTTATTTTCCTGGTGTTATCCTCTGACATCTCGTTGTCTTTGTCTGTCCCAGTGTTCCTCTGAATGTGGTCGCGGCAGCAGGAAGAGGACAGTGACCTGCACCAATCCTCAGGGTCTCTGTGATCCCGTGTCTCGTCCAGCAGAGGTGGAGACATGTGAGGATCACTCCAAATGTTATGAGTGGAAGACCGGCGAATGGTCCAAGGTAGGATGACCAAATAGTCAGAAGTTGGCATATAAAAGTGAGTTTGGGCTCAGTAAGATTTAAAAAAAATAAATTCATACTTTTATGTAGCAAAGGGACATTAAATTGATCAAAAGTGACAGTAAAAAAACATTTAAAATGTATTTCAAATAAATGCTGTTCTTTTGAAATTTCTATTCATCAAAGAATCCTGAAAAAATGTATCATGGTTTCCACAAAAATATGAAGCAGCACAACTGTTTTCAACACCAATAATAATAATAATAATAAATGTTTGTTAAGCAGCAAATCAATATATTAGAAGGATTTCTGAAGGATCATTGACCACTGAAAGATGGAGTAATGAAGCTGAAAATTCAGCTTTGATCACAGGAAATAAATTACATTTTAAAATAGAATCAAACAGAAAAACCGTATTTAAATAGCAATATTATTTAAAATAGTACTGTGTTTTTTCCTTGTTCTACTTTTCTTTAAAAAGCAAGAAAAAAAAATTGTTACATAAGACCCTTTCAATGGATGTGGATAGGGCTGATTTGTAAAAAAAAAAAAAAATTTATAGCTCAGCTAAGTGACATAAAACAATATATGTTAACATGGTTTTAATAATAATAATAATAATTCATTACATTTATATAGCGCTTTTCTAGGCACTCAGAGCGCTTTACATTGTCAGGGGGTATCTCCTCATCCACCACCAGTGTGCAGCATCCACCTGGATGATGCGACGGCAGCCATAGTGCGCCAGAACGCCCACCACACACAGAGTGATGAAGCCAATTAGCAGATATGGGGATTGTTAGGGGCCATGATGATTAGAGGCCAATGGGCAAATTTGGCCAGGATTCCGAGGTCACACCTCTACACACCTTTTTTTAGTATAAAAAAATCACTTAACCATTTCTGTGTGAAGCCAACCCCAAAACCTTTTTGTAAATATAAATATATGCAAAATTATATGCTTCACTATTCTAATCCTCCACAAACTGGCCCCATTCACTTCCATTTAAAAAACCCTCATTATAACCTTAAGTTATGAATTTGTTTTTTTTTTAAAAGGAAGTGAATGGAAATTATTTTTGTAATCAACATTAAGCCACAAATGCTGTCGATTGAGCTTCGCTTGTCCAGAACCCATAATATTTCTTTGCACAGCATAGCTGTGAAGCATCAGACTCTATCCTGAGTCAAATGAAAGCCGACAGGCGAGCATTAGGCCAGTGAGAGCACGCGTCCGCGGGTCTTCAGCTGAATCAGAGTTTGTTGCGCTGTCGCATGTGATGCATGTGGGCCACCCCAGTGGAGCTGACTGCCGCGGCCCAGGGTCGCATCATGCCTGTAAAGCACCATCTGTCTGTTCCTCTCGTTCTCCTGAGCTTTGTGTTTCTCAGTAATGAGCTCTCGCCACCTCAGTGCAGACACGCCATTACCATAGTGCTGTTTCTCATGGTTCAGAGTCTCAGGTGCACAGGCTGGAAGTCAACTTCTACAGTAGTTGTAGAATTATTTGGGAATATGGGTTTTTCATTAGTCGATGTTGATATCTCGAGTACAGGGTCATTGTTAGTCAATATTACATGACTTACGCTACAAAATGTAGTTCCTGACATGTATACTAATGTTAATAGTTGGTCGCTATGGGTGCACAGGTCTGCTTTTTTTAAGCATTTCTATAACACTGTATTGGCCAAGCAGAATCCAGGACCAAATCTATGCATTTTATCAAAAAATATTGTAATCATATATGCAGTATTATAGCTTCAAGCAGCAAATACCAGGGTCAAGTGCTGAAATGGCAGCATGTGTTTTGCTTTTGTTTGACGTTTACAGGATTTGACCTGTTGGAGGCTCACTGACATGTACATTTTCAGTAACGGATTGGCAAGATACGACATAACGCCTACACCATCAGTTATCAAGCATTTATTTATGTTGCTTATTGGAGAATAAGAAGTGAAAATCTAAATCTCCATGGAAATTTCTGTGAGGCTTTGGGTGAATAAGAAATATTGAGAAATATCATTCATAATACAGCAGAGGTAATGCAGCAGAACTTGATATATAGAATATTATTAATTCTGCAATATTAATAAAAGAGAAGCAAAATTTAGATCACAGAACGAAGCTGACACTTTATAAATGGTACATTTCTACAAATATTTTTGGCAAAGATGTCAACATTAAATCAAAATTTACCCTATTTAATTTCTTAATGCATACAGATCTTATTGTCTTTAATCAGTCTAAATAAGCTCTTTGCACTACAAATCATTATATCTGCACTGTTGTTACTTCACTGGTTTGCACTCTATCTGCCATGTGCCTTGTGCTGCTTTTATAAATATTTTTTTACATTTTACCTTATTTGTATATTTGTATAGTTGTATTTTATATTTAATCTGTATCGATCTGTATTTATGTTCTACTGTTAGTGTTATCTGTATGCACCAAGGGTCTGAGAGTAACGCAATTTCAATTCTCTGTGTGTATGTGCTGTACATGTGGAAGAATTGACAATAAAGCAGACTTGACTTGACTTATTGTGGATGAATCAGCTGTGCATTTATTTTTCATATATGCATTTCATACCTTGTAATCATAAAATAATAACTTGCTCTTCCTGTGATATGCTAATTTGATGTCTATGATGTTCACTACCATAAGTTTGGGGACGGTGAGAGTTTTTGAAAGAAGTCTCTTCTGCTCACCAAGGCTGCATTTATTTGATCAGAAATGCAGTAAAAGCAGTAATTTAGTAAAATATTATTACAATTTAAAATGGCTGTTTCCTATTTGAATATATTTTCAAATGTAATTTATTCCTGTGATGCAAAGCTGAATTTTCAGCATCATTCCTCCAGTCTTCAGTGTCACATGATCCTTCAGAAATCATTCTAATATGCAGCTCAAGAAACATTTCTGATTATTATCAATGCTGAAAACACTTGTGCTGCTTCATATTTTTGTGGAAACTGTTATATATTTTTAGGATTATTTAATGAATAGAAAGTTCAAAGGAAAAATATAAATATTTACTGCCTTTACTGTCACTTTTTATCAATTTAATGCATCTAATGTCATAAAAATAATATTAATTTCTTATAAAAAATCTTTACTGACCTCAGACTTTGAAATAGTAGTGTATGTGAGGCCGCACTGCAGCCAATCGCATTCAGTTGTTCTGCCTTTATATCCAGTTTGTAGTGCTCAATTTTCACAATCAAATCAACAACTGATGGATAAAATCAAGTCCTGCTATCATTTAGCCATTAAACTTGGAAATACGCCACAATAAGGTAGTAACGTCAGTTTCAACATCCGTTTTGTGTCAACTAAAGTTTCAGTTCTTTAGTTTTGCGGAGATACATGCTCAGTGTACATTTTTATAGCAGTATTTCATGCACCTTTATGGATGACCTTCAAGACTCCACAACTAATCGGAGCATCGATTAGTGGCATTGATCTTTGGTGAGGGTGTGATTGTCTGATCTCAACTTGTCTGATTAGTTTTGCATTAAATTTGTCTTTTGTGTTTTATCAAGGGCTAGAAAAATACGGTAACATCATTGCATGGCCTGTTGTGGTTTACTGCTGGATTTTACATGCGTCCGAGCTCTCAGTATTCACTATACGAGCCTCTGTGACATTTGTTTGTGAAGTGGGCTGTATCATTTCGGGGCCGAAATGAGAGGAGAATAGATTCTCCCATTAGTGAGATGCTGGTGCAGAAAGCGTCGGATATTTCTGCATGTGTCATGTATTTATGCAAAGAGCAGATGTTCCTTCTGTAGACCTGATTCTTTTCATTTCAGTGATCTGCAGAAAAGACGAGCTACTATCACATCAGGAGTGGGAAAGCATTCCTGCACAGGCATTTTTACTGTAGTAGTTCTGCAGTTTATTATCATGGCTGCCGTATACTGTGACCTCACTGTAAACAGGAAGTGACTTTCTGTGTCTATTACAGTAATCTCTCTTATATTTACAGATGACAGATATTTCATCGGTGTTATTTTAGTACTGTTAATATTTAGTTATAATTAATATAATTTGCTTTTATTTTTAAATATCATTTTTATTTTTAGCTTGTTATATGCTTTGTAATTGTATTCGTTTTATTTCAGTTTTAGCTTTAATTTTAGTACTTCAACTTCAACTAGTTCAGTTAGTTGCCAAGGCAACATTTCTAATTTTAATTTGTTATTTAAGTTTTAAGTAGCTTTTATTTGTTTTCAGCTATTATTTTAGTTTGAGTAATTTTGTTTTGTGCGTTTGTCATATTAATTCATGTTTTTATATTTATTTTTTTGTTTAGTTTTCATTTATTTTTATTTCAGTTTTAGTTTTAATTTTAATACTGCAACTTAAATTATATTATTTCAGTTATTTCAGCAAGGCAACATTTCTATTTTTATTTACATTTTTCATTTAGGTTCTTCATGTGATATTTATATTTTATTTCAGCTGTATTTCAAAGAAAACAGTTTTAGTTTTTAATGACCACAGCATGAATAAATTATGCACCTGCATGTTTTGTTTACTGGTTTATTAACTTTTTATATTTTATGTAGAAGTTCACAATAGCGCGTCATAGTATTGCTTTCACCTTTATACTTTCGGATCAGTGCTACTTAAATAATTTTGCAAATGTATTGTTACATTTATCATGGGAGACTTGAAGTCATTCATTACACTTTTAACACTATTATTCAGACGCAGATTAAATAATACTAGTTAAGAGACAAATTCCTAACTAAATATTAAGCTAATTACCATAATGGAGACTTCAGATTATTTAAACTCGAGGGTTTATGGGTGTTCCACACTTTTAATCTAGTTATGTTTGTAATTTGTTGAGCTAGTCTTTCACAATAGAGTTCAGTCGAACACAGTATTTTATTGTAACAAATCGTGTGAAATCCATCCTGCCATTTTTTACAGTAATTAACCCAGGCAGAATATTACAGCCTGTGGATTTACACTGATTAACACACAAGTATGAACATCCATTCATATGACTGACGTGGCTTGACTGAAATGCCTCCACTGAATAGAAATAGCCTATTTAGCTGAGGAGAATCAGGCTCTTTTCTGTGTTTTGGCTGCTGTGCTCTTATCCAGGCTGTGAATGTCATCCCTTTTCAATTATGTGGAACACATTGTGTGTTTTGGCACAAAATGACACAATTACATATTTTATTTGTAAATGGGATGAGAGGGTCTGTCTGTGTTTGGAGGTCTCTTCACTTGTGTTAATATCGGTGCATTTTGTGTATCCATGTCAGCTACCAATGGGCATCCAGATAATAGAATTCAGGGAACATGAAATCCTGAAAATATTTTCATAATCTTTCATCTAAATGTAAGAACCTCTGAAATGAATTCTATTGCCCATTGTCACCTACACCATTAAAGCTATAGCTAGAATTAAAAAGGCATAATTTGCTCACCCTCATGACATTACAATCCAGCATGAATTTCTCTTCTACAAATACAAAACCAACCTTGGCCTTTTTCATTGGTACACTGTAAATTATATACTAGTATATATACCTCTATATATATATATCATTAGTGCTATCAAATGATTAATCGCGTTTAATCGCATCCAAAATAAAGTTTTTTGTTTACATAATATATGAGTGTGTACATACAGGCTCATGCATGTGTATATATTTAAGAAAAGTATGTTATGTTTGTATATTAAGTATACAGTGGGTACGGAAAGTATTCAGACCCCCTTAAATTTTTCACTCTTTGTTATATTGCAGCCATTTGCTAAAATAATTTAGGTTAATTTTTTCCCTCATTAAGGTACACACAGCACCCCATATTGACAAAAAAAAACACAGAATTGTTGACATTTATTAAAAAAGAAAAACTGAAATAACACATGGTCCTAAGTATTCAGACCCTTGCTGTGACACTCTATATTTAACTCGGGTGTTGTCCATTTCTTCTGATCATCCTTGAGGTGTTTCTACACCTTCATTTGAGTCCAGCTGTGTTTGATTATACTGATTGGACTTGATTAGGAAAGCCACACACCTGTCTATATAAGACCTTACAGCTCACAGTGCATGTCAGAGCAAATGAGAATCATGAGGTCAAAGGAACTGCCTGAAGAGCTAAGAGACAGAATTGTGGCAAGGCACAGAACTGGCCAAGGTTACAAAAAAAATTTCCGCTGCACTTAAGGTTCCTAAGAGCACAGTGCCTCCATAATCCTTAAATGGAAGACAATTGGGACGACCAGAACCCTTCCTAGAACTGGCCGTCCGGCCAAACTGAGCTATGGGGGAGAAGAGCCTTGGTGAGAGAAGAACCCAAAGATCACTGTGGCTGAGCTCCAGATATGCAGTCGGGAGATGGGAGAAAGTTGTTGAAAGTCAACCATCACTGCAGCCCTCCACCAGTCGGGGCTTTATGGCAGAGTGGCCCAACGGAAGCCTCTCCTCAGTGCAAGACACAAGAAAGCCCGCATGGAGTTTGCTAAAAAAAACACCTGAAGGACTCCAAGATGGTTGAGAAATAAGATTCTCTGGTCTGATGAGACAAGATAGAACTTTTTGGCCTTAATTATAAGCGGTATGTGTGGAGAAAACCAGGCACTCATCACCTGTCCAATACAGTCCCAAACAGTGAAGCATGGTGGTGGCAGCATCATGCTGTGGGGGTGTTTTTCAGCTGCAGGACAGGACGACTGGTTGCAATCGAGGGAAAAGATGAATGCAGCCAAGTACAGGGATATCCTGGACGAAAACCTTCTCCAGACTGCTCAGGACCTCAGACTGGGCCAAAGGTTTACCTTTCAACAAGACAATGACCCTAAGCACACAGCTAAAATAACGAAGGAGTGGCTTCACAACAACTCTGTGACTGTTCTGAATGGCCTAGCCAGAGCCCTGACTTAAACCCAATTGGGCATCTCTGGAGAGACCTAAAAATTGCCGTCCACCAACGTTTACCATCCAACCTAACAGAACTGGAAGGATCTGCAAGGAGGAATGGCAGAGAATCCCCAAATCCAAGTGTGAAAAACTTGTTGCATCTTTCCCAAAAAACTCATGGCTGTATTAGATCAAAAGGGTGCTTCTACTAAATATGGAGCAAAGGCGTCTGATATTTCAGTTTTTCTTTGTTAATAAATCTGCAAAAATGTAAACAAATCTGTGTTTTTCTGTCAATATGGGGTGCGGTTTGTACATTAATGAGGGGAAAAAATTAACTTAAATGATTTTAGAAATGGCTGCAATATAACAAAGAGTGAAAAAATTAAGGGGGTCTGAATACTTTCCGTACCCACTGTATATTATATACACACACACACACACAAATATTTTGGAAATAAAACTAAGCTTATTGGAATGTTTTGCAAGAAAATACTTTTTCAGTCTTTTTTAAAAATGTAAGTTAATTAAATTCATTTATTGTAATCGTGTGAAAATTACTATTCAATTTTCTGATGTGAAAATTGTTTCAAGTAATCCTGCACCAAATTTTTTACAGGTGGACAACAAAAAGGTTGGAAATTTGTGTTTTTTGCATTTCAGTATATTTATATACTTAGTATTTGTTACTATTTTGAAATAATTGAATAATTTACAGTTTCATTGTTAGTGATTCAAATTTTTAAAAATTGTAGGTGCTTTTGTCATTTTTTTTAGGTATTTAGCTATTTTTGATTTATTTAATTACATTTATTTCAGATTTAATTTTATTACCTCAACTCAAACTTTTTATTTTATTTACTTTTATGTTTTTTACAGTTTTAAATTCTTTCTAGTTTTAAGAAATAAAACTAGATTACGATTAACCATTTTTTAATTGTTTGATTTAGTGTTAGTTAACAACATTAATAACAGTAACAATGTTTTTCAAGTTAATCTATTTTTTAAAGCTTTATTTTAGTTTGATTTTTAATAGTTTTAGTTAACAGCAACAACAGTCATAGAGGTTTGGAATGACATGAGAGTGAATAAACAATGACCTTTTTTGGCTAAAATATCCCATCAATACTAACCAACAGCCCACTTTATTTTGACCAAAATCCAAACAGCTATTTAGTCATTGTTCTAGGCTACTGTTGTGGTAATGTAGCATTTCTAAAATAGTTTCCACAATAATTTTGAAATGCTGTGTTCTGTTAATGTTAAGAAGATCTCAGGAGTTTCTGTGTTGCTCTTCGTCTGTAAGGGTGCTCTCCTTTCACACAACAGACGTTAAAGAGCTTTGTCATATTTATTAGCTCAAATCAGCCATGGTCTTCTCTTGAGGGAGTCGTAGATTGTGATTCAGAGCCGCCTTTGATCAGCAGATGAGATGTTTTTGGGACGTCTCTTCTCATTCACAGCACATGTGGTGTCGTTGTGAAATCACTCCACTCACACTTTCCCTGACTGCAGTTATTTACTGGACTCTGGCGACAGGCAGCGCTGAGATCAATGCTAACCTGCCACACTGATTTCATTTTCAATAGCCCGTCGTCCCCTGTAAACGTGAAGTTCTGTGCGTCGCTGAAAGGAGTTCGGGTTCCTCGGAGGCAGGGAAGTGTATTGCTTTCATGCACTTTTTGCCACTTTGCAAAACAATTTTCGTTTGTTTAGTCTGCAGTCATGGCAGCCGACAGCTCTGTTTCTCCAACCCGGGGGTCTCCAACAGGGGGTCTGCGACAATTACTGTTTGATCTCAGAAGAAATAAAACTGTTCTAGAAAAGTGAACCAAATGGCAAATTACACTACTGCTCAAAAGTTTGGGCTCTGGAAGATGTGCAGGTCACACTTTACTAAGGTTCCATTTGTTAACATTAGTCAACTAAATTTAACAAGGAACATTTTGTTTATTATTCTTAGTGTTCATTTTAACACTTAATAATACATGATTCAAATCAAAAGTTGTATCAGTTCAAATTATTTAATGGTCGTGAGCTAATATGAATTAACAAATTAAAATTGAAAAATAAATATGAACTAACATCAACTAAAGAGACCTTATTGTAAAGTGTTACAGATTTTTATTTATATAAATAAATTAATACTTTTAATTAAAATTGTTTTAAAGTAACAGTAAATACAGTTATAATGTTACAAAAGAGTCTATTTCAAATAAATGGTGTTCTTTTGAACTTTCTATTTATCAAAGAATCCTGAAAAATAAATATATCACGATTTTCACAGAAATATGAAGCAGCACAGCTGTTTTCAACATTGATGATAATAATAAGGAATGTTTCTTGAGCAGTAAATTTCTGAAGGATCATGTGACACTGATGACTGGAGTAATGATGCTGAAAATTCAGCTTTACATCACAGGAATAAATTACTTTTTAAACATATATTCAAATTAAAAATAGTTATTTGAAATTGGAATAATATTTCACAATTTTACTCTTTTTACTGTATTTTTGATCAAATAAATGCAGCCCGGGAGAAGAGAGCTTTCAAAAAGCATTAAAAATCGCACCGACCTCAAACTTTTGAACACAAGTGAATATAATTATATAAATGCATTACTATGAAACTATAAGCATGTTAAAATGCAACACTTAGTGTATAATATTGAATGTATTTGGTCCTCTGATCTAGACTGTATTTTGATGTCCTCTGTGTCATAATCAGGTCAACATGCTGTCTGCTCCCAGCTCTCCTCAGCCAGTGATGAAATAACTGAATTTGTTCCTGCCCTGTCGAACTATACGTCTATTAAAATGTATTAGATTGTCACAGAGATGCGCTGATTTAATTTCGCCGGAGTGTTATTGGAGAAATAAAGCTTCCTTTGGGTCTTAAGCGTGACGATGGCGGCTGATTGGCTGACATTATGACTCCTGCTCGTCTCACAGGAAGCAGAACGACACATCATTCAAGAACCATTTCCTCCTGTTGTCTTCCTCTGGAAATCTAATTCAGTCCGTTTGCCGTGATCAGATACACTCAGAATCTCGTATGTGTTTGTATGTGACATCTTTTGGCTGATTTGAATATGCTTTCATCAATTCATATTTTGTGCAGTCACAGTTTTATGTTTATTGACTATTTCATAACTTTAGTTGTTGTCTTGTAATGTGCCAATTTCATTTATGATCTTTATTAAACAATGCATAATTTGGAGTTTATTGATAATGTGGAGGCCTGTGAAAATGTCTGAATCTTTATAAACTGTACAGTATGTGGTTTGTTTGAAAACAATGTAGTTCTAAACTCCTCGTGAGCAGAAATGTCAAGCGGAAGCCAAAGACGTTTGAGAGTTGAGCTCTTACAGATCACAATGTAAAGTGGGCCAGGCTTATGAATCGTTATTGTTTCTGAACAGAAAAGAGAAAACTGCGGCTTTGCCCGGAGACAGCGCTGCTCATTAGGGGACCGTGAAAGTTCACTGTCTGTAATACAAACACTAGTGCCGGTTCAAAGACGGAGACTCAGCTGGCCCTTTGACTCTGTGTATAAAAATTTATTTTCCTTCCTTTGATCATTGTTTAGTTATTGTTTAAATTTGTATGGCTGCATTTTTGCTGGTTTATTTAGCTGTTGCTGTTGTCATATTTAGTAGCTTTTTTTGTAATGTTGAAAGTTTTTTAATTTATTTTTTATTATTATTAGAATTAATTTTTTTCATTTATTCTAAAATTGTTTGTCATCAGTTGTTGAGATTTGTCACACTGTAAGCATAGGAAATGACCCACTTTTGTAATAATGTATGGAAGAAATCATTACACTCATTAATAGTACTGTTTTTACAGTTAAATTGGCCAATTGCCTCTGTTTGCTATTTTATATTATATTCGTACATGAGGCATTGTTGACCATCCTGAGAAAATATGATTTTGTTGCATGATTGAGCCTTAAGACATCAATTGAATCGCCGATAAAAATTGCACATTGCGGATAAAAAAAAAAAAAAATCAGTTTTGCCTGGGCGCAATGTGTAGGGCTGCAGAATAATAATAAAATAATATTATCATCAAATAAAAAAAATACTAAACAACAAAATAAGAAATATTGCTTTTGTGACATTTCACCATAAAATAAAGTACTTTTATTTTAAATTTCAACTAAAATTACAATACAAATTGTTCAAAGGTTAAATCATCTCTATTTGGGAAAACAAATTCAGAATCAGAATCAGAATCAGAATGAGCTTTATTGCCAGGTATGTTTACACATACGAGGAATCTGTTTTTGTGACAGAAGCTTCCACAGTGTAACATAATGACAGTGACAGAACAAAAAACACAGATAATAAGATATAAAAAAATAGAACAAGTAAATAAGGAATAAAAATATATAAATCGACAATTGTATGTGCAGGTATATTACAAAATACATTTTTGTATGTACAGATATATTATGTGCAAATTTGAGGTGTAAACTAAGTATGTGTGTTAGATAAACAAGTGTATAAGTGTATAAATAGTGTTGTATGTTCCACAATTATTGTCAAGTGTTCATAAAGTGGATTGTCTGAGGGAAGAAACTGTTCATTTGTCTAGCCGTTCTGGTGCTCAGAGCTCTGTAGCGTCGACCAGATGGCAACAGTTCAAAGAGGGAGTGTGCTGGATGTGAGGGATCCAGAGTGATTCTGCCAGCCCCTTTGCTCACTCTGGATAAGTACAGTTCTTGAAGAGAAGGGAGGGATGTACCAATGATTCGCTCAGCAGTCCGGACTACCATCTGAAGTCTTCTGAGGTCAGATTTGGTAGCTGAGCTGAACCAGACAGTTATAGAAGTGCAGAGGACAGATTCAATGATGGTGGAGTAGAACTGTTTCAGCAGCTCCTGTGGCAGGTTGAACTTCCTCAGCTGGCGAAGGAAGTACAACCTCTGCTGGGCCTTTTTCACAATGGAGTCAATGTGAGTGCCCCACTTCAGGTCCTGAGAGATTTTGGTGCCCAGGAACCTGAATGACTCCACTGCAGTCACAGTGCTGTCCATGATGGTGAGTGGGGGGAGTGCAGAGGGGTTTCTCCTGAAATCCACGGTCATCTCCACAGTTTTAAGCGTGTTGAGCTCCAGGTTGTTGAGACTGCCCCAGACAGCCAGCTCTTTAACCTCCTGTCTGTAAGCAGACTCGTCACCGTCCTGAATGAGGCCGATGAGTGTGGTGTCGTCTGCAAACTTCAGGAGCTTGACAGAGGGGTCTTTAGAGGTGCAGTCGTTGGTGTACAGGGAGAAGAGCAGTGGAGAGAGAACACAACCCTGAGGAGCACCAGTGCTGATCGTACGGGTGCTGGATGTGTATTTCCCAGCCTCACTAGCTGCTTGTCTGTCAGGAAGCTGTTGATCCACTGACATATGGAGGTGGGCACTGAGAGCTGAGTTAGTTTGGGCAGGAGTTTGGGATGATAGTGTTAAAGGCCGAACTGAAGTCCACAAACAGAATCCTCACATAAGCCCCTGGTCTGTCTAGATATTGCAGAACATAATGCAGTATCATGTTGACGGCATCGTCCACAGACCTGTTTGCTCTATAGGAAAACTGAATAGGATTCAGCAAGGGTCCAGTGATGTCCTTCAGGTGGGCCAGCACCAGTTTTCAAAAGACTTCATGACCACAGAAGTTAGAGCCACAGGTCTGTAGTCATTAACTCCAGTAATTTTGGGTTTCTTTGGGACGGGGATTATGGTGGACCGTTTGAAGCATGAAGGGACTTCGCAAAGCTCCAGTGATCTGTTGAAGATCTGAGTGAAGATGGGGGCCAGCTGGTCAGCACAGAATTTCAGACAGACTGATGTAACACAGTCTGGGCCTGGTGCTTCTCTCCTTTTCTGCTTCCGGAAGACCTGGCGCACCTCTTCTTCGCTGATCTGAATTGCAGGTGTGGGGGAGAGGGGGGTTGTTGGAGGTGTGAATGGTTGTGTGGAGAGGTGTTCAGGGCGGGTGTGGGGTGTCTTGTCAAACCTGCAGTAGAACTCGTTAAGATCGTCTGCCAGGTGTTGATTCTCCACAATGCTGGGGGATGGTGTCTTGCAGTTGGTGATACAGTTCATTAAGCTTCTTATTTTGCTAAGTGTTCTCATTTAGGTTAGCGGTGATGGGTGGATTGTGAAAGTGAAACATACAGAGAGGTGATAGATATGATACACTGCTTCGAGTTTCTTCGATTTGAAATCTATCATTTAACAGACAGGACCAAGTAGAGTAAGAGTAGAAAGAAGGCTTTATTGATAATATGAGTAGTGCGTATTGTCTGTCAGACGCGGGTATGAATGGAAAATGTTTTAATCTGTTTGGGATTCTCGTCAGGTTAATTGCAGTGTTCATCACCTGGGGGCGGGGGCCTGGCAGCCAGAGTGGTCCAATGAATGAACAAATGAAACCCCGGTCGTCATAGGTACGCAGACACTGCCCAGAGTCCTGAAGCCACGCGTACAGGCAGTGTCATCTTGGGAAGGTGTAAGGTGGAAAGTCAATGTGAACACCATCACCATCACCTGACCTGGGTGAAGACGTCAGAAGTCTACTGTCCTATTGTCTGACTTTTTATAATTCCAATCAAATACTGACTTGTACACAGTCACTGTCAGTAATGTTACAAGTTTCAAACAGAATATACACAAGCATTTGAATTTCATTTTTTGATGCACTCTGAAAGCGTACGTTCATATTAAGGATTTGCTGAATTCGAGCTGAAGAGGAGCTTTATGATATACGATGTATAGACTTCAAGATATTAGTGTTAAAAATATAATAACTAAAATGAAAATAATATAACTAAAACTAAAACCATAGAAAAAACTAAAGACATAAATATCAAATTAATGAAAGAAAATCTAAAAATAATAAATAAGCATGTTTTATTTAAAATAGTGTAAGTTTAGTTTAAGTTGAAGTACTAAAATAACTAAAGCTAAATCAACTAAAAGTAAAAACTAAAATGTATTATAGGCATATAAAATAAACAATCTACTAAAAACTCATTCATGTCATGAAATCATTCATGTCATGAACTTCTCTTAATTATAAAGCTATATTATATAGATATATTGAAATTGTCTCAATAATTTCATATAATTTATTTTGATTTCATTGAATTTCATATAATTTAAATCTATATTTGAAATGATATTGGCATTTAATTTCAGTTAGTTTTATATAGTGTTAATGGCTGTGTTCCAAATTATAGTGTGCTGCCTATTTAGGCATAATATGCACCTCTGACGCAGGCAGAATTACA
>JADLZN010008827.1:0-43453 GCA_018155175.1 Sinocyclocheilus anophthalmus | reverse complement strand
GTTAGTGAGGCCAGCAGGGGGTGATCACCCTGTGGTCTGTGTGGGTCTTAATGCCCCAGTATAGTGATGGGGACATTCTTTCGGTCTTTCAGATGTGATGTTAAACCGAGGTCCTGACTCTCGGTGGTCATAAAAAATCCCAGGATGTCCTTCGAAAAAGAGTAGGTGTATAACCCCGGCATCCTGGCCAAATTCCTCCACTGGCCCTTGTCAGTCATGGCCTCTTAATAATCCCCATCCACTTGATTGGCTCTATGCCTCTCTCTCCTCTCCACCTGTAGCTGGTTTGTGGTGAGCGCACTGGCGCTGTTGTACTGTGGCTGCCGTCGCATCATTCAGGTGGATGCTGCACACTGTTGGTGGTTGAGGAGAGACCCCCCCCCTCATGATTTTAAAGCGCTTTGGGTGTACAAAAAATACACAAAGCGCTGTATAAATGCATATTCATTCATTCATAACAAAACAGTATCTGATTCAGAAGATTGTCATAGCAAAGTCACAATTACCTCCTCTCCTAGGTTCATAAAACTGTCGTCCATAAAATGCCTTGCTGTTCTGTTGTAAGTAATCTTAAAGATTCCTAAATGCTTCTACTTCTGGAAGGCCAAATAAAGTGCTTTTGCTTTCGCCTAGAAACACACAGCGTCTCCCTGACATGGCTGCTTCAACACTAACTGTGGTTACTGAAACCACGCCATTGCTGATGGCCCTCTGGGTTTAATTTGATTTGTATATTCCAGGGCTCTTCAACTCCTAACTCATGAACTCTTCAACAGTCCTAAATGTACTGTTGAGTTTAGTTCTGTCTCTAACCAAACACACCAAACAAGCTAATCACAGTGTTCACAATTATTTGTGAATAAGAGACAGGTGTGTTTAATTAGTGTTAAAATTAAAGTCTGCTATAGGCCTACACCGGCTCTCCAGGACTGGAGTTGAGAACCAGTGGCCTATTCACCTTATGTAGCCCACCCTTTTTTAGTGCTGCGTTTGCTGTCTTCTGTGATCTGACAGATTTATAAATTAACCACTCGTTTTAAAATCTTCCTGGTCTACTGACATTTGTTAAGACATTTGCTTTAAACATTACATTGTTCATGATAACTTTCATTAATTCTACAATACATAAAACCACTTTACCAGCTAAATTACTTAGACAGCGATGCCATAGAAATGTACAGAGCTACAGCACAAACGGAAGTTCAAAGACAATATTCTGAAGATGGTGACGTGCTTGTTTCTCTGGAGAATAAAGTCAATACTGTACTCATATAGATCCCAAACACACTGCCCAATCTGTACCTATTTGTGTACTACCTAGGGTCCAAGTCAGCCAATATAGGACTGATTATGTTTGCTCATGTCTTACCCAGAATGCTTATGTCTTACCCAAGAGGGCCCCATATTAGTGATGGGAAGTTCGGATCATTTTACCGACTTGGATCTTTGAGCCTCGTTCATCAAAATGAACAAATCTTTATTCAAATCTTCAAGTTTATTTCAATCATTTAAGTGGCATTAAATATTATACTTTTACCAACCAAATTCCCTGAACACATCCACTTACGCAATCGTGATAATATTCCAAATTAGGAAATCATAATAATGCAGCCAAAGATAATTTATAGGGAACATAAATAATTACTTTACCTTCAGAGTCTTTCATTCATTTGTCACGTGACAGACGCAATGAACAGATCATTCATGAATGACCCATCACTACCCCATATGTACAGTATTTCCCCATTCACAACCCATACAGAGATTACCCAAGTGGGTACTACCTTGAGCCCATGTAGCTAACCTATAAGGGAATTATTGTGTTTGCCCATGTCGCACCCATATTTTGGCCAAGAGGGCCCCATACGTCTTTCCCCATTCAGAACCCATATAGAGGTTGCCTATGTGGGTACTACCTTGAGCCAATGTAGGCAGCCTATATGGGACTGATTGTGTTTGCCCATGTTTTACCCATATGGTTTGGCAAAGTGGGCGCGTACGTGTTTCCCCGATTTCAGAACCCATATAGAGGTTGCCTTTGTGGGTAGTACCTTGGGCCAGTGTAGGCAGCCTATATGGGACTGATTGTATTTGCCCATGTCTAACCCATTTGTGGAACCCATATGGGCCTCATTTGTGTTGCCCATTTAGAGCCCATGCACTCATTTCCCATTTGTGACCCAACTAGGACCCACATAGGGAGCCCATCTGTTTTTGCCCATGTGGGACCTACTTCGCTGACCCAAGTAGAATGTAGAAACGAGCGCAGATCCGTGCGCACAAATCAATTTACGACAGAGTTCACCTGTGATTCATGAAACCTTCGTATGCCGCCAATCTCATTGTACGATGATCGCACGTGATACTTGGGCGGCAGAAACAATCGTCATTTGAATCTCACGCCCCTATAAAACACCCTGGTTTAGAAGCCTCGCCCTGGAGTTTGCAACATGGAGAAACGAAACCCGGCCAAAAAGAGGTAATCCTCTCAAGAGAAATTGATCTTACTCCAAAAATACCTGTTAACCTTGTAATTGCAAACTATTAGGCTACATTCTTTAAGGATTTATATGTATTTAAAATCCTTTGTCAATATAAACAGCCTATTTAGTGCCCCTCAATCTACAACAAATATTTTACATTTAACGGTAACAAGAATGAAAAATAAGTAATTATAAAATTATATATTAAACTATTAAATAAAACACAAATTAGGCTATAGTGGCATTCATTATAAACAGCATACTGTAATGTGGTGTTTGAGTTTTGTTTCATGTTCTTGTTTTCGTGTCTTTTATTTTGTAGTTTGATTCCTGCTGTTAGTGTCATGCTTCCCTTGCCTCATGTCTCTCTGCCTTGTGTATGTGTCATGAGGTGTGTTCGACTTCATGCGGCGCCGCACAAACCGATCGGCGGCTGACTTGAAGCAATGCATGCCGGTTAGAAATTTTGTCCGACTTGAACCGACGCCACGTCACTGTCACTGTTTCGAGAGCAGTCGGCTGGCTCAGCTTTTTCAGAGCGACTGCAGGAGTGCTGATGACGACACTGCTGTTTCATGATTGGCCAAATTCACCACATGACAACAATGACGTGTGTTTCTAACATCTTCAAATCCAATACTGCTCATAAATCTGTGTTTTTAGAACATTAAAAGCTTTTTTACTGTAGTCGCAATGTTATATTGAGTCACGTTTATCATGAAAGCATATATACCCCCACTTTATTAGTATTTAAATATTATATATTTACGTTGAACATTATTCTTGAACAGATGGCACTGTATTAAGCAGTATATAAAAAGTGTTTCTGTTGCTTTATTAAAACATTTCTGAAACGTCTGTGTATTTGACAAATACTGCATTTAATTCACTCCATCTGTGATAGAGTATGCAAACACCACACGAGCATCACTAACGGGAGCAGAAAGTGTCCGACGGCTCCGTTTTCAACTCCGCCCCCGACTGCAAACGGCTACTCTCGTTGACTGCCATCTGTAGCCGTGCTTCAAGTCGAACGCACCTATGCTCTCATTGTTATTGTCTAGTCATGTGATTCCCTTGTCTGTGTTGTGTTCTCATTGGTTGCTTTAGTCATGTGACTTGTTCCCCATTGGTTCCCCTGCTGTTAGTGTCATGCTTCCCTTGCCTCATGTCTCTCTGCCTTGCGTATGTGTCATGAGTGTGCGAATTCCATGCGGCGCCGCACAAACCGATCGGCGGCTGACTTGAAGCAATGCATGCCGTTTAGAAATTTTGTCCGACTTGAACCGACGCCACGTCACTGTCACTGTTTCGAGAGCAGTCGGCTGGCTCAGCTTTTTCAGAGCGACTGCAGGAGCGCTGATGACGACACAGCTGTTTCACGATTGGCCAAATTCACCACATGACAACAATGACGTGTGTTTCTAACATCTTCAAATCCAATACTGCTCATAAATCTGTGTTTTTAGAACATTAAAAGCTTTTTTACTGTAGTCACAATGTTATATTGAGTCACGTTTATCATGAAAGCATATATACCCCCACTTTATTGGTATTTAAATTGTATATGTTTATGTTGAACTTTATTCATGAACAGATGGCGCTGTATAAGGCAGTATATAAAAAGTGTTTCTGTTGTTCATGAAAACGTTTCTGAAACTTCTGTGTATTTGACAAATATTGCATTTAATTCACTTCATCTGTGATAGAGTATGCAAACACAGCGTGAGCGTCACTAACGGGAGCAGAAAGTGTCCGACGGCTCCGTTTTCAACTCCGCCCCTGACTGCAAGTGGCTACTCTCGTTGATCGCTGTTTGTAGCCGTGCTTCAAGTCGAACGCACCTATGCTCTCATTGGTTATTGTCTAGTCATGTGATTCCCTTGTCTGGCATGTTCTGATTGGTTGTCTTAGTCATGTGACTTGTCCCTTGTTTCCTGCTGTTAGTGTCATGCTTCCCTTGCCTCATGTCTCTCTGCCTTGTGTATGTTTCATGAGGTGTGGTTCGACTTCATGCGGTGCCGCACAAACCGATCGGCGGCTGACTTGAAGCAATGCATGCCGGTTAGAAATTTTGTCCGACTTGAACCGACGCCACGTCACTGTCACTGTTTCGAGAGCAGTCGGCTGGCTCAGCTTTTTCAGAGCGACTGCAGGAGCGCTGATGACGACACAGCTGTTTCACGATTGGCCAAATTCACCACATGACAACAATGACGTGTGTTTCTAACATCTTCAAATCCAATACTGCTCATAAATCTGTGTTTTTTATAACAGTAAAAGCTTTTTTACTGTAGTCGCAATGTTATTTTGAGTCACGTTTATCATAAAACACTGATGAATGCATATATACCCCCACTTTATTAGTATTTAAATATTATATATTTACGTTGAACATTATTCTTGAACAGATGGCGCTGTATTAAGCAGTATATAAAAAGTGTTTCTGTTGCTCATGAAAACGTTTCTGAAACGTCTGTGTATTTCACAAATATTGCATTTAACTTCATCTGTGATAGAGTATGCAAACACAGCGTGAGCGTCACTAACGGGAGCAGAAAGTGTCCGACGGCTCCGTTTTCAACTCCGCCCCTGACTGCAAGTGGCTACTCTCGTTGATCGCTGTTTGTAGCCGTGCTTCAAGTCGAACGCACCTATGCTCTCATTGGTTATTTTCTAGTCATGTGATTCCCTTGTCTGTGTTGTGTTCTCATTGGTTGCTTTAGTCATGTGACTTGTTCCCCATTGGTTTGTCTTTGTCATGTGACCCTCATTGCTTGATATAAATAGCCCTCATGTTACCTTTGTATTTTGTCTAGCTTTGATGTTGTAACCTGCTGTCGGTGAGTCGAGTCTGTTCATGCCACGTCGAATCTGTTTCATGCCTAGTCAAATCAAGTCAAGTCTGTGTATCTTGTTTGGATTATGTTTGGATTTTGGATTTCACCTTGTTTGAATAGAACTGCACTTGGGTTCTCACTGTGCTCGCCTTCAGTGGACTTTCGTTACAGAAAGCTAGACCCAGAACAAAATGAACCCAGCAGTTTCACGCCTCCTCTGCCTGCGTCAAGGCAACCGGGCCATTGAGGATTATGTTCAGGACTTTTGTGGACTGTGCCATTTGGTGGCTTTTAATGATGTGGCCCTTAAGGACATTTTTCGAGTGGGTTTAAATGAACCCATTCGTTCTCAGTTGCCTTGGGGAAAGATTTGTTGGTCACTGGAGAAATATATTGACTATGCTTTGTTGCTAGCTGGTTCACCTCTTACTGTTGGGATGGCTGAGGAGGAGCCCTGTAATTTTGCACTACCATCTGCACCAGAGCACTTTCACGTCCCAACCGTTATGTCTGAAATTATTCATGTCACGTCAGAGTCTACGGAGCCTGCTCACGTCATGTCTGCCAAGCCACAGTCTGCTCACGTCACGTCTGCTACGCCTGCTAACGTCTTGTCTGCCAAGCCAGAGCCTGCTAACGCCATGTCTGCTACTCCAGGACCTGCTCAAATCATGCCAGTTAAGTTTACTTTCATGGAAAAGTTCATTTATTTCAGTAATTCAACTCAAATTGTGAAACTCGTGTATTAAATAAATTCAATGCACACAGACTGAAGTAGTTTAAGTCTTTGGTTCTTTTAATTGTGATGATTTTGGCTCACATTTAACAAAACCCCACAATTTCACTATCTTAACAAATTAGAATACTTCATAAGACCAATAAAAAGTTTTTGTGAATTGTTGGCCTTCTGGAAAGTATGTTCATTTACTGTACAGGTACTCAATACTTGATAGGGGCTCCTTTGCTTTAATTACTGCCTCAATTTCGGCGTGGCATGGAGGTGATCAGTTTGTGGCACTGCTGAGTTGGTATGGAAGCCCAGGTTTTTTTGACAGTGGCCTTCAGCTCATCTGCAGTTTTTTGGTCTCTTGTTTCTCATTTTCCTCTTGACAATACCCCATAGATTCTCCTTGGGGTTCAGGTCTGGTGAGTTTGCTGGCCAGTCTAGCACACCAACACCATGGTCATTTAAACCAACTTTTGGTGCTTTTGGCAGTGTGGGCAGGTGCCAATCCTGCTGGAAAATGAAATCAGCATCTGCATAAAGCTTGTCAGCAGAAGGAAGCATGAAGTGCTTCCAAAATTTCTTGGTAAATGGGTGCAGTGACTTTGGTTTTCAAAAAAACACAATGGACCAACACTAGCAGATGACATGGCAGCCCAAATCATTACAGACTGTGGAAACTAACACTGGACTTCAAGCAACTTGGGAAGGGCTCCACCCTTCCTCCAGAATTCTATGACCAAATTGGTTTCCAATGAAATGCAAAACTTGGCTCATCTCACCACACTGAAAAGAGACTTTGGACTCACTGGCAACAGTCCAGTTCTTCTCCTTAGCCAGGTAAGACGCCTCTGATGTTGTCTTTGGTTCAGGAGTGGCTTAACAAGAGGTATACGTAGCTGTAGCCAAATTCCTTGACATGTCTGTTTGTGGTGGCTCTTGATGCCTTGGCCCCAGCCTTAGTCCATTCCTTTTGAAGTTCACTCAAATTATTGAATTGATTTTGCTTGACAATCCTCATAAGGTTGCGGTTCTCTCGGTTGGTTGTGCTTTTTTTTTTCCACACTTTTTCCTTCCACTCAACTTCTTTCTGTTAACATGCTTGGATACAGTGCTCTGTGAACAGCCAGCTTCTTTGGTTATGAATGTTTGTGGCTTACCCTCCTTGTGAAGGGTTTCAATGATTGTCTTCTGGACAACTGTCTGATCAGCAGTCTTCCCCATGATTGTGTAGCCTAGTGAACCAAACTGAGAGACCATTTTGAAGGCTCAGGAAACCTTTGCAGGTGTTTTGAGTTGATTAGCTGATTGACATGTCACCATATTCTAATTTGTTGAGATGGATTGGTGGGTTTTTGTTAAATGTGAGATTTTTTTGCCAAAATCATCACAATTAAAAGAACGAAAGACTTAAACTACTGTATTGACCCGAATATAAGACAATTTTTTTTTTCTTGGAACTGCACCTGAAAAAACGCGGTCGTCTTATATTCGGGGTCTAGACTTTGACGTGTCAATAATACACCACAACAATAGGTGGCGCCAAATACGCATAAACGAGTGTGCCATGAAATACGTAAATGCGTGTTGTAAAGATTGCGACCAAACTTCCTTTTATGATTTTAAAACGTAAGACAGTACCCAGATTTGAAGACTACAGTAAGATTTAACTTCTACTGTTAATGGAATTTTGGTAGGCTATTATGAGATGGATAGCCTAAATGGTCCTAATTCAGATTTGCTACCTGTGTTTTTTTTTTTTTTTTATAGTATTTCAAAGTGTATATTTTTTAAATGTGATTGTTGGTACGTTTGACCAGTTTTTACCATACTTTCAACAAAAATTAAAATAGGAAAAATATGCAGTATGAAAATAATTGAAGACAAAATGTGTTTTACTGAGAAAAAAACTAAATTTGGTTTTTAAAAAGCCTTTTTCCAAAAGGTACATCTGGAAAAAGGGGGGTCGTCTTATAATCAGGGTCGTCTTATATTCGGGCCAATACGGTACTTCAGTCTGTGTGCATTGAATTTATTTAATACACGAGTTTCACAATTTGAGTTGAATTACTGAAATAAATGAACTTTTCCATGACATTCTAATTTATTGAGATGCACCTGTATATTTACAGTAGGAAATTTACAAAATATCTTCATGTTACATGATCTTTACTTAATATCCTAATCATTTTTGGCATAAAAGAAAAATCAATCATTTTGACCCATACAATGTATTTTTGGCTATTGCTACAAATATACCCCAGCGACTTAAGACTGGTTTTGTGCTCCAGGGTCACAAATATACAGTGCCAATCTCCATGCATACCTCGAATCACAAACACTTGACACATCAATACAAACATCACCAACAAGAACAAGATCACCTAAGTATTTCTTACGCAAATCCTCATACAAAAAATGCTTCTCATCTTCTATCACAAAAATATTTGATGTTAACTTACAATAACTACAAATTCTCTCTGTCATTGGTGTATTACTCCATCTGCCTGTTTCTATAGCAAGAGGAGGACTTGCACATCTAAAAAGGAACAATGATCGTACCAGTTTTCATGTTATACACAGATGCAATGTAGCTCTCTTGTATCAACGAAGACTTGTATTGTGAATATATATATATTTAACTTATTATTTTCCAAAACTGATGTATGCCATGCCTCATGTGCTTTTTCTTTCAATCGTTGGTTTAGAATAACTGTAAATGTTCTTATATCACCTACACTTTGAGCCTCCCAGGCACGAGAAAAACCATAAAAATACAGCAGAACTCTAATACAAGTAACCCATGTTTTTCTACTACCTACTTCATCTAATTGAAAAAGCATATTATAATATTTTCTTGGATAACGATGATTAGACATAGACACCCGTTTTATCCAATACATAATACATCTTTTCATATAAGAAGTGGACAATACAAATCTACCCAAGACCGCTACATTGCTCACGCTTGTACTGATACACAGGAGTTTTTTACAAAAAGATACCTGAACATTTTCAATACACTCCACTGGTGCAAAACCCCATATCTCAGATCCATAATAAAGTATAGGTGCAAGCATGCGATCAAACAAATGCAAAGATTGGTTGCAGCTAATTTTATGTTTATGAACAAACCTTTCAAAAAAAGCATTGCTTTCTTGCCTTGGCTTGCTAAAAGTTGTTGGGTTTTCCATCATGACAATTTTGGTGTAAACCACATACCCAGATATTTGTAACAATAAACCACTTCAATCTGTTTACCAGCAAAAAAACATTTTCATCCTTATTTAGAGAGACCCCTCTTCTAAAAACCATAATTTTCGTTTTCCTCAAATTCACTCTCATACCATAAAGATTACAAAAAATTTCCAGCTGCTCAATCTGTTCCCTTTCAGTCAGTCACGTTCTACGTTATGTCAGTTGTGACTGACGAATTGGGATCTCGCCCGAGAGCCCAATCACCTTCGAGTGTTAACTAAACAAGCCAATGACAGTTGGCGTGCATGTTTCGCCATGCGCACCCCGCCCCGCAGCGTGGGTATAAAAGGAGAGTGCGTGCAAACGCACATCAGCTTTTCGCTTCGGAGCCGAGCCTTCTATTAGGACGAATCTCTGCGAGTGTCTGCAAAGAAACAGCCTAGTGTTGGTGTTACGGCGCGTCAGTGGGGGTTGCCATTCAGTGCTGCTCATCTTCGGCGTGCTGCAGCTGCCATTCTGCGGTCTCACCGCGACCTCCCCTGGGCACTTCAGCGCTCTCTCTAAAAGAGTGTTTCCTTTTTTTCCTAAAAGAGCCAATATCTAAAAGAGCTCAAAGCGACGGTCGCCCCCTTTTTTTAAAGATGGCTTCCCTCTCATGCTTTCTGGATGCGGTCGTTTCCTGTCTCCATCTGATGGTCATGATCGCTGCGTCTCGTGCCTGGGCTTACAGCATGCTCAGTGCAGGAACATGACCATCGCGATGTTGCAGTCTAGATACCTCCTCATTAAGGGGGAGGGGTATCCCCCTTGCGATGCCCCGCTCTAGCTCCTCTGGTTCTCGGAGGGCTACTTCGGTTCATGGTCAGGGAGACCTGAGGGTTACAGTGAGAGCTTCACTGTCGAGTACGTCTCCGCGGTCCTCTCATTCCTCAAGCATGGTGCACCACCTGGGGTTTCCGGACGAGTGTGCTGGGTCCTCGGACAGGGCGGGGTCCAGCATCTTGTGTGGACACAGGCAGACGACAGGATGTCGATCGCTGCATCGGAAGGCGAGCTAGGCTCTGGAGATGAGGATTCGGCTGTGTCGCGTGCGCGCTTCAAGGCGACACCGTCATGTAGAGTGGCTATTGCCTACGAGTCATATCCAGATCTGACTGCTATGTTTCCCTTCCTCGCCGCCGGGAGTGTCGGGCTGCACTGGAGGCCTCCTCCTTCTCCCGCACGCTCGAGGCTGCGTGTTCGGATGATTGGTTCCTGGGGGCGCAGGCCGGGCATCGGCAGCCGCCTCCAGTTCCATTTTTCCCGGAAGTGCATGAGGAGGTTACTAAGTCTTGGAAGACACCTTTTTCTGCCCGAAACAGACTTGGTGCCTCCTCCGTCCTCACCACCCTCGACGGGGGGGGGTGGCCCAAGGGTATGTGGACATCCCTCCGGTTGAGTGCGCAAAAACATATGGTCCAGGGACCATATGTTTGAAACCGGTGTATGAAAGAGCTTCTGTGCTGCTATTGGTCAACGTCACCAATGTGACAGAACTCGTCGTGGATGATGGGAAAAAAATTATGCCCGGTTCAGACTACACGATTTTTAGCCCGATTTTGCCACGATTTGCTTGACGTAGGGTGTCATGGGGATTCATAAATGACAATGGGCGTCAGGACACAAGATTCCATCGTTTCAGCTCGTGTAATGTGTCATAGTGGACGACAGCCGATTCTGACGTCCACGTGGTCAATGCCTTCTACGGCACCACGTCTGTGGGCGGAGCGTAAAGTCTAGCATTTTTTTTAATTTTTTTCCTAGGCATCCACGACGCAGTTTGTCACATTGGTGACGTTGACCCCAATAGCTCAGCACAGAAGCTCTTTCATAGCCTCCGGTCGAAACTGGCGAATTAAGAGAGATGATGGTGCTGCTTGGTGGAATTATGAGATGGAGGAAAGGTTTGTGGAGCTGTGGCAACAGTGTCATCGAGGGACTACCACGACAGAACAAAGACGAAAAACTGGCGAAACTATTAGGCGGACGGCTTCAGTCAAAGTTTACACTTCTGGTGTTTTTTTTTCGGAAGTCAGTCGCTATTTCCCTCGCTCCTTCCTGTTCTCGTGATTGATCTCTCTCCTTCTGAATCTTGTCTCAGTGGTGACCCTCCATTTATTTTAGGAGTCAAATAATCGTGATTACATTTGCTATGTTTTTCGTGGACCGGTGTGACACAAAATATTGTGTAGTCTGAACCCGGCATTAAACATGCTAGTCGTGATGTTGTGAAGCATCGCAGACGCAGAATCGGCTGTCGTCCACTATGACACACTACACGTGCTGAAACGATGAAATCTTGCATCCCGACGCCCATTGTCATTTACGAATCCCCACGACACCCTACGTCAAGCAAATCGTGGCAAAATCGGGCTAAAATCGTGTAGTCTGAACCACGCATAAGACTTCCTTGTTAGCCACATCTGCTGTTTCTCTGCATTGTTCAGAAGCTGTTCCTCAGAGATAGAAGCTGCCAGAACATCTCTGAAGTGTGTTCTCAGCATGTTGTTCTGATTCATTACACCTATACCTTCAGATCAAACACCAAATCAGGGGATTCACGCTTCAACTACATCTTCATTGACAGGAAATCCACATGAGCTACTCAAAAATCCCAATGAAATTACACAAGCCAGTAAGTGTCTCTGTCCCTGTCATATTCTCAGCAGGACTCTGTAATGCGTTCACATGCTCAATTATGCCCTCGTCCTCGATTAATAACAGCATGGAAGGGGTATGTCACGGCCCGGCTGCTCGTCTTTGCATCTCTGTTAATCTTGTCCTGTTTCTAGACCTCCCATCGAGTCACGATGCCACATCTCACCAGCTATTGTCCGTTTCAGACTGATGTTATGATGGATAATACACATTTGTGAGATGAAGAGATGCGCCTCGTTATTCAATTGTGATGAGTTTTTTTTTCAAAATCAGCAGATCTTAAAAACTTTGACATTTAATGGAGTCACTGTCATGTTTTTGTGAATCATCATGTTTCTCATTGCTTTTTATTTACAGTACTGTTCTAAAGTTTGGTGATCAGTAAGATTTTTATTTAAATTATTATTTGTTTTATTTTAAATAAATAGTTTTCAAAGTTTATTGAGCCACAAATCAGCATATTAGAATGATTTCTGGAGGATCATGTGACACTGAAGACTGGAGTAATGATGCTGAAAATTCAGGAATAAATTATATTTTAATATCTATTCAAAATAGAAAACAGCTATTTGAAATTACTGTAAGGATAAAAGAAACTCAGATACTTTGATCTTCTGAGACAGACAATACACACACAGTGCATTAACATACAGACATCTGTTTCCGCATCTCACTGAGAGAAAATGCGGGAAAACGTCTCTCACATATGCATTGGTTCCTCCTCATCCCCTTCCTTCCCCGCACCCCTCCTTCTCTTCACCCAGCTCACTCAGAATGGTCAATGGTAGAATATAATGTTCTATATGAATGCAAATAAGATTTACAGTCATGTTTGGTGTCATTTGAATAGTCTCAGGGTGAGTGGTACAATGGTCTTAATCTTACAAAAGTAGACTAAAAGATAATATAGATCCTAAGAGTTAAGAGATATTTGATTACTGTAGAGGGTCATTCCATGCAAATTACCTTCTGTTCCCATTGAGGTGCAAACCACCCAGGTCTGGGACCTGGGTTAATGGAAATTCCAATTGTTTGTACATGCCTCCACTTGGGGGATGTTTTATCTTGGTTTTGTATTTAAAGGATTGCAGCAAAAGGGTCGGGGGCGATTCTGTAGTCAGAGAGCCCGTAGTATGGAATGTGTCCACACATTCTGTACTATGTATTTTACTAAAAGTCAGGTATGTATCTTACTCTTAGATTCGTCTTTGAGAATTTGATGTCTTGTATTGATTTGATATCGTTGAATTGGCTGTGGAGATAATTGGCATAATACATATTTACCTGACTGATAATAAATTGTTACATTTGACTTATTCTGACTTACTCTGAAATTATTTCCTCAAGTAGATTAAGTGAAGGCGTATGTTTCCGCAAATCTGCGTCCAGGGTTACGTGCATACTAGATCTCAGATTAGATGAAGCATGGGGCGCATCAAGTGAGATTATGGGTTTCTGACTAACCGCTTGACCTTAGTTTAAATTGTACTCAGTTACATTAACCATGTATACTGTATGATTTCAGCGTTAAGTTGTACGGAGTTATATTAGCTATCGGGGGCTAGACAAGGGGTTCTAGCAAAACCGCTGATTAATGTTTGAAGCGTTAATTAAATTGTATGGAGTTATATTAGCTATCGGGGGCTAGACAAGGGGTTCTAGCAAAACCGCTGATTAATGTTTGAGTATTACATGGGTAACTGTAGGGGGCTAAACATACCTACTATTTAAAGCATATTAAATAGTATTAGCCACAAACCTCTGAATAAGGATCAAACTGACGAGTTTTGTGATCGTGGGGCCCACGCATAGCGGCCACCGTGAGGTACCCTAAGCAACATAGATTCCTAATGAACGAGTAAATATAAAGTAAAGAGTTAACTAGAATAACCAAATGTCAGTATAATAGCAATAATTAAAGACCGACAAACAACCACTTTGCCTTTCAAACCTAAATTAGGAGGTCTACTAAAATGGAGGTCAGATTGATATAAATGAGTCAGATTTGAGATAAATCTAAATTGAATAACTCTGCGCGCTGAAAAGACCAAACACACAGGAACCTTCATCCACCACTGGATACCTTCTTGGGCCAAGTGCGTGGACCTTACAAAATTGTAATAATATTTCACAATTTTACAGTTTTTACTGTATTTTTAATCAAATAAATGCAGCCTAATGTTCAAAAACATTAAAAACTTCCTTATCACAAACTTTGATTATATATATATATATATATATACACACATTACATTTTCTTTATACACTCTCTTAATTAACAATTTTATTGTTATTTTCTTGTTTTCGTTTCTTTTTTTCTCCTCATTCTGATTCACATGGGGAAGATTACGAGCCCTCCAGCAGCGCAGAGATCAATGCGGCGATCTGTAGGACTGCAGTCGGTGTGATTTTCTCGCTCTGGATTCCTTGGGTTCTCTCAGTCCTCACGCAGCCAGAATCACCAAGCAGCACGCCGTGCGCCTCTGAATGAAGATCACTGTGTTAATGCCCTTCAGTGACCCTGAAGAAGTTGCCCTGATTGTCCTCAAAGCTCAGATGAGGGAAGCGCTAAATTGTTTTGTAGGTAACGGTGTCATATTGTCATACGATTTATAGGAGAAATAAATGTGATGTTTATTTTTGTATCAGGATCTAATGATATACTCAAAAATACAAGCAGTGGGCCTTTAATATGATGAGATCATAAACATAAACACAAGTCTAAATCATTCGTGAAACATATATGTTAATTGTTGAATTTAATTAAATGCAACAATTTGTATTGGCTAATTTTAGGTTCATAAAGGAAATACATTGATGGAAATATTTGCAAATTCATTGCCAAATTCATACATTTTGCAAAAATTGTACCATTCAAACACTTGGGGTCAATAGTACTTTTTTTTTAAAGAATTTTTTCAGCAAGGATGCATTAAATTGATCAAACGTGACAGTAAAGACATTTATGCTGTTACAAAAGTTTCTATTTCAAATAAATGCTGTTCTTTTGAACTTTCTATTCACTAAAAAAATAATTAAAAAAAGTATCATGGTTTCCACTAAAATATGAATCAGCACAAGTGTTTTCAACATTGATAATAATCAGAAATGTTTCTTGAGTAGCAAATCAGCATATTAGAATGATTTATGAAGCATCATGTGACACTGAAGACTGGAGGAATGATGCTGAAAATTCAGCTTTGATCACAGCAATAAGTTAAATATTTAGATATATATGAATAGAAAACAGTTATTTAAAATTATAATAATAATTCACAATTTTACCGATTTTCAGACTGATATAAGACTTTTAAAGAACTAAACATTTTTACAGACCCCAAACATTTTATATCTAATATATATATTAGATATATATATATGAAAAGGAGGATTTAAATTAAACAAGTTCATGCACTCTAATAAATAACAAATAAAAAATATAGAATAATAAATTCATACATGATATTTATATATAAAATCTAAAACAATGTTCATACTAAGTTGCTTTAAAATGGTTTAGACTTTTTGGGAAGGCTTTTAGTCAAAAACTTTGATTAATTGTTTTTTATAATTAAGTATTTTACACTCTAGGTCTTTTATCTCAGTTCTTGAGATTATTGAAGGCAGCATATTAATTATCATCAGGAATGGTCTGTTGTGTGGAATCTTAAAAATGAATCTCTGTTATTGATGGTCTGACATTGGTGGTGTTTCAAATCGTGACATTTCAGGTAAATGTAAGACCGGCTCAAGATAACTGTTCCTCATGACACTAGAGGATTGTAAAGATGCAATTCCAGATATTTTGCTTCGATGAGTTCCAGAAGAGCTTGTTTATGGGAGTTTTATGGAGCAGTTAGGTTGAACTTCCCATCACAAGTTCCTCAGAAACTTTTGAGGGATAAATGGCTGATATAATCGACTTTGTCGCATTCACATTCAGTTTTATCTCCATTCGTCCTCCAGGGAGTTTGTCACAGACAGTGTGACCTTTTTGAGGAGACTTTACTACTCGAGCCTTAGTGCCCATTCAATCTGAGCCACTGGACATATATAAGCGATTCATTATTACACACGACCAAGAATGACAGAGAATCACCTTTATATTAGAGGCTCGTTCAGTAAGAATAAATTGCACCCACTGATAGCACTGTTTATTTGGCTTCTAATGTTCAAAAAACAATTGTGAGTCCCAAATGGTTTCGTGAAATCATGATATGTATCAGTAATATTGTAAAATATTGTTACAATTTAAAAGAACTATTTCTATTTAAATATACATTAATATGTAATTTATTCCTGTGATGCAAAAGTTGAATTTTCAGCATCATTACTCCAGTCTTCAGGTCACATGATCCTTCAGAAATCATACTAATATGCTGATTTGCTGATCATGAAACATTTCTCATTGTTATCAATGTTGAAAACAGTTGTGCAGTTTCTTATTTTTGTGGAAACTGGGATGTTTTCAAGGTTCTTCAATGGAACATTCAAAATAACAATATTTATACTAATTATACAATTTTATTTTCAACATTATAAATGTCTTTACTGTCATTTTTGGTCAATTTAATGACTCCTTGCTGAATAAATGATTAATTTCTTTAAATAAATGAATGAATGAATGAATCAATCAATCAAAAAACAAAAAACCCCCACAATTTCTCAACAACACTCTTCATGGTTTGTAGAAAAAGAGACATTTTTTTTTCTAAATATCTTTATGCATTAGAATATATATTTTCTCTCAAGTGGATAATTTTATTTGAGATTATGTGGCATGAAAATGCACAAATGATCTCAAACTGATTCAAGCTACAGAATTGGTGATTTATGTTCACAAAATCTATAAAGCTTAAAAACTGTTGTAGACATTTCATACTTTCCCCATTAAAGTAGACAGTAAGTGTACTTGAACAGAAATAATTGCCTAAGGGTGAGACTGTAATGGCCACTGACATGCTTTCAAAGGACTTTGAACAGGACAGTCCTCTGAAGTGTCTTGCTTGAACCTTGTGCTCAGTTCTTTAATCTCATTCCTCATAACCTGATGACTTACAGCCGTAATGATTCCTGTCTGCCAGCTGTTCTTCGTGGTGTTTATTCTCAAAGCATGGATGCATTTGCTGCCAGTTTACTTTAATTTCCAATGAGCGGCTGAAAAATACAGCGGTACTGTTGCTATGGTAAATACGTTGCTGTATTAGGCACTTGTGCTGATGTTATGCTCTGATGATAGATGGCCTCTGCCGGCTGATGGTTTGAACCTTTCCTGTGCTGTACTCCTGCAATAATAACACCTCTCCAGAGAGAGAGTTTTGTTTTGCTTTCAGCTCTGAAGAGGTGCGCTGCATTGCACAATAATACACATTAATAACCGCAGAACAGAACGATGCGAGGTCACCAATGCTTGCAGACATCCACAATAGAGTGTAATGACAAATTACACCGATTCTGTGGTTCTCTGTTGGTTTTTGTTCAGTTTTGCTTAAACAGCCGTTATGCAATTGTTATGTTGCCTTGTTATTATTCACAACAAAATAGCAACCAGAAGTCACTTATTTACAACATTAATATTTTAACTTTATTTTAAGTATGAAACTGTCTGGATGTGAATGATTGTAAATAAGTCAGATTATAAATAGCCTATTATAACAGTCAAATGTGTGATTTTATTCCTGCACATGACAAATATTCAAAAAATGATATCAGTGTTGGGTAAGTTATTCTAAAAAAAGTAATTAAGCTACTAATGACATCTTTAACAGATTACCTGTTCTAATTACTTTCTCTAAAAAGCATTATATTGTTATTACTAATTATCAACCAGTTTGAAGAATACAAGGATAAACATGAAAATCCTCTTTTAATTCTTTCAAATAAATCATGTAAATTGCAAAAATTATTCTTCAACTTGATTAAAGTATTCAAAGGGAGTTACATTAATAACATACATCTTAACATTAGATGTTACATTTTGACGTTAAATCCACTATTGTTTTATTTGCAAATACAGTATTTAATGCAATTACATCAGACAAATAAGGAGTAATCCCTTTTTTTCAATAGTAATATGCATAAAAGTAAATGCATCATAGTAATGCATTACACCCAACCCTGAATTATAGTAATATTTACATAATCTCAACATATATATTTAAAATAAGTCTACATTTATTTGATCAAAATACAGTAAAATCAGTTAAATATTATTACAGTTTAAAATAACTATTTTCTATGTTAATATATTTTGTGAAATGTAATGTATTTCTGTAATGCCAAGCTGAATTTTCAGCATCATTACACAAGTCTTCAGTGTCACATGAACCTTCAGAAATCATTCTAATATGCTGATCTGCTGCTCATGAAAGATTTCTTATTATTATCAATGTTGAAAACAGTTGAGCTGATTGTAAAAAGGCTGCTTTAGCATCCCAAGGTAATGAGAAAAGGCCAACAAATATCCTAAAACTCCCTTACAGGAGGCTTAGCGGTTGGGAAATTTTTTCTTTCTCTTTCTTCACCAAAGTACAGAGTTTGTTGGATTTCTATTCAGTTGAGGATTAGACTGTGTGTACGTGAGTTTTGCTTCCACAGCCGTTTGAGCAGAGCAATTAGTCTTAATCTCCCAGTGAACATCCAGCCCAGTCACAGATGGCACTCCAGCACACAAGAGTGAATCAATTCTGAGGAGAGTTTCCTCACACATGCAGATCATCAGCATTCAGCCGGCGAGTCTTTCTGTTCTTCATCAGGTATAATTAAGATATTATGTGGAGAACCTCAGAGACGAGACATGATTGAGGCTTAATGACGCATAACTCAGAACCACAAGCCCACAGGGAGTTATTACGATATCTTTTAATTACTTTCTGAACATGCCCTCTATTGGCAATACTTCGACTGTATATTTATTGGTCCTGTCAATGATACAGGATTAAAATAACTGTTAAGCAGAATACATTCATTTGCAGATACAGGTGTTGTTGAAAATTCCGCCTTTTAGTTACAAGAGCCAATCAGCTTTGTGATGTTTGTTTACTGGAACACACATGTGCATTAGCTGCTAATTAGCATCAGAGGGAGTGTCAGGCACGTTTATAAACCGAATAACTTAAGTAATTTGTGGATTAGTGCGTACTGGAGACGCCAACTGTTTCAAACGATTCAGTTCGATTTGGTGAACTGGTTCGACCGGTTCACTAAGAAGATCCAGTTAAACAGAACAATTTGTTCGCGATCCGGACATCACTTGACGAGACAAAACCAATAAAACCCATTACAAACGAGGCATTTGTTGCATCCAGGACATAATTGTGGATTATAATGACTTATACTGTCTTTTTACGAGTTGCGTTGTATCGCATCGCATCGTGCCGCGTAACAAAACTATTGATTATTATTTAATCAATGATGATTCAATTGTGAATTATTTATTATCAAATTATTTAATTATAAAAAACGTACATACAGGCTGTGAGTCAGAAGCGCCAGACTGTCCTTGCAAAGTTGAAACTGCCCCACTTTATAGAAACAGCCTTTGTGCCACAGACTCATTGTAGGCTACTGGTTCAGGAAACAGTCCTCATCCTCCATAAAATGTGCTTCACACATCTGAATATTTGGGTTAAACTGTTCTGGAAAAGTGTTGTAACTACAACTTAACCACTGATTTCTAGTCGTGTCCTATTTGGAAGGACAAAACACCAAACAAAGTAGTTTCGCCTCTTACAACGAAACACACAGCAACAACAATACTACAGCGAGAATAAAATTACGCCTTCTTTCTTTGCGTGAACATTTGGGCGGTGTTATGCAAATCTTCCCACATCGTGACGTAGACATGTGGGGGCGTGTTAGAACGAGCCATTTTAGGTAGGTGTGGCTGACTCTTAACTTTTATAAAGAATATCTCTTTAGATTTGAGACTTTAGTCTTTGCAACTTTACAGATCTTCTTTATGCACCAAGAGCTTGTAACACTCCAAAGAGAAAGGAAAATTTAAATTGCATCATATGACCCCTTTAAACAAATTCTCAATTTGAAACTCAATCGTGACAGACAATTTTAAAGATTTGGGACATTTTAGGCCTTGACTTGGTCTTTTTTTGCCGCACAGTAGTTCAGTTGCTCAGAAAACACACCTTAATTTGAAGTGTCATTCATGTTTGTAGCAAACAAACAATGAATTGAAAGTTGTTCATAAGAATCATTTGTAGCCTACGTGAATATGACTACCTTAACTGCACTGTATGTGTTTGACTCACTAAAAAGATCCAACAACCATTTGTTCGTGAATAGTGCAACCAATGAATGTATGTGCTTGATTCATTAAAAAGAATCTGTTCATAAAAACAATTTCTACGTTATGTAACTCTGACTGTGTTGCATGTGTTTGACTTATTGTTTGTAAGATGAATCTACGGTGGCCGAGAGAGCTCAACACGCTGCAACTTAAGAAAACACATGCAAATTGAAAAAACACCAGCAAATTAAGAAAACATCTTCATCAGTTTGACAACACACCCGCTGCAAATCCTCACAACACATGCAAATGAAGAAACACTGCAAATCCTCACAACACACGCAAAAAAAGAAACGCTGCAAATCCTCACAACAAATGCAAATGAAGAAACGCTGCAAATCCTCACAACACATGCAAATGAAGAAACGCGCTGCAAATCCTCACAACACATGCAAATGAAGAAACGCTGCAAATCCTCACAACACATGCAAATGAAGAAACGCGCTGCAAATCCTCACAACACATGCAAATGAAGAAACGCGCTGCAAATCCTCACAACACATGCAAAAAAAGAAACACGCTGCAAATCCTCACAACACAATGCAAATGAAGAAAAGCGCTGCAAATCCTCACAACACATGCAAATTAAGACAGGCGCTGCAAACCTCACAATGCACTGCAAATGAAGAACTTCTGCCAATCCTCACAACACATGCAAATGAAGAAAAGCTCTGCAAATCCTCACAACACATTTATGTTTGTTTAACAATTTTCGGGAGGAGCGCGCACAGATAATTAACACGGCCAGTTCATCATCAGTAATTACACCATCTATCCAATCAGCTGAAGAGAGAACCTCTATAAATAATCAAAGCAGCCTTACCTCCATTATCTCCCGTCCTTAGCACCATGTCAGACATTGAGCTTTTCCCGGACGATAATGAATTCGACACCACGGGTCCTCCGGCGTCTTCAGTCGCCGTCCAGCACACCAGCGCTCCGCAGGATACCATAAGCGAGCCCGCGGCTGCAACTTGGGGCCGCCGGCCCTCCCGCGCCGCCATCGCGCATAACTCCAGGCACCGAGGCACGCCATCACCTGCGCCTTCAAGGCGTCAGCCACCTTCTCCAGCGTCCTCCTACGCCTCAGCCCTCTCCCCCGCCCCAGCTGCGGAGAAATGGACCGTGGCAGAACTACGCCAGGCGCTCGTCAGCTCCGGCGTCAGCGTCCCACGACGATCAGCCAAGGCAGATCTCCTCGCCCTCTATACTTCCCTCCAAACAGGGGCGCCTCCAAGCTTCACTCCTCCATCCAAGGCCGCGGACAAAGTGAGCCAGGGCCGTAGTGTTCCATACTCATGGCCCGAATTAACCACCACTCCTTCGAAGACGGGCTTCCGGCCATTAGGCCGCAGCAAAAAGCCTTCGGCAAGCCTGGCCGTGCCCCGGATGCCGCCAGCCCCAGACCTCTTCCTCCATCCACCGAGCGCCAGCTCGACGAAATGCCAGCTCCAGTCTCCACGAGCCACCGCGTTAGCGTGAGCATGCCTCCGCTAGCGGCGCAGACCTACCCACAACCCTCGCCACACACCTCCCCATACCCCCTCCCCTACCCATGGCCCGCAGCCCCACCATCCATCACTAGCGTGAGCATGCCTCCGCTAATGGCGCAGGCCCCGGCGCCCGCCATTCCCCCTCTCTTTCCTCCTTTTTCTTCCGCTATCGGAACTGCCACAAGCGCGAGCATGCCTCCGCTAATGGCGCAGGCACCAACGCCCGCCATTTCCTCTCTTTTTCCTCCTTTTTCTTCTGCTCCCGGAGCGATCACAAGCGCGAGCCTGCCTCCGCTAACGGCGCAGGCCCTGATGCCCGCCTTTCCCTCTCTCTTTCCTCCCTTTTCTTCCGCTCCCGGAGCTGTACCAAGCGCGAGCCTGCCTCCGCTACCGACGCAGGCCCCGACGCCCGCCATTTCCTCTCTTTTTCCTCCTTTTCCTTTCCGCTCCCGGAGCTGTACCAAGCGTGAGCCTGCCTCCGCTACCGACGCAGGCCCCGATGCCCGTCATTTCCCCTCTCTTTCCCTCTTTCTATTCCTTCCCCGGAACTGCCCCAAGCGTGAGCATGCCTCCGCAAGTGGTTCCGGCGGCTACCTTTCCACCTCCCCTTGCTCGCTCTGCCTTCTCTCTTTCTTCCGCCACACAACTACCCACCCCTCCGAACGCCCTCGTCTTGGAACCACCCCCCGTGGCCAGTAACATCAGGACACAGATCTTGGCAGGTGCGGATATAGATCTTTTTTCCCTTCTGTCACCAATTTCACCTTCACCCGCAGATCGCCAAATCGACTGCGGCGGATTTATTGTCACGTTAAAAAACACAGCTCACAACCCATCACGTATTTTAACATTTGCTGAATTCACGATCGCTTTCACCCGTTACATCGAAGTCATCTGCACTGTTTTTCCTCACAGGAGACGTGAGCTCGGCGACTATCTCACTATTGTCGCCGAGCTCGTGCTATCATACGGGGGCTCCCATTTCTACACATACCACAAGTTATTCTCAGTAAAATGTGCTATTCGAGTGGCCCAATGGAACTAGTGTCCTTACTGGGGGGCTTTGGACACTGAATTTCACAATAGGGTATTTTTAGGCTGCCGCAATATATCTTGCGCGGTCTGCCGTTCCAGTACCCACTCCACCATTGCATGCCCGTTCATCAACCCATCTATTCCCCCCTGCCCCGAGCCATCCCAGCCCAAATCCACCAGCTATGTCCCGCGTCTCCTAGACATCCCAACCACCCCTTTCCCTCCCACTTCCAACTACCACCGCCACCCAGCTCCCTCTGATAGCCAGGTCTGCGCCGGCTTCAACACGTGCAGATGCTCAAGGCAACGCTGTCGTTTTTTGTACGTTTGCAATTTTTGTGGCGGTGCCAATGGCCGCTTGATATGCCCAGTGAAAAAAGCCGCAAATAAAAATACTAAAAGTTATTTATCGACTCCTGTGAATGTTTCTCGTTTATCTTCAGAATTACTTCATCACTCTGACCCCCCTTTTACGGATTATCTACTATCGGGTCTCTCACACGGCTTTCACCCTGGCGTTGAAAATCTCCCCTCCCAAAGCCTCATCTACCCCAATCTCCAGTCCGCTCTCGCCGAAACCGAAACAGTCGACCTCCTAATTAAAAAAGAAACAGACGCAAAATTTATGATCGGCCCCCTTTCCATCCCTCCCTTTAAAGTTTTCCGCGTCAGCCCCATCGGTATAGCTACCAGGAAATTCTCAGGTAAAAAACGCCTTATAATCGATCTCTCATCCCCGCATAATTCCCAGTTCCCAAGCATTAACAGCCTCATTCCACTCGAAGAATTTTCTCTCCACTACCATGACGTTGACCAAGCCATTACCCTGATCAAAGACGCAGGTCACGGCGCTTGGCTGGCCAAAGTCGACATCACCTCTGCCTTAAAGTGATGCCCATCCACCCGGATTTTCGGCACTTATTCGGCATCCGCTGGCGTAATAAATTTTACTTTTCCGTCCACCTCACTTTCGGCTGCAGAAGCAGCCCAAAAAATGTTCTACATGTTGTCAGAGGCAATCTGCTGGATCCTCTCCAAAAATTACGCAATACCCTACCTGATCCATCTTTTAGACAATTTCCTAATCATCTCGCCTCCCGACTCCATCCCAGCCGCGCATCTTTTGACAGCCCAAAAGGTTTTTGCTGAGCTCGGGATTCCTCTCGCCCAAGAAAAAACCGCAGGCCCGAGCACCTCCATCGAATTTTTGGGTATCAACTTAGATTCACAAAAATTCCAGGCTTCTCTGCCGAAGAAAAAAATCGATAGGACGATCTTGGTCACATCCACCCTCTTAGACAACCCGAGCTGCTCCAAACGCAAGCTGCTATCCATTCTCGGTCATCAAAATTTCGCGATGCGCATCATCCCGCAGGGCCTTTCATCTCACATCTCCTCTCTCTCGCGTCCTCCGCCCACGCACTAGAGGATCGAATATCACTAACGGACGCGTGCTGCAACGAGCTCAGCTTATGGATATCCTTCCTTAAACAATGGAACGGCCTATCTTTCTTTTACAATAACTTAATCTCTTCCCCAATCGACATTAAGTTATTTACTGACGCCGCCCCCTCCGTCGGTTTCGGAGGATTTTACCAAGGCCACTGGTTCGCATCTACGTGGCCCCCCCAGCTGTTAGACTTACCACAACAGCTAAAATCCTCAGCTCTCTTCGAGCTATAACCCTTAGTCGTCGCAGCAATGCTGTGGGGCAAGGAGTGGTCCGCCACCAGCATCATTATCCACTATGACAACGAGGCTACTGTACACTGCATCAATAAAAGCCGTTCCCATTCACCCCCCTAATGCCTCTGTTAAGACGCCTGATTTGGATCTCGGCTTGCGACCAATCCATTCTAACTGCAAAACATATTCCTGGTTAGCTCACAAATTCTCTTTTAGTGGTCATGCATGATGCAAATTATGTATTTTTTTTGTGTGTTGCAGGTGAAGATGCTCAGTTTGAGATGGACATCTAAAGAAGAGGAACCAACTTGAAGATTAATTACCTGGTACCTGTGTGCCAGTGGCTTGGCTTGTAGAAACCAATGTTGTGAGCCCTCTCCTTTAGCTCTCTCTTGCTGCTGGGTGCTGCATAATCATGGGGATAAATGACAAAAGTTTGCCCAGTGGGGCTGCTGGATCCCTGAAAGTTAACCTGTGAGCCTGTTGAGCTCTTTTCGTTTAGTTTTCAGGGCTTCCATCAGCTGTACTTGCTTAAGTCACAGAGCAAGGGAAAAATTCTGTATTGTAAGTGCCCGGATATGTTACCAATTTACCGTAATAGACTCATAAACAAATCAGCCATCAGAAATGTACTGCTGATTGTTCACTGTACACTGTTCCAGTTGATACTCTTAATGCAGTCTACTTGGTTCACATGTAAACTGATTGGCACTCAAGTCAGGAAATGCAGTATCTGTATGTCCATGTCTCTCCCAAAAGGTAAGTTTTTTTTGTTGGGGGGGGGGGGGGGGGGGGGGGGGTCCATCCAAAACAATTACTAGGGAAGGAAATTTGTTTTTTTAGTTTTATTTAAAAGGGACAGCAGGATTATCACCACAGTTTTGATTAAAAAAAATGAAAGGATTCTGTATTCATTCCAGGTCTTTTATATCAGTTAAAACAGTTTTAGGTAAAACAGGTATTTGTTCAGCTCAGAAAAATTGTTTTATAGAATTGGCTAAAAACAGACCACGGACCTTAATTACTACTTTAGATAGGATCACGATGCCAAACAAATTTTCTAGTTTTATTTAGAACTACCCCAAAATTTGCATTTCAGTCCACAGCCTTCTAATTTACTTTCGCCCTTTTAGCAGGTTAAATTTAAGTTATGATATCTGATCGCAATTTTGAATGACCAAACGTTTACTTTTGGTCAGAGAGAATGTTTCTGTTCAGATTTGTCCTGTTAACAGTGTGATTTGTACCTACCTTTGCATGGCGAGACACTTGAAGCGTCAACATCAGCTCTGAATTCACACTCTCTGGTTAAAGGTAGACATTACCAAGTACTGTTGAACTGATCAAGGGTTTAAGATACTTTTTAAAACAATGACAAAAAGAGAGCTGGTCTCAGGAAGCACTTGCATTATGTACCTAATAAGTACACATCTTACGGCTCCTTTCATGGGAGAAATAGCACGGTGAATATTTAACATTAATATCAGCTGTGACATCCACTGTCACTTTCCGATTACTACAATCCTTATGAACCTTGATAATCAAATCAAAGGTAGGAAAGCACTGAAGTGTTGTTTTGGTCATTTTACTATTGTCTGTCTCACAGCCACACAATGTGAACGATTCTTTTAAAGATGGATAGTTTTGTAGTGACCAGACATTCATATTTTCATTCAGATCAAACATCTTGAAAACTTGAATTGAATCTTTCCAATGCTCTATGCATGTTCTTTTGGTCGGCTTTTTAGTCTTTAGTTCACAGATCATTTATATGTTATTGAGTTTTTTTGGGATGCCAAATCTTGTGGAAAATGAGAAGGTTTGATTAATATTGAAAGAATTAAGCAAAGAGATTATCCAAACAAAGTGACTTAAAGAGGATAAGACTTATTCTCATGACTTTAATAGTCTCTTTCTGTGCTCCAGTCATTCTCTGAAGCACAGTTTTTTCTCTCTCACAGTGATCTCTTGTGCTTAGCCTCTGTATACATGCCTTACTTTACTAAGCTGAGCAGCTGTGTCAAATACTGTTCCCTTTCATACCTTAAATAGTGGATCAGTTCCTTTCTGTTTGATTTCTTTCCAACTCTCAAGTTGAGGATAAGATCAAATATTGCTATGTTGTACTAGAAAACATTATATTTTTGGAAACATGTTTGTTATTATTTACTGTCTTACAGAGATAGAAAATTTTGCCAATAGAGCAGTGTAATATTTGTAATGGTAATGGATTGGTTCAAATAAATGCGGTTTAGGTTTGACTTTGATCGGTTGCAGTTAACTTTCTATGAAATATTCAACACTGGTGATATCCTTGACAATTAGATGCACATTTTCATTTCCGGTTTGATTCATAGACTTTTCTAAAAGTCATATTAAAGTAATAATGATTTACAGTAAAGGGAACTTGATATACTGTCCTTCTGTAATACATTTGTCTAATCCCAGCTTGTTTCAGCTCTGAAATATGGACGTTTAGTTATTATTTTTATTTTTTTTAAAGATCACTGCTTACTTTTTCTTCATACTTTCCCCAGGTCTCAGAAACTTTCAGAAATGCATTTAGCTCTTCAATGGGATTTAGGATGAAAGTTTGATCTAATGTGGCAGAAATTGGAAACTGTATTTTCTTTCTTCTCTGAGACCTTGTCCAATTTAATTTTTACTGGCCAATGCTAGTGGACACTGTTACTGCAAGATCAATAAAAGTTCCTTGATATCAACTTCTCTGTTTGTCTTATCTGCCAAATGCTTGTGCAGTTTGCATGAATGTCATGTAAACAATATGTTGAATTTGAAATACTAGGTTTTGCCGCTGGATGGAGTAGTAGGGTAAGTGTGCAGCTCTTAGTTTTATGAATGCAAAATAAAAAAAATAAAAAAGATTCTGGTCTTCTGCATGTTAGTTCCGGCTCTGGTTTTGTAAATGCTAAACATACTAAAGGGGGAGTTCTAGAAGCCCATATTACAGTACATGAATGCCTCATGAAGAGAGCTTAGTTGCTTGGAAACTCATGGCAACACAATGTGTCCACTTCACACCAGCAGTTCCAAGCAGAGGCTATTTTCAATGCAGTGAAAGACATTCGACACAGTGGCAGTGGTGAAAATTAAGAACTTGGCCGCCAGTGAGCAAAATTACCCTCTGCAATATGCAATAACTTGAGTTTGAGACATTGCGATTAACTATCATCACCATTACAAGAAAATCAAGCATTGCTAATCCAGAATATTATTAAAATCGTACTGTATAAATTGATCAGTGTCAGTTTATTTATACTCCGTCCCCCACATCGCAGGCTTTTCAACATTTCAGGCATGACAGCACCGTTGCTGGGAGATGGAGCTGTTACTGACTGCTGAAAAGATGAAAATCCACCCACCATCATCCTCCTCTTCCATAACATTTATTGCCAATGAAAGAGGCAGCTGAAAGAGGGAGGTGGCCATCTCTCCTCATCCATCTGCACTGCTCTATGTTGAGAGACTCGCTCTTATGGATTGACACCTGACTGCATGTCTTTGGACCTGTGAGGGACATTAATTGACAGGACTCAAGATGAGTGTGACTTGGTCTCGGTCGTCTTGTACGTTGCATTGCCTCTCTCAAGCCCTGACAGGTGTCTGAGAGAGCAGCTATCCAGGTGAGGTAACGTTTATGATATTTACTTTCACTATTACCTTGTCTTTGCTTCACGGTAGAAATATTTGCTCTATTAAGTGAACAATTATGTATTTCTGACTTGAATTTAGCTTGGCGTAGCTAAGTTTGATTCTCTTATTAGTCAGCATCCTGTGAAGTGCTGGTGGTGGGCATGTACTTATAGGCTACTAAGTGTACAAGAGCTGATCTACATGAACTCTCAGAACATTGTGAAACAAAATGGATAGAGAATGGGATATTGTTTTTTTTATAAAACAGTTTAATAAAGTTAAAGTAAGTTAGAGTATTGCTTTTTAGACACTATATTGCCAGTTTTTTTTTACTTCGAAACGAACAACGAAAGTAGGCATAGTTCCAAGCGAAGCCACATAATACTGTTTCTTTGAACGAATCGGTTGAGTGGATGATTCCATGCGTTCTCCCATCGCCACCTCCTGGCGTATCAATGTAATATGCAGAAAGAGTCACTGAATAATATATAAAATATTCTTTATTTGCAAATATTCTATAGTTCATTTTCTTAATGGCCAAATTAAGACATCATTTGACTGATACAGTTGCCGCGAAAGCCATCATTAAACAAATGAAAATCTCAGGCTGTGGCACAAAGAATTGAAAATATGGCAAAATTAGTGAATTAACTAATTTACAATAATTTGACATTTACTTAGGATTATACAATATTTTTTTAATTATTATAAGCAAAAGTTATTAATAAAAATCTTGATTTTTATTTATTTTTAATTTATTTTTTAGGGCCTGGTTTGACTCACATATGCATTTTAAAGGGGTCATATGATGCAATTTTACATTTTTCCTTTCTCTTTGGTGACTGCCACGCCCCCCTAAATCGGCTCGTTCTAACATGCCCCCACATTTCTACGTCACTATGTGGAAATATTAGAATAATGTGCCCAAATGTGCACGCAAAGAAAGAAAGAAGGCGTGGTTTCAGTAACACAGTTAGTGTTGAAGCAGCATGTCAAGGAGACACTGTGTGTTTCTAGGCAAAAGCAAAAGCACTTTATTTGGCCTTCCGTAAGTAGATGCATTTAGGAATCTTTAAATTACTTACAACATAACAGCAATGCATTTTATGGACGACCATTTCGTGAACCTAGGAGAGGAGGTATTCTGACTTTATGACAATCGGCGCTTCTGAATCCGCTACTGTTTTTTATTAGTTTAAGTATTTGCTATTGATGTTCAAATGTGGAGTTTTGCGCATCGGGTGTGTGTGGTGGTGTCTGTGTGGTGTGTGATGTGGAGAGAGAGGAGAGAAGAGAGAGAGAGACAGCGTCAAATCACAGTGGAGTCAGCTGTCTTAACCGCAGCTTGTGTACTGCATCATCACTCTGTCTGTTCCCTTTTCGGGCTTGAAACTGATGGTAAAACTAATGACATTATTTACTGTCTTGACATTTATTTTGAAAGATGAAGCTCGCGATTATGGTAAGGGGCGTTACATTTCCGATGAGTGCTTGTGGTGTTCGGCCAATCACAATGCACTGGGTCAGCTGGCCAATCAAAGCAGACTGCACTTGTCGGAAGGAGGAACTTTGTAGAAAACAAAGCATTTGAGAGAAGCGGGGCATATACGACCTACAATAATGTACAGTATTTGAAAAACAATGTGGTTTTTGAACATTAAAGCATGTCAACATATTCTGGTACACACCAAATACACAAAAATAAGGATCTTTAAAAAAGCATCATATGACCCCTTTAAAAACTGTGTTGCAGTGTATGTAAATGTTACACAGCCACTTATGATTGTAACTCGATTGTTTCAGTATTTTCAGATTCTGAATGTGTTGATTGAAAGCTTAACATGCATGAACAAAACACTGCGGTCGTTTTTAAACTCCTCATTTCTCAGCCTGAACAAGGATGTGCCAATCACTGGTCACTCCCACTCACTGCATATCTGTGCAGCGTGGTACAAATCAATCCCGGGGCCTTTCCCATCCATATTTAGAGATTTTTTGTTGTTGTTTTTTGTTCTGTGACCGTGATACTCAGACACAACTGGAATTTAAATCAAGCCCCTGAAAAGGGAAGTATTGCTCTTGGTGCCAGCGACTCAGTATCCCAAACTTTCAATAGACCAGCCAGTTATATAAACAAGGCAGGAATGTCCTAATGACATTCACAGAGCTATCATATATTTCCCAGTGATATCTCTCTGGCACAAACCTGATCTTATGAAGGAGGAGGGGAAAAAACTGGATTTGTTTAATTAACTGCATTATCGCTGCAATGCATGGAGGAGATTCAATTGGCTTCATAATTCTGACTTCAAACACTTTCAGATTTCAATAGATTCAAAGGCATCAGAAATCTTTAATCTTGCACTTTCTCTCACTTTTGGCTTTCTGTATCATGGCCTTTGCATGGGCTGTCCCTGTGAATGTCTGGAGCCGCCCACACTGTCGTCTGGTTGCCAGATGTACTGTATTTCTTTGTGGCCCCCAGAAGTGTTAGAACGGCTATCCTGTCACTGTGAGAAGAGAACCAGAGAGGCACTGAGCGAGAAAGAGAAGAAAAAAGATTAGCAAATCTTCAGTAGTGGTTGTTGAAGTTAAAACAAAAGGCTTATATGTTAAGATTCTGCTAGCAACAGGAAACTGATTTCGTGTTGACAGGATTTACACTTAAAGAGAGACCTGAACCCTTGCTGAAACTAAGATGCAAAAACCAAAGGATGTGACCACACGCGGCACAGCTGTGAGACCGTAAGCCATTCATTTAACAATCAAATATGACAGAGATGCTATGCACATGCACATTTGATAGTCTTACATACTTTTAGGTCTGTAGAACACATTCAAAGCTTCAATAATGTGTTTTATTTGGAGGTTTTGTTGTGCATTACATGTGTTGGGGTTCCATGAAATTGAATCTCTGTGGTATTGCAGCACAAAGTGCATCTGGCTCTTTAAAAAGTGCAAATGTTAGAAATAGCCCCATGTAAAATAACTAACATGTCTGCCTGTTTACTTTATATTAGTCACAGTATAAATCCTCATTCCAGCTCTGTGCAGATTATGGGTACGAGTGCCAGTGCAACTTCCCAGGCTGCTCCGTTTGCACCTACACACCAGGCCGATCACCAAGGGAACGTCATGGCTGAGCACAGACGCTCACTACAGTCGGTGAACATTCGCAACAGCAAAGCCAAATCCATCATCACAAACAAAGTGGCCCCTGTTGTCATCACGTAAGTGACAAGTGCAACATGATGCTTTTTAAAACTGTCCGTAAGGGCCCTCATATGCACAAAATGTCACGCCTGTGTGTTACTCTTTGAGAGAAAACTATTGTAGATACTGTCAACAACCTCAGTTTCACGTAAAGGGATAGTTCACCCAAAATGTTACTCAAAATCAAGTGTTCCAAAACCATCAACAAAAGAAGATATTTTGAAGAATTTTGGTAACCAAACAGTTGACAGTAGCCATTGACTTCCATAGTATGAAAAACTACCATGACTATGGAAATCAACCTTTTGGTTGCTTTAAAATATATTTTGTTCTCAACAGAAGAAAGAAACTCAAACAGGTTTATAAAGTGGAGGGTGAGTAACTGATGACAGTATTTTAATTTCCTTTCCATCCCGTTAAGGGACGAGACAATGTATTATCAGTTGTGGGTTTTTCATGTATGACATTTTGATAGATGTTATGAGTTTTGTCTCTATACAGAAATAACTGCAGGGAAGAGTTTCAGATTCATGACAAGATCCAATCTGCCAACTACTCAATGGGAAGGATATCTGACCTGTTGCCGGAGCACTACCTAGTGCTGGTATGTTTCACTTTTTGAGATTTAAACTAAATATTTAGAGCTTAATACTTGAAAAAGCCTGGAGATATAATGGAAAATGCAGTAATGAGCAGGAAATGTAGATCAATTATGGAAATTTCTTGTCATTTACGATGAAATAAGTTTTATGACTTGCTTTTATATTGTCCAGGGGGAGTTTTTTATGGTACAGGATGTATACAATAGAGCTGATGTCTTAAATACTACAAAAATCCATGGGGCCCCCAACTTCCGCAAGGTCAAGGGAAACTACCCCCTTTTTGGAATGGGCCAACCTAGCCTGAATGGTTTCAAACAGGTCTTCCAGAGATTGCAGATTGACGGCTGTGAGGTCAGTGAGTGCTTCTTGTCCTTGCCGAGTAGGATGAAAGGCAGTGAGGCACTTTCCATAAATACAGTTCACTTTGGGGTCCTATTACATTTTTTTCCTTTAAGAACTATTAGATTTGTTAGCTATTATGTAGCATAAAATTAATCTACACTCTTAAAAATAGGAACCATTTGCAGCAATGCCATAGAACAAACCATTTTGGGTTCACCAAAGAACCTGTCAGTGAACAGTTAAGAACCATTTTTTTAAGTGTGGAGAACATTTTTATAATCTAAAGAAAGTTTTGTGCAATGGATTGATTCCATGAATATTAAGGTTATTCATAGAACCATTGATGCCAATAAAGGACCTTTATTTTTAAGAGTGTAGCATGTGAAGTAACTAGTTTGAAACAATCAAATGTCTGTATTATCCTGTAAAATCGTGATTTTGATCTGTCCCATCTCAGAGGTCTTGACCACCTTGACTACCATATTTTCTGCAGATAGACCTTCAAATAATGATATCAGGTTAATTGCTGTTTATCCCACAAAATATGTGAACAGGAGGTGATTTTCATCTGTGTGAGGGAGGAACCAGTGGTCTTCTTCCGCTCAGATGGAGACTTTATTCCGTACACTCCCAGAGGAAGAGAGAACCTACAGGAGAACCTGCATGACCTTGACAGAGAGCTCAGCCCAGAGAAAATAGAGCTATCCATCCGGAAAGAGGTCTGTTATAGAGCAGAACTAGTTGTATAAGGAGGATCGCTTGCCATCCTTTTATGGTGAAATGTTGAAAGAGGTCACTGTGTCTGTTCCATGTCGGGTTTTAATTCTCTGATATTTTCTCCAGTTGTGTGACTTTGCAAAGCTGAGTGAAAATATGTTCTATGTCTATAATGACATTGAGCATTTTAAAGATGAACCTCAGCAGGTTCAGATTCTGTCAGAGGAGGACATCATGTCACTGAGGAGGTAGACAAAAGACCACTTTTCATCAACCACTGCACCAGGTAATCCTCATTTTTATGACAGAAGACAATCTACACGTTCAAAAGTTGGCGGTGCTTTGTTTCGCTTATTGAAAGAAAGAAAGGTTCACCCCCCTTTGATAAAAAAGACAAAAAAAAAAATACAATAAAATGTAATCTTTTTAAAATATTATTACAATTTTAATTTTAATATATGTTAAAAGTTTATTCCTGTGATGGCAAAACTGAATTAAGCATAATTACTCATCTTTATGTCAAATGATCTTCAGAATCATTTTCAATATGATGCTTTGCAATCCCTTTACAAGCTGCTACATTATTCATATAAATGTGGTTCTGCACTTTCAATCTACATGTTAATGCATCCTTGCTGAATTAAAAGCATTTTATGACCCCAACATAAAGGCATTGTGATCAAATGGAACCTAATGATAAGGCAAGACTTTTGTGATATTTAAAAAAAAAAAAAACAAGCAGACATCTGTGGTAAATTAATCCCTGGCGAAAAGTAGTGTCCATAGATGAACAAAAACATGCATATATGAATCAAAATGAATCTTAAATTTTAGATTCTTTTAGTTCTGGGTATTTTTTAATGACAAATTTGGATGAATTTAGATATTACAGATTGCCGCTCCCTATGGAAGGGGCCCCACTGGAGGAGACATTTGATGCCTTTGTTAATATACTCAGGGTAAGATCTCCATGAATATTATATATCTTTTTTTTCTCCCTCTACTTTCTAAGTTTAAAATAACTCTGTGTGAGCTCTGGTTTATTTATATCTGATGATTTGTGTCACTGAACCAATCATTCATCCCAAGAACCCAGAACTTTGAAAACCGTATGAACACAGACAAAAGTTATAAATGTTAACGTAAGACCATGAAAAATGATTTCAGGTATCCACTCATGTTCAGGAAATGGCAAGATTTTTAAATTCCAGTTTCTTCATCTTTTCCATCTTGATTTCATTTTCCCTTTATCAGAGTTTGACAGCCAAAAGTTAATGTGTGTTGTTGTTTGAGGTTACAGAAATATATACAGACATGTATATTGTGCTAAATCATTATGCTATTCACTTGGATTCCTTTAGTTTGGACAATGTGTTTTTACAAATTTACCCACCTTTGTGTCCACCAGGTGACCCCAAACCTCTCTTTGATGCGGGACAGCTCCAGACCTCTGCCTGCACTGCTTTTCAGCTGCCAGGTGGGGGTGGGACGCACCAATCTTGGCTTAATCCTGGGAGCCATAGTCTTCCATCACCTGCAGGGGGCATCAGAGAGCCCCAGGTACATGGTACAGTGTTAGTGCAATTTCAATTACTGTTTACCTTCGCAAAGAAAAGCATTACTTAATTAATAACACTCTACTGTGGTAATGTTGTATTTTAAGGTCCTTTCTCTGTTTAAGTTCTACTTACTTTTCATCTCTTTCACAGGCAAGAAATACAGAAGAGTGAACACAAATTGGATTTCCAAGTGATTAAGTTGCTAATCAGTCGCCTACCTAAAGGTCATCAAGTCCTTGATGAGGTTAGAATGTATTAAAGATGTTTGTAAAAGTCTTGGTTCATGAAATAGTCCGATTGCTTTCAAATAAATAGAAACTGAGACTTAAAAAATATATACCATATTACGATTTATTGAATGAATAGTTTTACATAAACCAAGTGTTTTTATGTATATATATATACCACAGGTTGATGATGCTATTGCCATGTGCTCTGAGATGCATAGTATAAAAGATGCTGTGTATGAAAACAAACTGAAGCTTGAAGGCATTGGCGAAGATTACCAGAATCAAGTAAGTCCCGACTGAAACATTCTTGTGTCCATGTTGTCAAACTGCTATAAAATGGTTGCTTTAATGTAAAAATTAGCGTTTTGTTAAATGAAGGTCACATATTTGTAACATTTGTGTCATTAACACATTTTTTTGTTTGCAGGGAAACAGCACAAAAGGCTATTTCCTGCAAAGAACACTGCAAAGTCTTGAACGCTATGTGTACCTACTAGTATTTAATGCATATCTTCACGATCAGGTATTGCTGACTATATGCTACCATATTATTATATTTAAAAGCAGTTATTTTTGTCAGTATATGCCATTATTTTAATAATTTTTCCATTGTCTGCTGTATCTCTATCTCTGTAGTATCCACAGGCATTTCCTCAGAGCTTCAGTCAGTGGCTGTGTATGAACGCTTGGATCTACAGGCTGCTGGCCAGCATGGATAGCTCTGAACTCTCAGCACCAGCCAGCCTTATAACTGATGGGATTCGAGTTCTGGTAAGAGTGAACAATTTCTGGTTTCTAGAACATTCCCAGAACATTAGTTTATGGTTTTAGAAATCCTAAAACATAAAAAAAGTTCCTAGAGTGTTAGGAAGTGCCTTCCCTAAAACATAGCCAAAGGGGAACCGTACAGTACTTTAAGGAAATGTTTTGTGTTTGCTGTTATGACGTAGAAATGATATATTATAACAGATAAAAATTACATAGTTATACTAGTGTATGTTCATATGCACCAGGTTATATATTTTTTTACTTTATCCTTGAATAGTCCTTTTCTTCCCTGATTATATCTGATATGCCAGTCTTTCTAGCCCTGCTCTTATCAGAGTCGAGCTGTGACCTCCTCCTCCTGCAGCTCAGCAGATTCTCCTATAGGCATGCGCATTATGCACATAATATCTTCAATTTTTTTGAAAGGTGTCCAGTCAGTTTTTAGCAACAGATCTGCTCAGTACAGCCAAAGAGATGAAAGTGGCCAATTTCAGACGTGTTTCCAAAATGGCTCTATATGGGATGGCCCAGCCAAACTCTGAGGTAAATCCTTTCTAAAGCTCATTTCAGCAGCCCAAGCTCCTAAATTGTGGCTGTCTGTAAAGTCATATAATAAATAATCAAAGCTTGTTTGTGCCCATTTCAGGCTCTGGCTGTCGTGATGTCCTACCTGACAGACCAGAGGCGAGGGCACTCTACAATTCTCTGGCTGAATCTGCAGGAGGAGCTTGTGCTGGAGGCAAACGGACAAATGTTCACCCCACGAGAGCCAGGCTGTCTGGAACAGCCTATTCCAGTCTGTGTTCAACATCCACAGAAGCTCCAGGTGCAATTCTGTCCAGGGCAGATCTGTTATTAAATGGAATTGAGGAGGGTTGTCTTTCAGTGGCTTTATATGACTGGGCCGGACGAATTTGTTGTAGGTACAGCTTGCATAGTGTGTGCAATGTACAATGCAGCACATAAAAAAAGTTCAATGCAGTGTGCACTGTGCAGTATAAGCTATCGGCAACATATCATGTGTATTTGAAATGCATAGTGGTACGGATTCTGATTCATCCAAGTGACTCAATTCTGTTTACCAAAAAGATATGTAACAGATTATGTCCATAGATATATATAGTTATACTGTGATACACTGTTACAAAAGTTTAGAGTTGATAAGATTTTTTTATGTTTTTGAAGGAAGCCTCTTATGCTTACCAAGACTGCATTTACTTGATCAAAAATACAATAAAAACTGTATTGTGAAATAGCTATACAATTGAAAATAAACTGTTTTCTGTTGAATTAGATTTAGATGCAGTTTATTACATGTGATGGACAAGCTGAATTTTCAGCAGCCATTATTCAGTCTTCAGGCCCTTGAGGAAATCATTCTAGTAATGCTGATTGGTGCTACAAAAACATTTTTATGATATCAAACAGATGTGCTACTTCAATTTTTAAATAGAAAGTTTAGAAGAACAGAATTTATTTGAAATAGAATTATAAATGTTTTTATTGTCAATTTTCATCGATTTAATGCACACTTGCTTAATTAAAGTGTTTAATAATTAATGTATTAAAAAAATCATACTGACCCAAACTTTTGTCATTGAGTCAATTAGTTAATTTAAAAAAATGCTGAGTCAACCAAAATTATTATCCTTTATTAAAATTACCATGCGGTTTATGCAAGTGAATGAGAACGAACGTTCACTTAAATGATTCGTTCAAAAAGACACTGAATACATCTGTGTGCAAAATCAAGATCTACTCATCAAAAATTGCACTGGAGTGTAAATACATTGTGACCAGTGTTGGGCTAGTTACTCAAAGAATGTAATATATTACTCATTACTAGTTACTCATTTCAAAAGTAATATTGTTACTTTACTTAGTACTTTCTGGCAACAGTAATTAGTTACACTACTAGTCACATTACTTTTTCTTCACGCTTCACAGTAGTTGTAACTGTGTATCTTCCACATAAAATTCTTCCAGAATATAACTAACAACATATTTCTGTCTCATCATTTGACCAAAATCCACATTGGATCGCTGTCAGAAGTTATTACAAACACTCAGTGGTGATTACTAGTAAAGTTTAAGTCAAAGAGTTGTATTAATCTCGTTAATTGTCATGTGTAGCTTGAAGCTGATTGTAGCTATAATTTCTCTGTTACCCATATACGATTATATTTCATTAAGTTTGTAAGAAACTGTTTCATTTTCCAAAAATATTTTTTAATTATAGTAATATAATGTACAACATGCTGATCAGAGGGGTGTGGGTGGGATGTAATGCCAGAGTAAAGTAAAGCCACAACTTACACAACAGTGTTCAGATCATTTACCTGACAAAATCAATATAATGCAATATTTATATCTGCTGAATGTAAGCTTTTCCATATTCCAAGCTTGCCTGCTGCACTGGGGACATCACATGCACGTGCAAGTCGTGAAAAATTATGAAAAATAAATCTAGGAATTATTTGATTGTTGGATTTTAAATCAGTGGGGTTGAGGCATCGAAAGTAACTGAGTAACTAAGCTGTTGGTAACTGTAATATTATTACTGAAATTGTATTAGTAATTAGTTACTAGTTACTGCAAAAAGTAATATTATTACAGTAACTAAGTTACTAGTTACTAGTTACTGCCCAACACTGATGGTGACACAGTGACCGTCTTATTTTAGGCCATAATTTATTTATATTTTATTGCACGAGTAACTAAATGTTTGGTCCATGTAAGGTCTTGTTAAATGTTTTTCATTGTTACAGGTACACATTTTTACAGGTAGTAGCTTTTGATTTCATCATAAATTAAGATGAATTGAGATGGAAGTTTTTTGATTTTCCACAGGAAATGGAGCTGGCACTGAAGCAGGACATCCTGAGGTGTGAGAAATGGCTGGAGGTGATTACAGAGCAGGATAAACAGATGAGGATGTTTAAGAGTTGTCACACCATTGAGGAGCTCTTTGTCCATCGGAAGAGTGTTCATCCAGTTCTCAGCTACCAACGGATTCCCCTGTCTGACTGTTGCGCACCTAAAGAAGAGGCAAGTCAGTACACTATAAGAATGGTATAGATTTGACGCTTTAGTTGAAATGTTGTTGTTCTCCCTCAGGTTTTTGACCAGTTGTTGGAGGCCATGAAAAGCAGTCTGGCTGAAGACACCAACTGTGCTCTCATCTTCAACTGTCATGATGGGAAAGACCGAACTACTGCAGCCATGGTCATCGCCACTCTCACCCTGTGGCACATTAATGTAGGTCATATTCAGCTAGTGGAGGGAGGAAATGAGAATTAAATTATTCACCCTCAGGACATTGATTAGATAGAGGAAAAATGTTTAACCCCTTAAACCCGAGGTGTCCCGAAAAAAATAAAAAATAAAATTACTAAGCAACCCCTGAATGGAATAACACAAAATAGGTATCATTTTAAAGCTTAGAAAATATTTTGACCAACCCCCTCCGCGATAATATTACTAATCATATTTTTCAAACCACTGCCTTGATCAACAAAAAATGGATATCATTTGAAAGCTCAGAGTCTGAGCTTTACAATGCATGTAGCCGCTTTGATTTGAACTCCAAAGTAGTTCAGAGTTATTTGCTGATAAATGACAAAAAAAAATTCATAATTTACAAAAAATGTTTTTTGTGCCATGTACTCTAATAAGTCAAAAACATTATACAGCTCAGAACGTCATGTGTCATATGTCCTTTGAAAGGTCTCACAGAGTAGAATAAAACAAACATACTTGTTTGGGGCTTTGACTAAACTTGAATGAGGCATTACTTCAAATTCAAAACAAAAATTTCAAAACTGTAAAGGGCTAAGATAAGTGCTACCTTGGTTCCAAATGCTGTAACTTTTGATTACTTCATGATATCACCACAAAATGTAATTCACATACAGCACACATGTTGGGGAACATCACCAAAAAAATGTTCTCCTACCTTATTTCTTTCATGAGATATTGAACGTCAAATAAGAGTGATATGAAAAATTTCCCTTGACCACACAAATTTTTCTTACATTTTATCACCTACTTCTCAACATGAGAATATTCAAATGCAAAGATTTTTTCCCCCATATAAATATAGAAACATTTCTATCAGACGATACCTACCTTTTGACTCTCCTTGCTACAGTCTTGGAGTTATGAGTCATTATTTTTGTGCATGGCAAGAGCTAAACAAAAAAAGGCCTGTTTGTACACAACTGTAACTTTTGGATTACTCTAACTACTTTGGGATCCTTATTTTTTCCTACCTTATTTCTTTCCTGAGATATTGAATGTCAAATAAGACATATTATTTATATATATTATTCAGTTTTTTTCCACTGAAAGTACTATCAAACAATACCAACTTTTTGACTCTCCTTGCTACAGTCTTCAGGTTATGAGTCATTATTTTTGTGTGTGTCACTCAGAAAAAACATCAACTTCAGTGAGGCAAAAATGCCCTCAGGGTTTTTAAACTGAGTTCCAGTCAGTTTCATAAACCTGACCCTGTTTTCTTCAGGGCTTTCCTGAGTGTGAAGAAGATGAGATTGTAAGTGTTCCTGACGCCAAGTACACCAAAGGAGAGTTTGAGGTACATTGAGGTCATGCTTCTTTAAATGGCTGCCAGTGTCAATCTAAAAACAAACATTTTGATCATTTTAAATATATACATTCTATGATTAATAAACCCACCTATGCAAAGTAAATGATTGTATTTAATAGAAAATAGTTTCTATTATATACAGTAGATAATGATTTAAAAACATTTGATTTGATGAATTTTGACCCATGCGTGCATGTGTGTGCATTCAGGTGGTGATGCAGGTGGTAAGGGTGTTACCTCATGGCCATCGTGTGAAGAGAGAAGTGGACGTCGCTCTGGATGTTGTTAGTGAGACGATGACCCCCATGCATTACCATTTACGGGAAATCATCATATCCACTTACAGACAGGTGAAAAGGATTTATACATAATCTGTACATACATACATACATACAACAGGCATACATTATTATATATATTATCTGTATTATATATATATATAATATATATATATATACTAAGGAAGGGTTCAGATGCAAAAGCCTCTAAGTGCCAAGTGAAATGTTCACCTAAAATGAGCATTTTTATCAGGCTTCTATATTTATGTTCAGTAATTTCACTCAAATGGCAATGCAAAGGTTATTTCATGCCATTAAAGTAATAGATATATATAATAGATATATAGATATAAATTGTTGTTGCAACTATGTGGTTCATTTGAATAAAGTTTTATGTGTTTTGCATGCATAAACTTCAGCATGAAAAGTCGACTGTAAAAAAGGTAGTTAATAGGACAGTTAGTCAGTGCTTTTAGGAGCCATGTTGAATAATAGATTGCTTCTAAAGCAATTGTTTTTGTACCTAACATAGCCTTGAGAAGTCTATAGAGGTACAATTTTCTCATTTGTGCTAATGCGCTCAAAGGGACTGAGAGATTATCAATGCCCATTGCAGTGCATCAGCCTAGAGCATTCTGAATGTGTTTAATTTGAGGCTGAAAAACATGTTTTTATTCTACAGTGAAGACCTTGATAAACAGCTGAGTAAATGAGCAGAGAGCTTTCAAAAGACTGCTCTGAAAAGCCCTGTAAATATTTGTTAGGGTCCAAGACTTTATAGTTAGAATGTTCTGAGGTACTGGTATATTTTTATCATGTAACAGTTGTTACAGTTGCTCATCAATAGCTCAGTGTTTCTGTACTAATTCATTTGCACCAAACTTTGAGCCTCTTTAAAGCTAATCAGCAGGGACTGGTGACTATTGCCCATGCCACACTGCACATGTAAGAACCTGTGTTCAATACAAATGCTCTGTACTATACTAAATCTAATCAAACTTTTCATTTGAGCATGTGGCAGTGTACCAGTGCAAGGCCTGTTACTCAGAAATTTTGCATGTAGCTAGCTAGCTGCCTCATTCTGAATGAATTGCATCATCTGAAGCCCTTGATTGACTGGGAATTTGTGTGAGTTGCTTGTTATTTTGCAATTGTTTTATTTCCTATTGATTTGTCACTTAATTAACATTATATACAGTGGGCTCAAATATCAGACCACACTAAAAGTCTGGTCATTATTTTTTCCATTTTGAGAAACTGTGAAATTAAATGCACATACATTTTTTTTTTAAATTAATCATTAATTTTTAATGAAACTTGTATCAAATCAGAGGTATTTTCACTGGTGGTCTCAGACTTTCAGACCTTACTGTAAAATATTAAAGTTCAGTGAAAGTGGTCAAGTAGGCACTTTACCACTGTGAAAGATATTTGACATATTCCAACTGGTCTCAGACATGGCCTGGCAGGTAGTGCACTTGCGATATAATAATAATATTATTGCTTTTTTCAAACATATTTTTGTAAATTATCTAATAAAAAAAAAAGTAGAGGTTCAATAGATTACTATGGTACACAATATGTTAAAAGCAGAAATATGTAATATGTATATAGTCAACCAAGCAATGCAAATATTGATGTAATCACTTGTTTGTGTAGATCTCAGAAGGCTGCTTATACCAAAACTTATCAAAGTGAATGGATATTGAAGATAATACCTGAAATTATAATCTTAAAAATATGAACGAACAGCTGATTATGTCGTGCCATCAGCATTTTGTCAAAAGTAAGAGGGAAACTAGAGGAATAACAATGAGTTCACTGGCATTTCTTCCTCTTTAGATTAAGATGGCTAAATCAGAGGCTGATGCTCAGGGGTTGCGGTTAAGGAGCCTGCAGTACCTCGAGCGTTACATTTATCTCATCCTGTTCAACTGCTACCTCCATCTGGAGAAGAAAGACTCCTGGAGGCGATCCTTCAGCCAGTGGATGTACCAGGTGAAGCCTGACTCACTTGCTTACTTTAGGGGAAAAAACATATCACCTGCAAGCTGTTCATGCTTATGTAATTGTGTCTTTAATGAGACTAACAGTGGGAATACAAAAATGACGAAAATAACTAAAATTAATATAAAAAATATACATATAAAATAAAAATGATTTAATTTCAAAATAAAATGTAAATGTTTTTTGTTCCAAAAAAACCCATATGTGACCCTGAACCACAAAACCAGTCTGAAGTCGCACAGGTATATTTGTAGCAAAAGCCAAAAAAACATTGTATGGGTCAAAATAATAGATTTTTATTTGATGCCAACAAATCATTAAGCATTAAGCAAGATCATGTTTTTCTATTTTTCTTGTTCCATGAAGATGTTTTGTAAATTTCCTAACATAAATATATCAAAACTTCATTTTTGATCAGTAATATGCATTGATAAGAACTTAATTTGTACAACTTTAAAGATGATTTTCTCAATAATTAGATTTTTTGCACCCTCAGATTCCAGATTTCAAATAGTTGTATCTTGGCCAAATATTGTCCTATTCTAACAAACCATAAATCAATGGAAAGATTATTTATTCAGCTTGATGTATAAATGATGTATAAAAGGCTCGTCCAGCCTTTATAACAAGTATGTTCCACCAAACAAGGATATTTGACTTGACGACAGGAGCTTCCAGGGTAGAAGAAAGTACAAACATAGTGCATACATACATGATAGTGCAGACATACATGGGAATAACACCGTAGGGATGTAATATAAAACTAATATAACAAATCCTATACAGTATATATATAATAAAACACATAAATAATTGTACTATATACAGAAATAGAGTATAGGAAAAAATTTAATTGTTTAGACAAATGTACAGATATATTTATTAGTGTGCAGATATGTTATTTAAAAAGTGTGCAGTTTAATATAAATATGTCAGATAACTATGTTATTAAGTTATGAAGTCCTGACTGTCCGTTGTAGTCTCTAGATGTCTGATTTGGTAGCTGAACCAAA
>JADLZN010008826.1:0-17306 GCA_018155175.1 Sinocyclocheilus anophthalmus | reverse complement strand
TCACAAAAACAGGCCCCTCACACGATAGTTTGATTGACAGTAGCGTATCAGCACAGACTGGACTGGCGTCTTAACTCAGACCCGCCCTGAGTGAGCTGTCATCAATCCACCATTGTTTTACCGCCGGAGCAGATGTAGACAAGAAAGACTCCTAAGCGATTGAGGTGTTCTGATGTTGGATGTAATAATGAACATAGCAGCGTTCATTTACTCCGACATCTGAGCCAGTGACCTGCAGGGATTACTTGTTCGGAAGGGAATGCGCCCACCCGGCTACATAACAGCCTCTATGTTCGAGTGAATCATCTGATCCTAGCATCATCTACAGACGAATGAGTATAATGTTTTGTAATGAAGCCTTGCAGATCGCCCTTCCTAATACGGTGCTAATAGCAGTCTCCACGATGAAATGAATGCTGCTAAAGTAAACAGTTTCTCTGAGAGCAGCTCGGAAGAGAGGTGCGGGGTCAGCAGAGCTCATTAACATGTAAAGGAAAATGCTACAAAAACGGCTAGATCTGAAAAGAGCTGTTTTTGACAGAGTAAAAAAAGGTGTTTTTACACTACCACTGAGAAATTTTAACCAAACTATGTTTAAATTTTCATTAAGACCAACTACTAATAAACTTGTAGAGAAAATATGGCAGAATGGACCCCTTAACCAGTAGACAATGTCTTGCGTATGTTTCTCTCCCAATACATAAACATCATGTTCTCTTATTTCAGTCACATGATCCGAAGTTCCGTCTTGACGAGAGTTCACCGTTTGGACAGATCTATACCAGACTAAATATATTTTAAAAAAAGTATTGATTGATAGAAAGTTTAAAGAATGAATTTCTCAAATATACATACCCGCATGAATATAATCCTCTAACGCTTAATAGTTATCACAAAATAAATTCACAAGAAAGGGATTAGGCGAACATGAATAAGTCATATGTGGGTGTGTACATACATAATATGGAGTAGTGCATAGAAATGCATAGTTGCTCCTAAGGACTTCTTAGAGTCTTTAGGTGCATATCAATACATGCGAAAGGCAGGTTCGGCGCATTCTGTGGATGGAAGGAAACTTGTTATGTGAAGACCAGAGGGTTAAGAGGTATCCTAAGGAAACTCAGTTGGTCTTGCCGGGGTGAGGGAAACACAAACCAAGTCTCCAATAATGATTTCCCTGTGATGGGCATGAGGTTGTCTTTCAATCATTAATCTTTGTTGATGGCCACAAATTTGACATCTCCTTTTGAGTTGGCATTGCACATAAGTGTCTTTGTTTACTGTGAAAGCTGTTTGAAGCTGTGCTAGTTTTTGAGGCTCACTCAGATGTGGCCAGGACTGATTTGACGAAATCCTGGTGACTTGGAATCACCTCGTGAGAATGCGGCTTTGGGTTCGTTCAACAAAAAATAGATCAAATCTAAATGTTTCTGATTCGCTCTGATACCCTAGAATATATATTTTGGGATAGTGAAAAATGATGAGTATTATAATCATTTCTTTAGAGGCCCCAGCTAAAACTGTCATACAGAGCGTGATGGTATGATGGCCTGAATGAGCAACGCATACAGTAATTCAAAAGTTTGGGCCCGAGTATTGTGTTATATATCATTTTTTTAAATAATAATTTTATACATGAAGGCTGCATTAAGTGATCAAATGCCAGAAAGACATTTTTTCAATAATGTTAAAAACATTGATAATAATAGAAATGGTTCTTAGAGCAGCAAAATTCAGTAAGCTTACTCATAATAGGAAAGATCCCTGAAGGATCATGTGACACGGAAGCCTGGAGTAATGATGCTGAAAAAAAACAACTTTGCATCACGTGAATACCCTACAAATTTTGAAAGAGTCAACATTCACAATAGGTTTTACGCTGTACTTTGGTAAATAACAGTGAAGGGATAAATATAATATAATCTATTAATATATTAATAATATATATGAGGTATAGTAGTATATAGAAATCTAGATATTGCTGACAGCATTTTTTTTCTTTTTAATTTAATACAAGGATAATTTGAGACATTACTGAAATATTACGAATGTCAAAAAAAAAAAAAAAAAACATTTGGGGGGGAATCTCTTTGCGATGTTGGACGTGATGGTCGGTTTGTTTTGATTTATTATTTGTATCTTTATTTCTTAACCTATTTAATATTCTTAATAGGTTGATATGTCATATCAATAAGAACAATGAAAAAGGTTGGTTGTGTGCGTGTGTGGTGTGTGGTGTGTGTGTGTGTGTCAGGTACTGCGTGCGAGAGAGTGTTTGGGTAGTGTGTTGTGCCACCACTGTCTCATTCTGGGACCAGGGTGTGTGCACTAATAGCCTAGCTGGACAGGGACGGTTGGAGGGCACTCTCTCCGGGTCCGCGTCTGGGACGCACTCTAGACTGCAAACAGCAGAACTGTTCCCTGTCCCACTGAGCTAACAATTAGCACACGCACCATAATGCAGGGCCAGAGTGGGCAAGTGTTTTATACAACCTATATTTTCTACATCCATTTAAATGTGCATGATGTCTTTGTCCTTGATGCATTTTGATTAGTGTTTAATATAATTTTGTCAAATATATGGTGTATTTTAAACTGTGCCTCTACCAATGTGTACACACACCTAAATGGCTCAAAGAGAGGCACACTGGTGAACTAGTGGCTCGATCTGTTAGCCCTTTTACATTTAACATGAGGCCAGTCTGCTATCTTTTTGACTTATTCATCTAGTTAGGAGCTCACTAGCAATAACGTGAGTGGACAGCTATGCGTCTGGTGAAGACCTCTCCATCTCACCTCAGTCTTGGAGGAATCCACCCTAGAATTCACAGCTTCCAACCCACATGCTTCACAGCATGATCCGCAAGCCTTTGCAAGTGTAATGCTTGTGAAGAACTGTCCATTTAAATAGCATATTACTGAGCACATTAAAGCGCAACACTGGATGGTGTCTGTGAAGATTGAGGGGGGCAGAGGGAAGGTACGCAGGAGGTAGAATGTGTGTTTTTGAAGCCAAGGTCAAAGGGGGGTTGAGATGGATCGATGCCATGATTGCTGGTGTGTGAGATGTATATTCACCAGTGACCCTCTGTCCCCAGACGTCTCATGCAAGGAAGTTGTCCGTCCCCTGAGACTCTCGACGTCTGTATTGGAGTAGGACAATGCTTGCAAAAAGTCTCTCTCTCTCTCTCTCTCTCTGTGGGTGTGTGTGTGTGTGTGCTTATGTGTTGCTTTAGTCAAAGCAGGTGAAAAACACTTCAGCAAACTCATTTGTGCTTGGCAGCAATGCAGCAAAGCTGAATAAAGTTAAAAGTAAGCTGACCTTTTAAGCATTCATAATGTATACATTCTGAGTGTCATATAATTTAATAACAGTGAAATATAATTTGCATTGTTAAAAGTGAAAATTCTTAGAAGCTTACAAAAACAAACTTATATACTTATTTTGTGTTTAAAGTCTTAATTAAGCTGGTCATCTTCCATCTAAAATGTGTATGAGAAAAATACTAATATTTTATAACTATGTAACAATACAACTTTTTAAACGAAACCAATGTTCCTGGCCCACTGTCAGCATGCTGTGAACATAGTGAAAAGTGACAGCCTCGTGATCGCATAACTTTTGGCATGAGTTAAACTATATAATATTCTAGAATATATATATATAATCATACTATTTATCAATATAATATATATAGATATACTAACCCGTTAGATAACAGCATAGGATATTTTATTCAATATGACCCAAAACATCATAGATTTTCAACACAAGTCCTGAAAGACATTTGTACAGGTTTTGCAGCCAAAACGAGGCAGCTAAAGGATTGGAAATTATGAGTCAGTCCTCTGCACAGGACCCCATTGTTGAATCCTGCCCATTCTACGGGTGAGAAAACCCTTCAACTCGTAATGCTGTGGGTTCCTCTATGAACTGCTAGTTCGGTGTTTCAACAACATTCAATTGAAGAATGTCCGGACTTGACCTGACATGCCACGGAAAACCGAGGGTGTCGATTCAGGGGGCGTCAAACAGGGGCCTGTATTGTACAGAGAGTATCACGAGGGCAATGCGCGCCTCACCTGGACAGAAGTGGGGACATGGACTCCCAAACCACACAGGATGGGTGGCTAGCAGTGGCGGGAAAAGCGCAACCGAAGTAGGTGAGACGGATGCCGGCAGGGCAGCTCGTAATACGGACGCGAGAGGCTGGAGCCCAAAAACAAGGAAGCAGAGCCAAGGGTAGGCGGAGTGCCGGAGGTAGCCCATGGTTCCTGAACGCACAGAGAGGTGCGGGACACATAGACTGCTACGAGCACTGGAGCCTGGGCGAGACAAGACAGAACTGGTGAGCGATAATACACGGACAGTCAGAGCGAGGGAATAATCACAACAATCTGACAAAAGACAGAGAAACACGAGAAGCTATAAGGGGAAGCTAATGAGATGAACAGAACCAGGTGTGAAACAAGGAGGGCAGATGAAACAAGGAGGGCAGGTAAACGATTGTGTCTGCCATAGCACACGTGGCGAGCGGTCAAAACAAGCATGCACAACATCACAAACGTACAGAGACAACAAAGATACAGGGGACCAGAGCCAGACGACCGCCAGTAACCCACATCCCCACGGTGAGCAAAAAGGCAACCCAGGAGGACGGCCAGCCTTGTAGCCGATGGAAGGCCTCGATCCACGAACGGAACCAAAACGGCCCCGGGGATGCGCACCAAGCATATCTCCTGGACCAAACCCATCCCCCGTTCCATCGCATGAGACTGCAACCTTTTCACGGCCGTCGCCACTGTCACGTAATTTCCTACCGTCTAGGCCTAGGGGAGCCATCACAAGCGAGGAGTGCGGGCGTGGAGACAGATCCCGGGCAGGGTTAAGGGGAGAGCAAACACAGGTTTAACCTAGTAGACCATAAAACACAGACGGTAAACAGAACAAGAGCAGGAGGGACGTGAGATGATATCCCAACTGGAATTAACCCCCGTGGACGGATGGCCAACTGAATCTGAGGGCCAGCTTACGAATGTGAGGGCACCCGGAGAGGCAGTTCCCTGGTAGAAAGCCATACCCGTTGATCGCACACATAGGTTGGAGGAGAGGACAGGCGACGATCGGCTGCTGCCTTGGTTTGTCCTGAGGTTCGGACCAAAACCCTCCTGACTTTCTCCCAGGTGCGGTGGCAGCGCTGAACGAAAGCCAGGGCGGACGGGACTGCAGCATCGGGTTCCTGTGATGGAAAGAGAGGCGGTTTATGTCCCACAGAGCACTCAAAAGGGGACATACCTGAAGCTGCCACTGGAAGGGAGTTACGAGCGTATTCTATCCAGGAGAGTTGTTGGCACCAGGAACTCGGGATTGTTGGATGTCAGAGAGCGGAGCATTCTTTCGAGATCCTGGTTGGCCCGCTCGCATTGCCCATTTGTCTGTGGATGGAAACCGGAAGACAGACTCTCAGAGGCCCCGATCTGTCTACAAAATTTTTTCCAAAACCGGGAGGTGAACTGAGGACCCCTATTTGAAACTACGTCAACCGGCAATCCATGGAGCCGTAACACGTGATCCACCATCAGTTGGGCAGTCTCCCAGGCGGAGGGCAATTTGGGCAGGGGAATGAAATGAACCGCCTTGGAAAAGCGATCCACCACAGTGAGAACCACAGTGTTACCCCTCGATGTGGGGAGCCTAGAGACAAAATCAAGGGCGATATGTGACCAAGGACGGGAAGGGACAGGAAGAGGATGAAGCAGACAATCAGGAGGGCGATTCACTGGCTTAAATTGGGCGCATGTGGGGCAGGCCAACACAAACTGTCTGACATCTGAGGCCAGTGTGGCCCACCAGAAGCGTTGACGGATGACAAACAACGTTTTCAGAATCCCTGGATGGCAGACCAGTCTGGACGCATGACCCCACTGAAGGACCTCGGGGCGCAACACAGCCGGCACCGGCAACCTGCCCGCCGGGCACCTCCCTGGCACTTGCACCCCTCGACCGGCCTCCTCTACGCGCCGCTCGATACCCCAGGAAAGAGCCCCGACCACCACCCCTCCAGGAAGAATGGCTTCGGCCGTAAGCTCACCCTCCGGAGCCCCGAACAGGCGCGAGAGAGCATCGGGCTTGACGTTCTTGGACCCTGGCCGGTACGAGAGGGTAAAGTTGAACCGGCCAAAGAAAAGTGCCCAGCGGGCCTGACGCGAGCTCAGCCTCTTGGCCGAACGGATATATTCCAGATTCTTGTGATCCGTCCAGACCAAAAAGGGCAGCGCCGACCCCTCCAACCAGTGACGCCACTCACCCAAGGCAAATTTCACCGCCAACAGTTCTCTATTGCCAATGACATAGTTACGTTCTGCAGGGCTGAGACAGCGAGAGAAGAACGCACACGGGGGTGCACTTTCCCGTCGCGGAGGGATCGCTGAGACAGAACTGCGCCAACCCCGACGTACGATGCGTCAACCTCGACAATGAGCTGGGACTCAGGATCTGGAACCAACAGAAAAGGTGCAGAGACAAAACGGGACTTTAAAGTGTCAAAGGCTACCCGAGCATCCTGGTTCCACCTAAAGCACACCTTGGTGGAGGTTAATGCCGTGAGCAGAGCAGCGATCTGACCAAAATTCCTGATATATCACCGATAGAAGTTGGCAAAACCCAGGAAACGCTGCAGGGCCTTACGGGAGTCGGGGACTGGCCACTTGGCGACAGCCTCTATCTTAGCTGGGTCTGGTTTAATCCCCCTAGTAGAGATGATATGGCCAAGGAACGTAACCGACTCGGCGTGGAATTCGCACTTCTCCGCCTTGAGAACAATTGGTTCTCTAATAGGCGCTGGAGGACCCGTCTAACGTGCTGAGTGTGTAAATGGAGAGAAGGGGAGAAAATTAGAATATCATCCAAATACACAAAGACGAACTGATTAATAATGTCACCCAGAACGTTATTGACGAGACCCTGGAAAACGGCCGGAGCATTGGTAAGACCAAACGGAAGAACCAGATACTCGTAGTGTCCCGAGGGTGTGTTGAATGCCGTCTTCCACTCATCCCCCTCCTGAATGCGCACCAGATGGTAGGTGTTGCGGAGGTCTAATTTGGTGAAGACACGAGCTCCCTTCAACAATTCAAAAGCAGAATACATTAGAGGTAGGGGGTACCTGTTCTTTACTGTAATGTCATTTAAACCTCTGTAATCAATACAAGGGCGTTGGGAGCCGTCTTTCTTCTGAACGAAGAAAAACCCCGCGTCAGTGGGAGATGAGGAATTGCGAATGAGCCCAGTCTGTAGTGATTCACGTATATACTTGTCCATGGCCTCTCTTTCAGGACCAGAAAGGGAACATAAACGACCCTTAGGCGGAGAAGTGCCCGGGAGAAGGTCAATGGCACAGTCGTAGGGACGATGCGGAGGTAGAGAGGTGGCCCGGGACCTACTGAAAACCGCACGAAGATCGCAGTACTCCGCCGGGACGCCGGTCAAGTCAGCTGGATCCACCTGCGGAACACAAGACACAGAGACAGCAGGAAAAGCAGCACACAAACATGACACATGACAAGACTGACTCCAGGTTAAAATAGAGTTGTTGACCCAATTGATCTGTGGGTTGTGTTTCCGTAACCACGGATGTCCTAAAATTAACGGGGCCCTAGGAGAGTCAATAAGTAACAGTTCGATCTGCTCACAGTGGTTACCAGAGAGGGAAAGGCTTACACAAGGGGTGACGTGAGTGATGGTAGTGAGAGGATTGCCCGATAATGACCACGCCGTAATGGGCTTATCCAAGGGAATGGTCGGAATCCCCCACTTGTGATCAGAGGCAGAATCCAGGAAAGCCCCTGAATCCAGAAGGGCATGGCCCGTGTGTGAACCTCCCAGGAAAGAGAGTCGAAAGGGCAGCTGGGTGTGCATAGCTGGAGAGCTTGAACAGGGAAAGGCACCCAACAGGACTCTCCGCTTCACTGGTGGGCCATGACTTTTACCGGGCACTGGAGGACAAAGTGGCCAGCCTTGCCGCAGTACAGGCACAATCCCTGAGCTAAACGCTCCCGTCTCTGCTGCGGCATAAGCCAGAGACGACCCAGTTGCATGGGCTCCACATCAGAAGCCGGTGAACTCGCTGCATCGACAGACGCGGACTCCAGGTGGCGCCACAGAGTGGTGAATTGACGGCGTTGCCGGCGGCGGTTGAGGCGACCCTCCACGCAGAGCGCGAGATTGATCAAACTGTCCAGCTCTCGAGGAAGGTCCACCGCCGCTAATTCGTCAGCGATTACCTCATCCAGTCCCTCGAGAAATCGCACGCGTAGCACACCCTCATTCCAGCCGCAAGCCGCCGCTAGAGTCTGAAACCGTATGGCATAGTCGGTGACTGAGCATCTCCTCTGCGACAACCGAGACAGCTGAGCCGCCGCCTCATCTCCCTGGGCAGACCGGTCGAACAGCTTCGCCATCTCCTGGCTAAAATCCGCAAAAGTAGCACAGCAGGAAGCCCGCGATCTCCATACGGCGATTCCCCATTCGCGGGCGCGACCCGAGAGGAGAGTGAGGACGTATGCAACCTTAGCCTCCTCTGTGGCGTAACGTCGAGGCTGCAGTGGGAACACCAGCGAGCACTGGGAGAGAAAGGCTTGACAGGCCTTCGGATCGCCATCATACACCGGAGGATTGTTAGCATGAGGTTCGGGGTCCAACGGAATACCAGCACGGAGGACGGGACCCCGGTTAGCCGCCTCCCACTGAAGATCATCAACGCGCGTGAGGAGCTCCGCGACTCGGGCATTAAGCGCGCCCACCTCTTGCGCTGTGGTGTTAAGCTGGGTGGCGTGCTGCCCCAGCAAAACTCCCTGTTGCACGAGAGCAGACCGAAGCAGATCCGATCCCGCTGAATCCATCTTGGTCAGTTTGTTCTGTTACGGTCAACGAGGCTGGATTCAGGTGCGGGTTCAAAAGGGACTTTAATGAGCACAGTTCGTGAGGTCGTGGAAACCCCAACCACACCGATGGGTGGAGAGCAGTGGCTGGAACAAGGCGCAACAGCGGCAGAGGAGACGGAGCCGGAGGGGCAGCCCGTTAATCCGAGCGAGAGGCTGAGAAGCCCAACAACGAGACCGCGGAGTCCCAGGGTAGGCGGATGCCGGAGGTAGCCCACGGTTCCTGAACGCACAGAGAGGTGCGGGACACATAAACAGACTGCTACGAGCACTGGACCCTGGACGAGACAAGACAGAACTGGTAAGCGATAATCCACGGACAGTCAGAGCAAGGGAATAATCACAACAAACTGAAAACATACAGAGAAACACGAGGAGCTATAAGGAGAAGCTAATGAGATGACCAGAACCAGGTGTGAAACAACGAGGGCGGGACAATGATCACGCTGACATGCTCACGTGGCGAGCTGTCAAAACAAATCACGCACAACACACAAACACAGAGAAAGGTGATCAGACCCGAGACCCGACAATATAGGGAATATAGCCTAGCTTTATTATGTTTTTCTCTGCTTGCAGAAGCGCTGCAGGTGCGTGATGTGATGTGATATAACCATGTGAATCCTCATGTTTTGTTGTTTGCTGCTTTTTGCGCATGTAAAATTAATCCCCGGGAAGCAAATGTTAGTGTTTTTTAACGGCTCACAGACACGTATCCATTCTAATTTAATTAAACTTGAATTTAAAATAGTCTTGTTGGTTAACTGTTAATAATTGGCTAACGAGTGTCTGTTGTCGGTTAGGAAAAATAACCGAAATGAACATCCCTAGGCCTCACCAAATCGATCACTTAAATTTGTATGCTGCCAGTGAGTGGGCAACTTGTCACAAAGTTATAATTTGTGTCCAAATGCACTGATTTATGAGGATATGAAACCTCTCACTTATTTAAACTGATTATATGTCAAGAATTTCTCTTCATGGCGCCTTGTAGACGCTCATGATGGATTATTTAATCTGACCACTCACACTAAATGAAACAAGACAGTCCTAAAATGATTGGGAATTAGAGCTGTATAGCGTGAAATTGCAGTATTGTGAGAGTTTGTGCTCTGAGTGAAAGAGATCATTTTGCATTTCCATCCATGTCATATAGTTATACCCCCTGTTGGCTGTGAATGCAAATGAAGATGGACCATAGAAGCAGATTCATGAGATATGCAGAGAAAATACACATGCAAGCCACTGCATGTCTGAACTCTTCATTTAAACTCGAGGCCAGTTTTCCACATTGCTTATAAGTTACAAGAATGTATGTAAATAAATAATCTATGTTTCTGTCTGTCTTATTTTATTTTTCTAAATGTTATATTTAGGTTTGATATTGCCAATGCCATTGATATTATCTATCATCCATTTGTCTATCTGTCTGTCTATCCATCCGCCTGTCTTATTTTATTTTTCTAAATATAATATTTGAGTTTTATATTATAATTTATATTATCTTTGTCCATCCGTCTGGATCTGTCTTATTTTATTTTTCTAAATGTAATAAATGGGTTTTAAATGGTCATTTATATTATCTATCACTCTATCTATCTGTCTTTCTATCTTACTTTCAAAATTTAATGTTTAGGTTTTATATTGTCATTTATATTATCTATCCGTCCTTCTGTCTGTGTCTGTAATTCTGTTAATCTGTCTGTCCATCCACCTGTCAAACAGATCGATCTATCAATCGTATTGGTACAGCTCTAGTCTGATGTACTTTTTGTGTAAGCAGTATGTGTTTGAAAAGGCTGTGGCTTGTACTTGATGTACCCGTATTATGCTACCTGCTTATTCTCAAGGCCTGTTTGAGTTTAAGAGGATTTAACAGGATTGTTCAGTCAGAATTACACAATGGAGTAGAAATTTTTGCCAAGTCTGCCCGACTTAAACATAGTTGAATGGAGAATAGCTAAGCCACATGGCTCCGCTTAACTCAGTTATGTGATGTCAAGCCAAAAAAATGAGCTGATTTACATAAAAAGGAAAGTCTGAAAAGTCTTAAATGCAAAGGAAATCTAATGTAGAGGGCACTTAATGTAGAATAGTCTCAGAAGTTCTCTCAAATGCAAATAGGGTCCATGACCTTTAGCTCGGGAGTTAAGTAGTGTCAAGGCTACTGCAGGCAGAGGAGGGTCTGAAACACATAGATAGCACAAGTAGCATTTGAGAGTTAGCAGTGTCACAGAAAAGGGTAATTGATCCACAGTCTGTATAAATTACACAGAGTTGTCAGCTCTTGTGACTAAAGAGCTAATGATGTTGCTTTAGGGTCTTTCTCAAGCAAAACTTTTAAGACCCCACTTGATAAGCGTTGAAACAGGAAGTCTGGTTTTGGGGCATATCAAAGGTGCAGTCTTTTTCAAATTGTCATGATTTGCTACTTACTAGCCGGTATTTGGTTTAGGTGTTGTAAAGAAAGACAAGATCCCTCCGAAATCACATACTGTCTAGTAGGTACTACATTTTGTTTGAAACTTACTTGCATTGTAAAAAAAAAGTAGTAATACAGGTCATTTTGCCACTTTATGGAAATAGAATGCGGACATACTACTATCTGCATACTGTTTTGTAGGCATAGTTGAAAGCCGGGGAATCTTGTTTGGGAGAACATTTAATAGTGAAGCTATCGGGGGAGATTTATTCAAAAATCTGGTAGTTCAGGATGATGCACTCAATTTGGTCTGGGAAGAAGAAGGGTGGATATGCTATTAATACTTTGTAACTCTTACATTGTGGTTTGGCTTAGTCTTTTATTTGTACTATATGTAGATGACCTCAGGTTTAGTAAACATGGACTAAATGACGCAAAGCTCTGCTATATTGTTTGCTGTAAAAACACATTCAGAAATATCCAGTTATTTCTGAGTGTGAGTGTGCCAGTTTAAAAACATGGGTACAATTTATGTTTTTAAAACAAGTTTTTAGCCTTCTCTGTCTTCTCTCCCTCTATCCATGCACTTGTGTCCCTGGTGGACCTCTGTGTTTGGGGGCCTGTTCAGGGGAAACTGGAGTTGTACTGCTCTGCGGTGATACAAATGCCCCCCTGCAAGTTCAATAAGCCCTTTGTTTTCTCTGTTAATGCTGCAGTGGAGTTCAAGTGCCCTCTCTACTGTGACTCCCAAGCAACTTTTAGACTCTTTCACTTTTATTGTGACCTGCCAAAGCCACTGGGCCCAGAATATTTGACACAGACTAATTTTGATAGGTTTGTGTTCAAGGCAACGTTTATGCAAAGTAACCCAAAGAAGTTCATACACAATTCATTACAGTTTTTTTAAATAAGTTTACCAACCAGTATTTAAAATTAAATGGTAATAATGTCAAATTTGGTAAATTTCAACTTTATTTATTTAATTTACGCTATTTATCTCTGAATATTTCCGCAGACCTCTAGCACACTTCTAACCTCTAACAAACTCCTGGTCCACAATAGAAGTATAGAGATACAATAAGGTCCTTCCACTGATTATGCACATTGTGTTTGCAATCTGTGACGAAAGCAGCATGCAGTGCGCAACAACGTACCCCACCTTCCTGTCTGATGGGAAGCCCCCTGCTGCGAACATATTGAATGCTCATGTACTGTACTTCAAAGGATGCCGGATTACAGAAGTTATAATAGTCTAGATGCTCATAAATGAGTCATTGTTTTCTTCTCAATCATTTCCTGTCTGCTCAGACTCAAGCTTGCAATTGTCTGAAAACCTAGTGAGTCACAAACGTAAAGTAGAAAAGACACTTAATTTGCTTATATTCTTCTGTTGAAAAGCAAACAAATGTGTGAGCCAGTAGCCATGCCCTGCAGAACACAAGATCCAGGGGGCGTGAATGGATCCGCATCTAAGGGGTGGAGATGGTAGGTTTAGGGGTGGAGGTGGGTGGGTTTAGGGGCTCAGGGGGTAGAGACGGGTAAGTGTAGGTATATGCAAGGTGGGAGAAGAACCACGCCCCCTGGATCTTGTGTTCTGCAGTGAGGACCATCTCAAAATGCACCTGGTCTATGTTATACATATAATAGAAGTGAGCAAGAACTGGGGCTTTCAAACTCCAAAATGACACAAATAGAACTTTACAATACCATGAAAGTGGTACATATGATTTATGTTTGAGGAATGGTCATTCTCTCCATTTCATTCCCAAAATAGTTTGGTAAATGTTCCCTTTAGTTGTAAAACTCAAGTAAATGTTTTTTTTTTTTTTTTGCAGGGATAACAAAGGATCTACAGATCTTTGGGATCTGAAATGGAGTGAGGTATTGAGAGAGATATTGAGAAACAGATTTTACTAAGTTTACTCAGACCTGCGATGAAATGATGATGTGAATGCAACTGTCACAGGTGTAGGCTTAAGTGAAGGTTTAGTGAGTCAGTACCTGTTGTTAAAGGCTTTGCCTTTGGCAGGTTCAATAAGGGCCTGTTGTGGAGTTGCTGTCTGCTTTAATTTGCGTTGGTAAATTAATTCTCGCACACACACTCATGCTTTATAGATGAGACCTGGTTTGTAGTCAGTGTCAGTTACCCGCAATCTGCAACAGAGTGGAGGTTGATATGGCGACAGCGTGAGCGCATGGAACAAGTATGTGTGCTTGTGTGTCATCCAGGTGCTTCACTCACCTATAATGGAGTGATCTTAAGCCGCGGGAAACATGATGATTTAGCTAGTCTTTTGTCTGGAAAAGCAGCAGTGATTATCCTAAAATAAAGGATGTGGGTGATCTCACAAAGAAAATCAGGTCACAGTTTACCCCCTAATAAAAAATAAGTGATTTTTTTATTCAATAAGCACAAATTGTCATTTCAGTAATGTGAAAATATTCCTGGTCTGGACAAAAGGATTTTGACATTATATTACATTTACGTTTATGCATTTGGCAGATGCTTTTATCAAAAGGGACTGTGCATTCAACTATTACATATTATTATGTTATCATATTATCTTGATTATTAAAATCAGCACCTTTTAAATAAGCAGCCTACTACCATTGTGTATAAATGATAATACTGAATACAGTGTAAATACATTTTGAAATTATTCTATTCTGTTTTCTTTTTATCATATTTAAAATATTTTTTAAATTAGAAAAATAAAAATATACATTTTTACATAACATCTCCCCTTTTTTTGCATTACTGTCCTCCTTTTTTATTTCACATTTTGATGGTCATAAAAATGCATAGAAAATATATTGCTTTACGATTAATTTGATGCAAAATGTCTTATTTATTTTTTTAAGTCTTTTTATTTTGTAGTGACCTTCTGAATGTAATCCTACAGTTTATTAAATACGTATGCGGTCACAGACAGAAGGTAATCTGCTTTTGTTTGAATGCAGGTGAGGAATGTGACGGCTCAGCTTCATCAGATATTGCCTGTTAAGCTTTTATGTCTCCACTTCATTCTGTTCCATTTTCCTCTATCCCACGATTCCCCAGTCTCCCCAATGTTTGCTGCTTTACCACTAACCAATGCTAACCAGTGTTTTTCTTATCTTTCTCCTTCCTTTTCACCTCCTGAAGATCATAGAATGATCAGTGCAGGTAAGCACAGCTTTTAGTAACTTCTTGAATGCTTAATCTCTGGCTTGCTTAGATGTTTTACTTAAATCCACTTTTTGCTCTGCAGAGCCTGAAATTTATCTACGGCTCTATCATTGGTTGCTTTATAAACTTCCTCTCTTAGTTGAGCGAACAGCCAAGGATGTGTTTTTGAACTTGTGTTTGCATTCCATGATGATTTGGAATAATTCCTTCCACCCAGCATTGTTGTCACCCATATTAAGTGAATGGCATTATCCGCCTCAGTCCTATCTGAGGGAAAAGGCCAGGATAGAGAGCCTCTTTGAGTAGGTGGCTTGTGAGGAATCTAAAAGCCTGAGAAGAATGAGCAGGGCCTCTTTTTTTCAAAAAGTGGCTGATAGCTGTGCCAGGCTTTAATTGAAAATGGTGGTAATGAGTGTGTGAAAGATCAATGTGGTCTCCGCGCGCACAATCTGCAGCCAAACCCCTGGAGTGTGGTTAAAAGATGGAGGGCCCTTCCCCGTTCACCCTGTGCACTAATAGTCCCCACTTTAGTAAACGGGAACAGGAGAATTTTTCTCTCCCAGGAGTCTGAATGAGAAGAATCAATGAGAGTGTACCATGTCCGAAAGTCAGCGCGATGAGAGGAACTAGAGACGGATAAAAGGAGAAAAAAAGAAGCGAGTGTTGAAAAGGAATGGACTCCTGTTCTAGGAGAGAGAAGTTATTCAATGAAACACAGTAGCTCCTCCATTGGGTCTTGCACTTTTTCTTTTTAGATGTTTTGCTGATTAATTTTACTTCAGTTGCCCATAAAGTAGAAAGATTATAAAAAGATTATAAAATGTTTTTGCATTTATTCTAAATGTATTTTTGATATCTATTTATCTATTTAGATTATCTATATATCAATTTCAGGTGGGATTTAAAAAATATATATATTTTCACTTTATATGGTTAAATTTATTTTTCATTGAAGCTCAACAAATTAAATGCTTTATTGTTAATTTTAATTTACATTTTTTTCAAGGCTGTTTCAAGGCTATATATTATTTAAGAGTTTAGATTGTTCTAAAGCCATAATTTTGATATCTTAATACAAAGTTCCTGAATTACTATTGCAGGCTAGAACAAATATGTATTTAAAATACAGAGAAATAACAGATAATAGTATTTCTTTTAAATTAATTTTAAGAAATTAGCGCAGGAAGAGTTTTTTTCCTTAGGCATTTTGTTAAAGTTCGCGAGAAATCCATATGTTGGATAGAATTGTTAAGAATCATTCCACCATTAAGCTGCACTGAATGTGGAGGTTTAGGAAAGTGATTTTCGTCTCTGTCTCCCTCATATATAGGCTCTTGCGCACCCCCTGAGCTGACTTCGTGAACTCTCTGGTACAGGTACCTGTACTTTGTGAATCTCTTAATTTATGTGTAAATAGTCTGCTCTGACCCGGTTATCTTAATATTCAGCAGTGTCCAGTTTATAAGTAATAGAGACAGATTTCATTTGGCTTTGTAGGTGTGGTTTAGGGTGATTGAGTCTGTGCATGTACGTGTGGTGCCCCGTATGGCGGCAGCTGTTGCCTGGAGAGCTCATTAACTGCAGAGATGTGACTTCTCTCTTCCTTCCAATACAGATATACAAACACATAAACAACCACCTGCAGGGAGCAGCCCTGATGATGGCGCCCGGCACCTACACACACACACACATCTCAGCCATAGGCATGCTAGTGAATTACTGTTAGTTCTACAACACCACAGACTGAATTCTCATCATTATCTGCTAGTAGCTCTTTTGTTTACTGGCTGTGCTTGCTGCTCCACACATCCCATAATCCTCTAGGAGATAAAGAGACACGGTTATTAAGTTTTTACTTTGAACGCGGCTAAGTTTTCATTGTTCTTCAGCAGCAGACAGGCAGTCATTTAGCCATCATTGAGAGCACATGCTGTTCCTCTTAGAATGAAGGATGATGTTTTATGTAATTATTCAGCTTTCTGAAACGCTTGATAGTTTTAAAAATAAATTTGTATTATTTTTTTTAATAGTTGTTTAATTGTTTAATTGATTAATTATACAGAGTTAGTTTCACATATCTGTGATCTTCTTTTATATATACTTCTTGAATTTTAAATGATTATTATTATTATTAATGATGTTATTATTATTATACTAACAATACATATTTTTTATTTTTATACAATAGTATTATTGCACTATTAATTATATATTATAATTATATATAAGATAGAATAGTGGTGTTTATTTTATAATGGTAAATGCTAAATTAAAAATTTTGTTTTTAGAATAGTAACTTTTTCTCTTAATCATTATCCTTGAAATTATACCAAATGTAACAAATCAATACATTTATATATTGGTATTGTTTAGTCATATTGAATTGAATAGTGGTATTTATTTTAGTTACTGTTTTATAAAATATATTGCTGGAGTGATTTTACTAGTTGTAAGGATTCTAAAGCTTCACTTTTTCCCTAACAACATCCATTACCCATGTTGAAATCACTGTAGCGCACCTCAAGTGGCTCTAACCGTACAAAACCTCACTGACAGTGTCTGTAACTCCGACGGCTCCTGAGGTTCAATGAGGCTGTTTGTTACCCAGCTCTCTGAGGTGTGAAAAACCCTGCCCCATTTCTTTTGTCACCATGGCAGGGCCACATATAAACACCATCCAATAAACACTCCACCAAAGCACAGTGTGGGCCTTCTGTTGTCCCATTAGATCCACCTCACCTCGTTCATTTTTTTTCCCCACTGGTTGATTCTTGA